>CM039680.1:99350563-99862527 GCA_022537955.1 Schmidtea mediterranea
GTTTTGCGAATATTTGATCAATAATTTGGTGAATATTTGTATTTGCTCTTCCGACAATTCTTTACTCGTGATTTAGGGTTCTTCATATATCTTAATATTTTTTGGTAACTTTTTATTTCCAATTTTTAACATCTTCGTTAGTTTTCCCAATTTTATTTTTGGTTTTAGTGATACTGTTTTATCATTAACGTTGGTAATATGAACAGGAATTAGTTGATTTTGCACTTTTACTATTTCATCACACATTGGAGTATCATATTTCGCTATTAACGTTTTACTCGGTTCAAATATAAACTCATCATCCGGCACTCCCATCGTATTAAGATAACAAATGATCTCACTTTGTGGTAGTACTGTTAATGTCTGGTTTAAAAATACATCTCCAACTTCATGAATAACTTTACCGGTTTTCCCTGCAATTAAATTTCCAGTTTTAAATCAAGAGAAATCCCTTCCAGTTGCTCCAAGACGTCCATTCCCACTAGACATTGTATTGGGCTTTTTCTCATCACTAGCACATCATGAACAACTTCTATATTTCCGATAATTAATTTTACGTTAATCTGCCCAATGATACTCAACTTGTTTTTTGTCAGAGACCTTACAATCTCCTTGGTGCTTTGTATTTGATTTCTTTCGTCGGAATTTAATACTTCATCTGATATTATTGTATGACTTGAACCGGAATCGATCAGGGCTTCAACCCGATGTTTATTTAATTGTATCCACATTCTAGGTTGTCTTCCTCTTGTTCCAAACGTCATCAAAACATAATTTCCTGGCAATCCAAGCATGTTTTTTCTCTCGATATCTGCGCTTGATGGCTCAACTCGCTCAGCCAGTAATTCAATATTCCTAATTGGCTTCATCTCTTTTAGTTTCTCAACCGGATATATTGGTGCTGTTGGAAGAAATGTTTTAGGAATGCATAGCTGACTAAATGTATCGTTTCATCCACTCTTGATGGATCAACATTTATCGATTTTAGTTTTAGTTTATCTTTGAATGCTTTCTCTGTGTCTCCTTTACAGTAGTATAATGGTGGTATCTCTATCTTTTCATTTTCATTCCCTCCGTTTCCACTTTCATTGTCTGAGCTTGAATCAGCGTTACTTCGTCTGTGTTTTAATTTTGACTTTACTTTTCCCATTTCTTTGTATTGATGATTAGTAATTATGAATTTGCGAGAAAGGGTATGCACCCAATAATCAATTTCCATGACCATCCTGAAATAATATATAATTGGCGAGTAGTCAATATTTGAGATACCATAACTTTGAGCATAATAATAATAACATATATCCCAATTAGACCTGCACAAGCTTGTCCCATAAATATGAATTTTCCTCAAATCTTTTTCATCGTGTTATACGTGGCTTTTTTATAGTGATCTGGCGTCAATAAATAATCATAATTTACCTTTTCTTCGCCTCCTGGTAATATAGTATCAATCCTCTCGGTAATTACTTTTTCCTTTTTGACGGAAATAACAAATTTATCCGTGCTTCTTCAACATCGTCTTGAGAATACAATCTAATTTGAGCTAGTTTATTTAATGATGTAAAATTTATTAGATATTCAAGTTTTGTCAACTCTAATCTCTCGGGAGTTCTCACCCATTTATGATCTGGCAAGGATATCCATGAATCTGAAGTTAACCGATATAATGGTGACAATAACCTATTGCACTTTAATAACTTGGGTTTTGTATCTTCATCTAGCAATATTCGAGTTATTGGCTCCATAAATCTCAATTTCCCATTGACACTTACAGGCAATTCATTTGTACACTGTTCGTATTTTATAATCTGAACAGAGATTTCTTTACATTTATAACTATACAATGCTTCGCCAAATATCCTTGCAAATACGCCATTTTCTGAAATTAACATAGGTGCACTAGATTTGGGTTTCTAATTGTCATAGCCATTCTGTTTCGAAGTATTTCTTTATTTAACTTGCAATCATTTAATATCATTTCTCCATATATATTTCCCATGATACTCTGACTATAATGAAATAAATAATCCATTTTATTATTGAAATAATTCGTTAATTTGATATCCATGCTATGTATTCGAATTTGGGCTTCTTCAATGTTTTTCGTCGATACATAAATTCCTTTATAATTGGTTTCATACGCTGTTTGGCCACATTTGTTAACAATGTTTTTCCGAATGAATCTCATACCATCATCTGGCAATGTTGATATCAACACTACTGGAGTTTTTCTTGTTATCAAAGGAGTAATTCTAAGTGTCACATTCGCTCTTACTTTCGCGTTTAAATTTCGGATCCTTCTCTCAATTGTTCTCCAACGATTTCGTTAAAACTCATTGTTTTTAGATGTACTAAATTGCACCGATTTGTTTTCACTTCATACACAAGGATTGATTCTCCTGTTTGACAACTCGTTTGTCTCATGTTACTCGAATTCTTTCAACTCTGTTAAATATTCTTCCATAACGACAACTTTATCGATAATTTCTCCATTCATTTTGTAAGATTCTCCTACACAATCACCATTAGCTTTCATTACTCCTCTTTCAATAATTGTTTCTCGTACTGCGTGATTTAACTTGGCTTTTAATCTGATTTCTGAGCTAATTTTAAGTTCTCCTGTTTGAAATGCGGCTACACAATTTTCTGGATTTATATCAACTGGTCTTGTAATTGCATACATCTTGATTAATGACGTATGACTCCACTTTCCACAATAAAATATAAAACGTGTTCTTTTAACACTACATTCTCGTACTGTTGATCGTCGAAAGCCCGATTCCTGATAAACATAATACTTCTTTTCATTTTCTATTTTCAGTTTCATCGGATACGCGTCGGGGCATTCTGTCATATCTACCACAGAATAAATCTTCCCCAATTTTTTTTGAGAGCAATCATTTGCGACTAATGACGTAGTTTGGGTTACAATTCCACATAACGTCAATATCATAAACATTATAAACGGAATTTTCATTGGTTTTCTCCTCATTGCCATTCCACGCTTCATTTATTTCTTCTGTTGGTTTAGGTTGGTTTTTTGTTAACTTTTTCCAACCTCCATTTTCACTTATCCAGTTAACAACATGTTTATTCAGAACCTTGGTTGCCGCTTCAATTATCTCTTCTTCTTTATCATTATTTAAACAAAGGTATGCTCCAATTTCTAGTAAAGTATAACTCATAATTGTCAGTACCGTTTCTTTATCTATTTCATCTTTTATCATACTCAATATCACATCTTCATCACAAAATTCCATATTTTCTTTCGCATATTCTAACACAGAAGAGAGTCTCTTTTTTAATTTTTTTGCAATCTTTTGAATATATATTTCATTTTGTTCTCGCAATGCTGGTTTAATATACTGTTCACTAGCTAAGGACTTTAGAATTCCTTTCGTATTACTCAAACTAACCTGGCTTCTCTCCTCTTGGAATCTCTGTACTATTTCGCATTTTATTTCATATGGACTCTTACACCGTTCCACTTTCGCTTCATCCGTTGCTGTCTCTGTTGCGCAAACCTCACTTTTAATTTCCGTTTTTGTCGCACTTTCTTCTATGTTTGGTTCAATGACGTTTTCTACCTCGTCTTTGGTCCTTTCACTTTTCTCATACACTTCATCATTACTACTCTTCGTTTCATAATTAAAATTTGGCAACTCAAATTTACTCCAATTTGATGATTCGCTATAATTTAATTGTTTAACGGCAATTATCTCATTAATAAAATTTGTAAAAGGTTCCTTGCCCGTAAAATACCCATTTTCGTCAAGCTTTCGTGGTACACAGCCACAATCGAATAAATATTCGTCATCATCTAACTCAAAACCCTTATACATCAACACAATGATTCCGTCATTACCCATGATTTCTGCGGCCTTCCGTCGCAGTTTACTTACTTTTGTACACCAATGCTCCTCTGTATTTTCTACACCTTGATCATTTATCATTAATAATATCACAAATGGTTCAATATAAATGCCTTGTTCTCTAAATTCTTGTCCAAATTTCCGAATAACAGTTTTTATTGTTTCTCCAAAGTCAGTTTCATAACTCAAATAAAGTCTAATACAGTCCAAAAGTTTTAACTTTTCTTTCACGTCAAATTCTGAATTTAAAATTATATCTAATTTATCATTAACCTCAACTGTATTTCCATTGATCAATATTTTTATTAAATCACTTTTAGTTTCATCGAAATCATTTTTAACGGTTTCGTTAGTTTTAATTATATTCAGGATTTTTATTTCGTTTTCCACTCCAGGGATTATTCCACAATCGATCAAATAATCATCATCTTCTAGCCTTTGCTCCATAAATTCAAGTTCCATTTTCCAACCTTTACATTTGTGCATAACCTCCCTTTGCAACTCATTTACTTTTTCATACGCTCCAATTTGGCAAAAAGACGTTGTGTTGTCTAATCAAATTACTTTAACAATTATAGGATCTAGTCATTTATGCTCTCGTAGCGATTGCCCCAATAGTCTCATTATGTCTTTAAATACATTTTGTTTGTTTACTTTATAACACTTGGCACAAAATTTTATAACAGTTATGGTTTTTCTCAAACTCAAAGGCATCTTAACCAATTTTCCTAAGACTTCAATCAACCTCTGAGAATTCGCCTCTGGATCTGCACTCAGCCGTCGAACTTTGGCAATGAATACTGTGCTTATTTCACTTTGTAAATCATCGCAAATTTTACTACTTGGTTCATTGTTTGATTCGGGTTCACTACCGGATACTTCTCCTCCGTCTACCATATGAGTATCAGCTTCATCATCTGATTCAAATTTTGATAATAGTCTATTCAATTTCTGATAAAGGATTTCCACATCGCTTTTGATTTTTTCTCTAAAATTGTCTCGTTGAACAAAGGCTACATTGCTGGAAGATTGACTTTCATCTTGAAATCTTATTGTTTTCTTTAATATTGGTCTTGGAAATTTATTCGGATTTTTTGGGCAAGATCTCGCCATATGCCCATAACCTTTGCATGCATGGCATTGAATTTGTCCATTTATATTCACGTTATCACGTTGTGGGGATGGAGAAGTGGATGTTGACCTTGATTTTGTGAAACAATTCCTTGAAATATGCCCCCTTTTCCCAGAGTGATAACATTGAACATCATTAACATTAGCCTTCGATAATTATTTTCTACCTCATTTCTCGGCCAGTTAGAAACTACTCTCCTTGGGGTTCTGCTGCCATCATTTCTAAACCAACATTGATTTGTATAATGTCCTAATTTTTTACAATTTTCACATTGGATGAGACTTATTTTTTCATTACTTTGCATTTTACCGCTTGATCTGTTTATACTATTCTCATTTCTCCAACTTGGCGATGGACTTCTTGATTGTTGGAGTGTATTCACTGTATCCCTACTGCTCCACGGTGGGGTAATCGATCTTTCTCTTTTAACTGGAAGTATTGCAAATGCATGAGCTTTCTCTTTCGTACTTTTTAAGTTTAATTCTATTTTCATTGCCTTTTTAACAAGATCATTGAAATTTTCATAATCGACGCAACACAATGCTGTTTTTATTTCTTTGTTTACTCCCGAGAGAAACTGATCTTGTACCAATTCTTGCATCTATTTCGCTAGACCTGGTTGTTTTGAGTCGTCATCGAATGATTTACTTGCTAAAGTTGATAAATGGTAGGCAAATTCGCTCACTGTTTCATTTGGATTTTGAACTCGACTATAAAACTTTTGACGCATTAGTCTCTTTATATCTCCTCCAATGAGTTTAGCTGCTAGCGCATCTTTTAACTTGGCCCAATCATTGCCAACCGCTTTCTTGTCAATTTGCTGCCACACCTCTCTCGCTGCTCCCTTTAGATATAAAGGTAGCCTTTGAATCATAATTGGTTGGGACCATCCATATGCTGTCACATACATGTAGTAGTCACTCATAAAATCAACAAAAATAACTGGATCGCCTCCATATTGTTCAACGGGTAATCTTTGACAACTGGCAAAATCATTACTTTCTTTAGCGATTGAAACCGGCAAATCTTCACTACTCATTACAAGTTCTTTTTTACTTTTGCTTTGTAAATTATAACGATTCACTTTAATAAATTTCCTCAAATCACACAATCTGAATTTCAATTTTATTAACACAATTAATATTTTACCTCTGCTTCAAGCTTCAATACAAAATTTTCAGAATCCTCAAATTACCTCTAATCTGGTTAAATAATGTTTCTTTTCAATCACTTTTCACCGACCTTGATCACGTCGGGCTCACCAAATATGTTGGGGTTGTCGGTCAACTTGAATAGAAATTATTATCGATCTGACGTCAAGCATGCTTTAAACAACAGTAACGAACTCCAAACGATATAAACTTTATTGATTAATACACTTTATCTCCACTTTAAAATGACACAACGAATTATCAATCGATCACACTTAGTGCTTATTGCAACCCTTCGGGAAGAATAGCACTTTTCGGATCAATTAGCTTTACAATCAACTGACTACTGCGGTGGGTTTCTGAGATCGGTAACTCTGATTTAGTTGCTTCGCTTTGCTTTGACCTTGCTTAATTTCTGTTTCAAATTTCTCTTTTAACTTCTTTTTTGTCTTTCTTTATCTTCTGCAATCCTTTGTCTCCTGCAAATTTCTTGTCTCTCGCAATTTTGTCTTTCGTAGTTTTGGCCTTTCGCAAGTTTTTCTCTTAAATTTTTTTGTATTGTTGATTTCAATTGCGCTTCCTTTTTATACTCCATCATTCAATAACACTTACTGCTGTCGAATTGAATCTCTTACCGCTAATTCATTTTGGGCCACCATGATCGATGACAGCTGTGTAGATAATCATTTTTTTTGGAGATGCCTTTTCCAGGATTTTCAACAATATTTCTTCCCTTATTTTGAAAGGGCTTTCGAGATGATGTGCGAATTTTGTTTTTGTTTTCCAAAATTTGCTCTTGTTAATTATAAATGACCTTCTTTGATTTAATTGTCTGTTTTTATTGATTTTCTCTTATTCCTTTCTCATTGTTCAACATTTCTTTTTCATTCTCTTTTTATGAGGCTCCAGAACCACATCTTACTCTCTTCTCATTGTTTCCCCAATCATTTTACATGTTTATTAATTATTTTATTTCATTATTTAGGTATCCTCAACACAAATGAATTGGAATTTCTGGTTCGGGTGTTTTCACGTTGTTTTCTTTGTCGGTTAACTTTTCTTTTAGTTTATCATATTCTTCGGCTTCGGTTTCCAAATTTTTTAACCTTGTTGTAATCATTGGTTCTGCTGTCGCTACTGTATTTAGTTTTCTATCTGTTGTTGCTTTTCACTTTCTCTGACTTCCAATAAAATGGTCTATTTCCTTTATCCTTGTTTTCCGTTCGTTCTGGTATATTCTCAGTTTCTCTACTCGATGGTTTCCTTGATTCCGGTTTCTTGTAACTCGTTTTCTTGATTCTATCTTGGCTTTATTATTCGTCGTTTACTTGATCTCTTTATTCCTTGTCAATTATCTAAAAATAAATAATCACTTCTAGTACATCTTATTCTACATAAATTTTTGCATTAATTTTATCGAATTATTTTCATTGCTTCTTCTTATTTTAATTCTTTTCGCTGCGTCAACTTCTTTATCTTTTTAATTTTTGTCTTTTCATTTTAAGTTTATTTTAAATAATCTATAACTCGTGTCAAGTATTTATTTGCTTCGTCTAAATTATCCTTATAGTCGCATCAGTTATCTATATGGTCTTATAAATTAGCTATTTTTATCAAATAAATCATCACAATCATATCCACAATAGTCTCGTTAATTATTCTCCTTTATCTTTTCATAATTTGTCCAAAAAAGTTTCTTAATCTCTATGCGCTGGCGCTCTATGGACCTTTTTATTTAAATCCTCTTGTCTTTTTCCTTAAACTTTATCCGCTGTGATCATTTTCCTTTTGATTCACCCCCTTTCATTTTAAATCCATTTTAAATTATCTATATCTCGCATCAATTATCTATTTGCCTCGCATTAATTATTTATATCGTCTTATTAGTTATCTATATAGTCGCATCAATTATCTATATTTTATCAAATAAAATCGCTACAATCATATCATCATTTAATCCATTAATTATTTTTCCTTTGTCTCCCTAATTTACTAAAAGTCTTTTGCTTAACCTTTAATCGCTGGCGCTCTATGGGTTTTTATTATTTATCATTTCTATTGGCTCTCTAGGGCCTTGGGTTTATCATTTCAAATGGCACTCTATGGGCCTTTATAATTTATCATTTCCGTTGGCTCTCTGGGGCCTTTGGTTTATCATTTCAACTGGCACTATATGGGCCTTTATAATTTATCATTTCCGTTGGCTCTCTGGGGCCTTCAGCTTATCATTTCAACTGGCACTCTATGGGCCTTTTATATCTAATCGGAGTTGAGTTTTTCGTCAGTGATCTGTTGGGTGACTTGTTTGGTGGACAAGTTTGAGGCCTCACACTGACTCTCAATCCATAGTCGTCTGTTGGCAGCGTATTTATCCGGTTACGCTTACCTCACCGCCGTTCGGATATTCGATACTCGGTGTGGGATCCGGGTTGTGTATCGAGTTCCTGCCCAGCATTATATATATTCTCGGTCGATACTCGGTGTGGAATCCGGGTTGTGTATCGAGCGGTCCAGCGCTACCAGTCCTTTGGCTGATAACATCCTGGACACGGCAGTCCGCCGCTGTCCTCTGGTGTCTCACCACCAGCTAGGGAAAAAATGTTCTTAGGTACCTTTGCGAGACTTTTGGCTCTCTCACCTTCGGCTCCTAAATAATGCGCATTTTTCAATTTTTATTTTTATTTTCGGTTTCCCCCTCACTTTCCCATTTCAAAAATTGTAGTGATTGCGTTGGTTTGTTCCTCAGAGAGGTGATCAATCTCTCGCCAGAAACTCTCCAACATTTGCGACGGTACCTATTACTTTCCTCTTCTCGGGTTGATCAGAGTTTCCCATCTGGATAAGCGTTCTATCGCTATGATAGCTCGGTTTGAAATCTTACTTTTAAATCTTATTTCCCAATAATATAATATAAATAACATTACAAAATACACTAAAAAAAATGAGATGCATCGAAACTTTTACCGTACCTTATGTGTGATTTTTCAGCTTTCGCTGTTTAAGTTGTGTTTTATTTGTCCACTCAGAATTTATTTAACGGCTTTCATGAAGTGTTCGGCTTTTTCCGTATGTTTTACACCTTTCGGTTGATATTGTTGTCTCATTCATTATTATTATTAATCTCAACTCATCGTGCTCGTTTTTGCTCATCATTTTCTTCCGGTTGCTGACTATTATTTTCGTAATTCATTATTACTTCCAATCCTTTATTTTCATTTATAACAAGCATCATCATTTATTCATCTACGCTCATTTCTTACTATTCATTTCATTTACACCTGAACATTTCCTTTTATCTACGCCTAAGTTTCTCCATCATCTGGATTATCTTTTCGTCAATTTCTCTAACTTAATCGATTATCTGTTTCTCGTTTAGTATCTAATTTGGCTTCGCTTGGCCTCATGTCTTTTGAAATTCGCACAATCGATCGTTCGTTATTTCCGCTACAATTTCTCATTAACTTTATTACAATACACAATTCATACGAGTAGGGGCTCGAAATCGTTGCAACCTTTTCCGTTACTATTTTGATCTTTAATTTAATTACTTTTAATTAATCGTTTATTACATTTAAAATTATTTTAACTGACTTGGTGATCCCGTCTTATTTCAAACAATATTAATCCGGCAATTTCTATTTTTCTAATTATCCCGTATTCTAACCTCTATTCTCATACTTATCTAATTATTATTATATGGTTCTGTAAATTATACATACAATATTTACACGACCCGCATTTTTGTGGTACCCCTTTTTCTAATCGCTTTAACCCTCGTGGTTTACACCTTTCCTTTTTTTTATTATTTTTAGTTTATTTATATATTTATTTTTTATATTTTTATTATTACCTCCACGGTTTTTGGATGATATTTACACGATGATTTCCATTGATTTATACAACCTACCCATAATTTTATTTTTATTTATAGTTTATTGTTTCTTTGATTTCTGCTTTACAAATATTGATAATTTTATCCCCACTTTCCTGTTGAATCGTTTCATTTTTGAAATATTTATCTATCTAATATTTTAATATATTGATATTTTCCTCTCTTATTACTATACTCGTCATTCATGGGCTTTCTAAACTGGTGTTTTGTTCCTTCGTATTTTCATCATATTTTACATTCTTTATTTTTCCTCATCTCGCCATTTTTGCTCGACTATGCTCATGTATTTGCTGAGGTTATCCGTTATTGTTTTATCTGTTATGATTTTGTTATTCCCTTTTGCAAGTTTATTTCATATTATTGGAACCTATTAGAACCTATTGGAACATATTATTGTAAGCTGTTGTTTATTTCGTGAAACTATCTACTTTTCTCCTGTTGATTTTTCTCCGTATTTTGCCATCAATCTTGACGGTGTTCCTGTTTCTCATATCACTCACATTCTGGTTGCTCTTAAGTGAATTTATGTTCTACTGTTTCTAAGAATTCATACTCTATGTTTCTATTTTTCATGTAGACAAACCGGTCATTTTTCAAAGTTTCTGTGAATATTTTCCAGTTGTTATCTGTCTACGTTTCGGTGAAATTCCGTCCCCAAAATTTATTGTTTTTGATCGTTATTTGTTTCCATTCAGAATCGTCATTCATGCTAAGTTGAGTGTGCTCTTGAGAATATGTGTAGTTTCTTAATTTTCTTTGACATTTGTTTTCCGTTGTAAAATAATCATTAGATCTCAGCTTCGAATGATCAAACAAAGTTTTTCGCTTCTTATTTCGTACTGATCTTTTCTTTCTGTAATTCTTTCATTCTTTAGTTTTTTTCCATGTAGATAGGTTGGTCATTTTTCATAGTTTTTGTTTCATTTCCTTCTATTTATTTCCTCCTGCAATTGTTTAAAATATCGTCTCGGTGGTTACTTTCAAATGTCTTGCTTCTCCCGTTTGCTAGTCGCTAACTCGTTTTAAATCCTTCTGTTGGTGCTTTTTAAATTATTAGTTGTCCAATGTCATCTCAACGTTTTCTTGCTTGTTATTGTTTCTAACAGAAATCTTGTATATTGTTCACTTTGTTCATTGCTGAGTTCCCAACTTTGTACTAGGTGGTCGAGTCATTTGTTTCATTTCGTTTTGTAGACAAATCCATCATTTTCCATAACTTTCCGCTAATCTCTTTTCTTATTGTCCCAGATTTGTATGTGGTGGCTAGTCATTTGTTTCATTAACATATTTTCTTATTTTGTAGCTAATTTGATCGTCTTCCATCGTTTCCTATTCTTTGGCAAAATGTTGTCCCAACATTTTCTGTTTAATAACACGATTTTTGCATCTTGTATCCTCTGGTCACTTTCTATTGTTTTTTAACTTTATTGTTTTGATTCTTCTCAATAACGAAGCTGAGCCCCAAATTTGTATTTGTTTCATCACTATTTTTTTTCGCTTTGTAGGGATATCCATCGTTATTCCAATACTTTCGCTTTTCTCAATGTTGTCTCTCTAGAGTTAGGTAAAATGATGTCCCGACATTTTCTTTGATTGATAAAGTAGTCCCTCTCGTTCATTTGCACAATAAAATCATTTTATCCCGGCTGAGCCCCAAATTTGTATGTGGGTTTCTGGGTGTTGACATTTTGAAACTATATGGTTATTATTATTATTATTATTATTATTATTATTATTATTATTATTATTATTATTATTATTATTATTATTATTATTATTATTATTATTATTATTATTATTATTATTATTATTATTATTATTATTATTATTATTATTATTATTATTATTATTATTATGTTTTTGTAGGGATCCGTCCTTATTTCTCAGCTTTATAAAAATATTTTTCTTATATAAAAATTTAGCCGTAATTTATCCTTATCTTTACAGTTTTTGACAAAGTATTTTCCTTGAGTCGAAAAATTTAGCAGCGTACAGCCCTTATTTTACAGTTTTATAAGGATATTATACTAACAATTGAACAACATTCCACTTTTACTTTTCTATTTTGATAAGTATTTTAATCGATTCGGATAATTTGGGCAGCGTTTCGCCCTTATTTTACAATTTTATGATAAAGTTTCAATCATTAACGAAAATTTGCGTAGCGTTCCGCTCTTATTTACCGTCTCAACTCAAATAATTTCCTTAATTCTTATATATTAATCAAAACATTATTTATCATGATTTTGGTCGTTCGGATTAATCTTTTTCCGATGGCTATTTATTTTAACTGTTGCAACGATTTCGCAATTTTCCCCGCTAAACTTTCCCTCTCTTTGTCCTTAAGATCTATGTATGTTCATGTTATATTTGATGAGTGCCCACTGGACTACTCAGTGTTAGTGATTTTGAGCTGATTGTTATTAAAGATTTTAGGTCGAATTTATAGGAAATGAGTGGCGCAGGAGCAGCTAAAACATTGCTTCCCCTCCTCCGAGTTTCCCCTATAACGGATAATATTGACATTTAGGCCCTGCGTTATTCACGCCGGAACCTTCACGGGCACAGGCTATTGGTGGATGAACCGCACTTACACAGCCTGAATTGTTGTGTAGATTTTGTTTTCTTGTGGTGCTTGAGTGACTGTGGGCCGAAAAAAAAATAAATAAATATTACCGTACTAATCGGGTAAAAGTCTCGAATGCATAAAACCGTTTATTCATATAATTGTCGAAGTTCATAAGTATACATATGGCATCATGATTCATTGTTCATAAATGAGGGCATAAACATCTTTTATTGCTTTATCATAGAGCATTTGATCAATGGGTCAATAAATTCGCAAATCATCCACTCTCATCGCTGCCAATTGTCAGTGTACAACAGCTGAAAGTTATCGTGTTCAGGCAAAACACCCGCTAGTGTTAATTGCCCGAATGCACGGCTAACAGCTGCAGTGCACACTAACTCACTTCAGACTGAAATTTTTTCTCAGAAAAATAAAACTGAAAATTTGTCAAAACACATCAGTATATATACCTATAATTTGGCCTTAACCTTGCGTGTTAATTTTATTGCGATTAAACAAAATTCGACCTTGAAATTATTTGTGTTATCTAAATTACATTTTTATTAATTTCTTAATTTAAATTGGTAATTTATTTTTAACATTTTTAATTAAATTTATTCAGCCAAAAATATTTTGTTTTTATTCATTTAATTGATTAATTTTTACTTTTATATAAATGATCATTTTACGGTCAAAATTTCTTGTTATTATGTTATTTTTTATGTAAATTTCGTGCGGTTCTTGATGCATTTTGTATTTATTTTATTTTACTTTTATGTTTTTTGATTTTATATTTATTTATATTCTCTCAGATTTTAAAGTGTTTAGTTGGTGTTGTATATTGTATTTTAAGTGATCTTGGTGCTAGGTTTTTGTGCTGTATTACTGATGCATTTAAACAATTCTCAAGGCTATTTGTGTGCTGGCCCAACATTAGGGATTCAATTGCATATTCACAATCCAAAGAAGGACAATTACGATTATACATATAATTTCGAGAGTCACATCTTAAATAATGAGGAGACTTCAATTACAGAGATGCCATTGAATTTTAAAAATTTTTGAGAATTCTGAGATCATACCTAAAGTACCTACTGATCATACCGTAGGAAAATACTAATTTTGAATAAAATTAATATTTTCAGTTATTAGCAATATATTATTAGAATAAAAATATATAATTTAGATCAATTATTAGTTGTAAAATTGATAATATTTTAAAGATTAACAGGGTAGAACACCATGAAGGTAGAAAATCAATAAATGATCAAATTTAAACGACAAAACCGAGAAAGATATAAAATGAGCAATGGTGAAGATCACAGTGGTAATGAATTTTTTATTTTTTTCACTCCAAACTTTATTATTCGTTTATATTAGAGAAGAAGAGAGAAAGTGAAAGTTTAGTTAAATTTTGGCTATGAGTGATCAGGGCCGTTTATCGGTCGAAATATTTTGCATTTTATGAATAAACATTGCGGAAATTAGCAACCATTGTTATTTATTCAAATGATTCCGCTACCGACAAAAAAAAGATTTTAAAGTTTATTTTTTGATTAATTTTTTTAATTTTTCTGCACTCAACAACTTCAATTCCAAAAGTCTTTTTAAAAATTGAAATGTCCTACTTTTATAGCTGCCAATAATATTCAAATAATAAAATAGGATTCTCGGGTGAATAAATAATTTTAAAATTACCACGCTCAGATTCTTCAGGAATTGAAGCCCGAGGATCTCGGATGATTGATTGATATTCAAAAATGTTGTCTCGATCATAAAGATCTATAATCTTTTACAACTCTATATAACATTCAATACTTTGCACTGCAAGCTTTTTTACCAACTCTAAATATGTTTTATTTCATCTACTTCAACAATTAAATTTGTTCTTTTTAAATACTTCATTTTTACTTCCAATCCTAAAAGCATTTCCTTCAATGTATAATTTTAAAGCAGGAGTTATTTCATATTTCTCGTAGTTTAATGGACTCTAAATATACAATTTTATCTCATTCTTGAAAAAAAATTTCATCTAATATTGGTTGATATTTTTTATACTAAAAGCATATGAATTTAGATTAAGCTTAAAACTTCCTATTTTTGTTTTAGCGTCCAATACTTAACCTTTATTTATTTTTACTACAGATATTTTCATTCCATAATTCATTTGCTTTGGCTAATTTTTTCAATTCTAATTATTAGAATTAAAATCATTAGTGTTTGAAACTAATACTGATCTATTTTTTAAATCTGTTTTATGTATAAATAAATTTTGTGTATTTAAGAGAAAATAATATTTATGGATTTGATAAATACAATTGACATAATTAATAAAAATAAGATAGACAAGTAGTGACATATGAGTAGTATGCCCAGTGGATATTTGGCTTGCAAAAAAAAACCGAAACCCCCTAAAAAATTTTTTAGGCAGGGGTTTTAAATTTTTTTTTAATTATTTGTTTTAATGAACGAAAAAAAATTTTTTTTTATTATTTGTTAAAATGTTCAAATTTTAAAAAAAATTTTAATTCATGATAAAAAAGTCTAAGTATTTTTTCTTTATTAAAAAGCCTAAAAAATAAAAATTATTTTAAATCGGCTATTTTTTAATTCATGATAAAAAAGTCTAAGTATCTTTTCTCGATTATAAAGCCTAAAAAAATTAAAATTGGCTTAAATCGCCTATGATTGGTCGTACTGATGAGTATTTTCAAATAAAAATATCGAATAAAAAGCCTAAATATTTTTTCATACTTAAAAACCCATAAAAATAAAATTGGATTAAATCGCCTGTCGACTAAAAATCATGAATTTTTTTGTATTTATTTACTTTAATTGTTAAGTCAATAATATTATTTATTTATATTTAAATTATATTATTATTATTAAATTGTTTGTTTTAATGAAGTGAATTAAATAATTATTTTTTATTTTCATTTAATTATTTAATTAATATTATTATTTTTATTAATTTAATTATTTATTTTATTTTATTATTATTATTATTATTATTATTATTAACATTTTTTTTATTCTTATTTTTAAAATTTAATTCTAAGTCTAAGAATAAATAATAAAATAAAATACATATTTTAATATACATGATTTACCTTTTGATATTTTTTAATACTTAATAAAAAATAATACTAACTTAAAAACATAAAAATTATAAACATCAACAAAAATATACAAAAACAAAGAATATTTTCAAATAATTTATTCATTCAAAATTCTTCATAATCGTCATATTCTTCATTATCTTCCTAAAATTCTTCTGGACTGTTACCTAAAACCACATCACCTCCCCTATAATGACCATATGCTACACTTATATTTTTCCCCACCCAAACCCTTTTCTCATCTTTATTTGTTAATGCAGTTTTACTGTTTTTAATTATAAATAATTGATGTTTTTACTAGTAATACGAGTTTGTGGTACCGAAAAAATTAAGTTTTTGTTATAACAATCTAGGTATGACTTATGTTTTAAGTCAGTACCCTTTAATGTTATACCTTTAGCTTTGATACTTTCAACTTCAGACAAGAGGCTATAACATTTTGGACGAAGTAACACCCACTCCTTGGATTTAAGTCCTTTATTCTCGTCTTTGAACTTTCCAATGACAGAATCAAAGTTCCTACTATACAAGGAATGTTTTAGGTCATAATTAGAAGTATCGAGGAGATTATCACAAACCATAGCAGATTAAAAAATGTCTAACTTACAATTCTTAATTTCCAGAAAAAAAGGAATCGGTGTCCCCAGCAACTATATTAATTTCACAAGTGAATTCGTTTCGATATTTTTCTAACTCTATAAATTGTAATTTATACATCCTAAGTTTAGATAAATCGAGTACAGTTTGTCCAATGTAACTCGGTCGATCTAAACACACCGATTCCTTATTTAATAATGCAGAGACCAAATCATTATCGATTTTAAATGATTTCCGAAAAGTTGGTTTTGAGCCATAATTAATTAACTTGTTTGCAGAATTACATAATCTTAAATTAATTCGTTTTTTAAGATTTTCAACGTTTTTTCCGTAGAGGCTATTATTTAAAAGTTTATAATAGTTTTTATCTAAGTCATTGGTTGATTGCGCTCTAAGTTGAATATTGAATTTTGATTATATTTAATGGCTCTATGTACATGTGTAATTTTAATTTGTAAAGAAACAAAAAGCTGCAAAAGTCTCCAATGAAGAACATAATTCTTTTTTGGATAATGTGTTAACATTAACTTCTCAACCTTAGAACCCGTAGCGCACATCTTGTTAGCAGCTACTGGAAAATCATTAAGTTTATCATGAAGAAATGTTGGGATTTCTAAATCTACTTCAAATGTGACAGCAAATAACAGTGATTCAAGATCCTTATTCAAAAAACTAATTAAATTATTTAATTGATTAGTATCAGTAACCCATTCAAAATTTCCATATGGTAATGGTTGACTTAAAGCCCAACCATAGAGATTATTGATGTCAATGTAAAGCAGTTCGGTGTTGTCATCAGATACTACGTGATGTTTATTAACAAAGGTTAATCCACCATGGACTCCCCCTTCGAAAAATTATACATCTCCATATCAGTGAGAAGTTCAATTGGTTCATCAAGAGTCATAAGAGCCGATGCCCAAGACATATTGGGAATTCCATAAAAGTTAAGTGGTTCCAATCGGTTATGAGCTAATGAATTTGAACGAAATTGCTGGAAAAAGTCAGCCAAAAGAAAAACATCAAGTTTGAGGTAAACCATCATATAATCTAGTAAAGAGTTACAATTGGTTTCTTCCCAAATAGATTGAGCCTTACTATATTCGGCTTCAGTTACATCTTCCCAAATCGGTGGAAGTTCATATGTAGTTTCTAAAACTTCTTGAGAAGTTGCAAAGTTATAAGGGAAAATGCCTTTAGTATCGATAATACTACCTACAAATTTCGAACGAGTTAAAGGAAGAGTGGTCAATGTTTTAACTGCGTTACTTAATGAACTATTATTAAATTGACAAGAATCAATGAATTTTACAGTTAATCCACTGATTCTTGCCGACAAAGAAAGAAACTTTTCACTTGTTACAGGAATACAACTTATTTTCCACGTGTTAAAATCACTCATACCATACTTGAGGATATGGTGAAGATCATACCCTCTCAAATTATGAAAAACAACTGGAAATTCAAACCTTATTTGTCGAGAAATATTACATTTGGAACAAGCTGCTCCCAAATATTTTCCAGTAAAGTGATCATGGTCCTTAACCGGTACTGGTAAAATCTTATTACACAAATAACAACAAGTTGCCGAAGAAAACGAAAGAATGTCAGAGTCTGTTAATAATATTTTCTTTTTATAATTATTTTGATTAAATGGTAAAACAGTATTAATTGAAATATTATTTATTTCTTGTAGAAAATTAATTACACAATCATCACCCAGGAAACTCTTATATGATTTTTCACCTGTAAAATTGTTAATTAAAAGTAAACCGGCCGAAATCGGCATATGTATTTGAAAATGTATGTCATCTGAAGGTAGGATAGCCTCAAAATCAGCATAAAGGACGAAAGGAGGAGTAACGGTTTTAGCCCAATTCTTAAATTCCAAGTTTTTATTTAAAGGTAATGTATAAAGAGTTGTGCCTAATTGATTTTACCACACAACCCTTTATGTTTATTTAATGAAATTATATTGCGAAAACCATTTAGTATCAGTAAAGAATGATTCGTATAATTTAAAAGCCTGTCTAATTTAGTAACAGCGATATAATGATAGGAATCAAGGCTTTCTAATAAAATTAAATTAATAGGTTGTCCTCCAACAACTTTAGAAGGATGAATTATTTCGACATAAGGGTGTTTGAAAACTTCAGGGTTAGAAAAATCATTAATTAAATTATTTTTATCATAGGTAAGGACATTAATTGAAAGATTTGGATTTTTAGCTTCAAATTTTGAAATGTCACAAAGTTTCATAGGTAAGTCCGATGGTGAAAAGTCAAGTTCAGATGTGTTGTAGCTAAAGGTTTCATTTCTATGGTGGTTACTTATATTTTCATGATTTAAAATAGCTAAAATACTGTAAATAAAGCATAAATTATCGGAATTAGCAACATTTACAGTACAATGTTTATTTAATAAGGATAATGGTGTTGGAATAAATACATGACCACTCAACCGATTTATTTGTGAAAACTTGGTAAGAACAAAATGAATTTCTTTTATTTTATTTATAACCCAGTTACTACCTTTATCATTAATTAATGTTATTTTTCGTCAAGAAGAGTAGCACCTTCATCTAAAAATGAATCATTCATTATTCTGGCAGAGTTTGAAATGATGAAAGATTGAAATTCTCCATCTTTTTCAAACTCTACATCAATACAAAATTGAATCTTAACAGATCCCATTTGATTGATAACATTACTTAATTTATTAATTAACTGTGTGGGTACTGTAATTAACTTTAAATTTAAATTCGAAACATCCATTCTAACAATGGCATGTGATTTGTTTAAATCGAAGTTAACAATAGGTGCTATCGAGCCACCATATTGATTAACAATAACAGAAGGAGTATCAACAGGAAAAACATCAGAAACATCATCTGAATCAGAAATGATTATTACATCATCAACCATCTTTGATTCATCCGAGTCAGAAAGTATAATAGTATCTATAATTTTAGGAACTTTCGAAGAGCTTGGATTATTATTATTTGTTTTTCTTTTTTTTTGTAATATTATTATTATTTTTATTATTATTATTATTATTATTATTATTATTATTATTATTATTATTATTATTAATATTATTATTATCACTCAATGATAATTTAAAAATATTTTTTCTTTTACAGTTAAACTGTGTTAAATGTTCCTTATGGTTTAAATAAAATTCTGTATAATTCATTTTATGGGTGGTTTTACACGTGGGACAAATAAAATAGGTGATGTGGTTATAGATATGAGAATAATAATTCTCCATAATCGTATTATAATTTCCATCGTGTTGTGGATAATTGTAAAAATTTGGGTAAAGGTTACCTGTTATGATCAAAGAAAAATTTAAATATATAATCATAAAATCATTAAAAATCATTAAAATAAATCACTAAAATATAAACATTAAATTAATTTTACGCACAATGAATAAATGAATTTGATTGGTTAATTTTATTTTGAAAATCTTATATAAGTAGATTAAAATAGTTTAAAATCAATAAAATGAATAAAAGTAAATGGTTTTCATATTATGTAATTATTCATTAATTGTTTTTATAGAAACCTAGGTTAGAAAAGAAGCTGTCAAGTTAATTCTTGAGGAAAATCCCGTAAATGCTATCAGTTTAAGAGGTAATTCTCCAGTAATTTATTTACAATATTCAATGGAATATTTAAAATTTCTAATCATATATTCATTTAGAGTAAGTATTTTCATTAAAATTAATATTATTAATAAATTTTAATAGGAACCAACAACATTGAAACAAAGCCTATATAATATGAGAGTTGGTGAAATTGGGGAAATTGATCGAAAAAATCTAACAGAGTTATTACTAGCAATCAACAAAGATATTAGTTTTAATGAACAATTCACTTTTATGAATTGTGAAAAAGAATGTAATAATGAAAATAAAAAAGAAAATGAGTATTTTATGATTAAAATAAGAATTCAAGGGTATAAAGAAGGAAACCAGACTATTCGACCAATTTGGAAAATTATTGAAGCCAAATGTATTTAAATAAAATTTATTTAACTTTATTCGTCCTAGTTTTTATTTTTTATCATATTATTTTGAATTTATTGAGTTTAAATTAATAAAATGTTAATATTAAATTTTATTCAAATATAATTAATTATCATTTTATAATTATGATATGATAGTAAAAATTTAATAGTACTTACATTTTACTGTTTTACTTTTGCGACTCGGAGTTTTAACATTATTGTTGATAATTTTTATTAATGATTTTAAATCTTGAATTATATTATTGATGGATTCCATTTTCTAAAAATAAAAATAAAAATAATTAAAAATATGATAAAAAACTTACTAAAGTTTGGTATTTGATAAAAGTGAATTTTTTAAAAAATGCATTCAGTTATATATTAACAAACATGTAAGTGGTTACATGATCGACCAATTAAAATTTAGTTTATAAAACACAATTAATTACATAACATCAAAACACTTAAATACATATAATCCTCTGAACTTAATCCTTTAAAAGTAATACGTATTACATAATTCATCTTTAATTACATTTATAATTAAAAAAAAATTTGAATAGAAACTTTATTCAATAAATTCATTTATTTTTCATTGTTTTTAACCAAGCTAAGCAATGCTGTCCACATGTTTTTGTCATCCGATTTTGATAACGAATTCGATTGTATTCAATTGGCATTAACATTGATTCTAGTTTATTAATTAATATAGGGGGATAATAGAAACCCATTGGATCAAATACATTTATTTTATTTGGTTTCACATAAATTGCAAGCCAATGTTCGCCACTGAGATTAGACGATTGAGTATTTACAATCAAAGCTTTGTTAAAATCGATATATGGAATTTTATCTAGAGGGAAAACTTCAAGAAATTCTTTTCCCATTAATTTTCTATCAATAGAATCAATCTGAATAGAACTAATAATAATTAAAAAATATATAATTAATAAAATTTCTTACTTCATACTTGACAATTAAAAAATCTCAATCTGGTTTATAGTTCAAACTAATACTGTTCGATTGGAAGTAATTTGAATTTCCTTTTCAAAAACTCCATATACAATTACAGTAACAGATTCAGCTAGGGGTGATCCAAACTTTAAATCTAATCTTAAATTTCCACTTTGTGGTAACTGACTTTGATTAAGATCGAAATCTGGCGCCAATACGAATGTAAAGAATGGATACTTATTTCTAAAGTCTGACATACTGATACCACAATTCAAATTTTTATTAAGATATCCCATATTCCTAACATTACTTTGCATATAACTTGTACTATAATTATCATTTTCAAAATCTTGACTATATTTAATCACTTCCTTTACTTAAAGTTATTGACTTAACGTTAAAGTGATCAAACATAGTAAATGTATCTAAAAACGAACAACTAAATCTTTTATTTCCCTGGAAAGTTACAAGGATAAAATTAGGTAATCGTCTATCACCAAATATTTGTTCCTTATAAAAAGAAGAAGATCCAATAGGTAAAAAAAACTCAACAACTTCTTTGCTTCGCATTGGATAAATTTCATTTCTTGTAGCAAGACCTATTTGATGACCCGCTAAAACAGAAGGTTCAACACGAACTCTTCTAGCCATTAATTTTGCATCTAGCAATACTATTTTAGGTACAAATTTAGTACATGTCATACTTTTTTCTGGATTTGTTCTTGTTAATTTAATTTGGACACTAACACCTGGTAATAAATATTTTGGTTGATCAAAGAAATCAAATTGGAGTGGTGAACATAATGAAAATGATTTTGATTTTGCAATCCATGTTTTTCGAATAAGATCATGTTCAGTGTAACCCATTCCCTTAAAGATGTATGTTTAGTATCTTGATTATAATTTATAATAGTTTCAATTAGGGCTTTGTGTGTAAAACTATCATTTGCTCCTTAAATTTTAGTAGAATTAAAAACTAATTCAGCGTCTTTAAAAAGAGTTTGAAAAAAGAAATTGTTTGCTGTTACGTCAGCTTCTTGTGTAATATTTTCACCTAAGCTATTTACAACTTTCAACTGAATATATAACAAAGTATCGTTCAAATCTAAATATTCTGTTTGTGATCTGTTAATGTAAAATTGAATCGAAGAGGTACCAGCATCAGTTATTGAATTCATTGGGAAAATATCTTCAAATGAACCATGTTCAATTACGGCTTGAGGGGATGGTCTATCAAAAAGACATAGTTCAGATTTTGCACTAATCATTTTTCAAATATAGTTCCGAATCCTCTCATTCTTTTGTTTATATGTTTCGTCATAATCTTTCTACGCTTAAGTGTCCCTCCTTTTTGTTCATTTTCATGATTAAATACATCACTTACTTTATTAATAACACTAGTAAAGTTTACATAACACTAGGTAAAGATTCTTTAATTTCAGATATTGCATTTGATTTTAAAGCAGGTAAAAAATCAGAATTATTATTTATTACGTCATTTGCCGTTTTCATACCGAAATTGCCTATACGTCTAAGAATAGGTAATGCAAATCTACCTATTGTTTTCAACCAACCGGTTCCATATTGTTTACCTGTAAAATATGGTAATTCTCCACCAGATTGATTACTACTATAAAAATTTACAATGTCAGGATTACTCATTTATTTTACGAAAATGTAATGTAAGAAAAGTTTTATCTTCTTTACCAAATATATATTTTCCACTATCGTCACGAATATTGATTTCCATATTGTTTATATATTTTGACGATACAGATAAATACATTGGATTTTTCTCTATAATTTGAACTAGATCATCCTTTTTATGTTTTTCAACCCATACACATTTCAATAGAGGTATCAAGACATCACCAACAAGAATAAGTTCAATGATATTTGTATAGATCATCATTTGTTGATTACTTTGCAAAATTTCTGGTAAACGTAATCCAACAATAACTATTTCTGAATATGATTCTTCACTTAATCCTAAACTTTGAGCCAAGAATTTACTAAATTTAACTTTACTGACATCATCTTCCAATTCAATTTTGACTAATCTTCCTTGTTCAATTTCGCAAGATTTAAATGGATGCGGATAAAAAGTCATTAATTGATCATTTATTTGTGATAAATTAGTAATGATTAAATTTTCTTCAAATTTATCTGTATACTCGACATCGTAAAAATAATTTATAGTTAATCGAATTGTGTCAAACTTTATTTTACGATTATTTGAAGGAATTTTAATTTGATTCAAGTTTTCAACAAAATTTATTTCTTTTTTATTAAATCCTAATTTTTGAGCTTCTGCAATACTGTCAAATGAAATTTTAAATGAAAAATATTTACAATTAATATTTAAAGTATTTCCATCAATGTATACTAGATAAAATATTCAACATTAAATTTATCAGCTTTATTATTTGGATGAGTAAGAAGACAACTATTACTCGGTAGATTTATGTAAAAATCTTTATTCATTTATTTTTCTAAAATGTATTGATAAATGTGTTTTGGTATCTTTACTAAATTTAATTAATTTTCCACTATCATCGCGAATATTAATTTCAATGTTGTTTATAGTTGAAGTTGAAATTGGTAAATACATTGGATTCTTCATTTCTAATTGTACAATTTCCCTTGTACATAGTTTTTAACCCAAATAGATTCTAATAGAGGAACTCTACATCTCAAACAGTTATTGGTTCAATAATATTCGAATAAATGAACATTTGTTGATGATGATGTAATAATCTTGGAACTTTATTACCAACGATGTCTTTATCCCTAAAAGTTTGTTTATTTAATCCTAAGGTTTTGATTAAATTGTTGTCAAAATATATCTTTAAAATGTTATCTGCAAGTTTTATTTTAACCAATTCATTGTTTTCGATTTTTTAGTTCTTTAAACAGAGACGGAATAAATGACATTAAATGTTCTTGTAATTCAGATAATGTGTTTATGAGTAAATTATCTTCAAAATATTTTTCAAATATTGTTTTTTCTTCATAACTTATAATTATCCCGAATTGTTCCATAACACCATCATCTGTAAATTTTGGTAATTTTAACCGAGAATGATCATCTTCATTAATGACGGATATAGATTTTAATCCAAAACTAAACGCATGTTGAATGTCAGGGAATGTTACTATAAATGGAACATGTGGACAGACAATAACCAATTTCTCATATTTTTCAATAAAAACATCAACATGAGGGTATGTTTAGGATTAATTAATTCATAAGTTTCATTTTAATTATTTATTTTCAAATATTTTATTTCAGTAACACTCTTCATCGTTTCATAACTTAGGTAAGAATTACTATAAAACGGAAATGTTTTATACACAAAAGTAAAATCAATCAAAGCAACTTCCCACTCACCATTCAAGTAAATAGGATTTTGAAATTCGACATTAAAATTACTAGTTTCATTATTAGGAAAAATAAGAGGACAACTATTACTAGGTAAAATCATATAAAACTGGTTTTCTTCATAATATTTATTTAATTAATTGATTTTCAGATATCCAAGTTGGAGTTTCATATCCATGCCATTTAACATAGTATTGTTTATATTTACCAACATTCTTGGTTTTTAATATCTTTTGAATTCTGAATACAGTAGGGGCTTCTATAACTTGGAGTTTCTGTTCGTAGAATTTTCCACTAACTTGATTGTTTTCCTCATCTTTGATAAAATTCATTACAGGATTCTGATTCGTATCAATTTCTGAGATTTGAAATACTTCATCGCTCCAATTGTTGTAGAAATTCTTGATGAAAGGAGAAGCACTGATTTTACTTATTCTAACGTGGTTACCCACTTTATATTTAGGCTTTTTAATGATAGAATCAGATTGTTGTGATATCCAATTATCCATATTATTTGTTGAATAAACATCAATTGGTCGCATTCCATTTAAACCCTATGTGGCGAATAATTGTAGCTATAAATTGCTTTCTGTAAAACATTTATCCATGTTTTATTTCCTTTATATACGAAATATTTTTTCAAGCGATCTCTTAGAGTTCGATTAAATCTTTCCACGTGGGCAGCTTTAAATTGAGAAAATACAGAGTAATGATTTATTCTTTTGATAATTTCTTTAACTTTACTATTATAAAATTCTTTACCTAAAGAATAAATTTAATTTTATTTATTTATTTAATTATATACCCAAATCAGTTTGTAAATTACGAGGCTTGCCATCAATAAATAATTCCTTGATTGCTTCAGCCATTTCATTGGCCGATTTGGTTTATCACGAGCGAATTGACTAAAAATATCAACACATGTCAAAATATATTTGTATCCCTTATTAATTTTAGAGAATGGTATCATTTCCATCAAATCCATTTGCCATAAATCATCAACTCCCATTGTTTTATAACTACGGGTTTTGAATTTCTTCAACATTGGTTTATTTAAACTGTACGCTATTTGCCCAGATAACCAATTCTGAGTTTCTTTCTTTGAATTAACTACTTCCTTCGCTAGTTTTCTTACACCTCCAAAACCAGCGGGATATTTTGGGTTTGTCCATACTTTTTCGAGCTTTTTCACTGTGTTTCGATTTTTGGTTAATGTTTCCTTCATTATTAACAACAAGTTGTCAAAATATTTAAATCTAAATTATGTTTATCCGGTTATGAATTCTTGGTACCCATTAAGAAGTTAATGATGAAATTGCGCTTATTGCAGATAATACTATTGGAATTAATTCCCCAAAAATCCACCATTTTGTTTATATATTATTTTTCGCATCAGACGACAATTTTTAGTGTTTACTAAAGATAAAAGTGATCTTTTATGTTTGTGTAATACAAGTTTTTTAACTTTAGTAATGTTTACATTACCACGAACTACATTAACAATAACTTCAACTAGATCATTTATAACAAATGAAGGAAAATTCTGTAAAATATTCATTCTTTTATTATTAGGAGCCTTCATCAAGGCATTAAAGTATGGTAGACTACGTTCAACTTTCATATTAAATACATTTTTCATCTAGTTGTTTTGTTTATATTTTAATCCACTTTTTATCTTTAACAATCTTCTTACTCGTTTTTATTATTTTACGTTTAGTAACCCTTTTCTTTGTAACTTTTTTCTTTGTTGATTTTTCACGTTGAACAATAACTTTTTTAAACGTTATTAAGTATTTATTTAATTGTTTATATTTGTTTTAATTTTTAGAATTACTTGATTTGAAATTATTTGAAAATGTTAAGTAACATGAATTATAAAGGAAGATATTCTATACCTGATATGAAATTCCCATTTGGAAAACCACAGCAAGTTGTAGATCGATCAGGTAAGTATCCGATAATATTTTTCAGATCGGGGAAATGTCGGGTAATGGGATGTAAGCAACCTCTAAAAACTGGGGATTTGAAATATAATATACATGATTTACAAATTCAATCAATCACTGTAACAATCGATATTGGAAAATTTATAAATCTATATGAATTACAAAGAAAGGTGAATTGTATATTTGAACCAGAAATATTTCCAGCATTACGTCTTCAAAAATATAATCCATCATGTGTCAATATATTTTCAAGTGGGAAAGTAGTAATACTCGGAATAAAATCCTTGGATTATAATGATTATGTGGAAAATATTAAATCAGAAATAACTATGTTAATAATTTAATAAATATTTTGTTTGAATTTGTTTCATTTATTAAGTATTAAAAAATGTCAAAAGGTAAATCATGTATATTTAAAAAATATTTATTTTTAAAGAAAATCCAGGAACTTTATCCAAGAATTAAAAATACGTTGGATTATTGCGCACCAGAGTTTCTCGCAACAAAAATTTACCATTTCACAGGGATTAACATTGAAGAACTTCTCGAGATTCACTATGACAACGTTCAGGGATCTGGTGACCGATGTGTTTCAAATTGCATTGTTTGTAAAGATAGTATGAGAGTAACATGTTCAAATGGATGTCCATGTTGCCACGATTTCAAACGTGACCAAGCAATCCATATATTGTTAGCCGAAATGCGTAAAGCATATTACTCGAATATTTTTGATTTGAAATAAAAATTAATCTTTTCTATTTATTGTCAATAAAAATATTTGTATGGATTGAAAGTTTGTTATTTTTACAATTCAAAATTTATCGATGATTTATCTTTTTGACATTGAAAAATTATTCTTAGACTTGGAATTAAATGTTAAAAATAACAATAAAAATATGTTAATAATAATAAAATAATAATAATATAAAATAAATAATTAAATTAATAAAAATGATAATATTTAATAAATAATTAAATTAATAAAAATAATAATATTAAATAAATAATTAAATGAAAATAAAAAATAATTATTTAATTCACTTCATTAAAACAAACAATTTAATAATAATATAATTTAAAAATAAATAAAATAATTGACTTGATTAAAATTAATAATAATATAATTAAAATATAAATAAATAATATTATTGACTTAACAATTAAAGTAAATAAAAAAATTCATGATTTTTAGTCGACAGGCGATTTAATTCAATTTTTTTTTTATGTGTTTTTAAGTATGAAAAAATATTTAATCTTTTTATTCGATATTTTTATTTGAAAATACTCCTCAATTTTAATTTTTTTAGGCTTTATAATCGAGAAAAGATACTTAGACTTTTTTATCATGAATTATAAAATAGCCGATTTAAACCAATTTTTATTTTTAAGGCATTTTAATCGAGAAAATATACTTAGACTTTTTTATCATGAATTAAAAAAATTTTAAAAATTTAAATTTGAGCTTTTAAACAAATAATTTTAAAAAAAAATTTTTCCATTCATTAAAGCAAATAATTTAAAAAAAAAATTTTTTTCATTCATTAAAACAAATACTTTTTTAAAAAATTAAGGCCCCCTGAAAAAAAATTTAGGGGGAAGGGTCTCGTTTTTTTTTTTTTATGTCACTACTTAGACAATATTAAAACACAAAATAAAATAATTAATTTAATTCAAGTTTCAAATATTTGCTATATTTTCATCGCTTTCATTTTCCAATTTACGTTTTAGTCTCAATTTCGAATTTTGATTTTTTAAAGGATTTAAATTACATTTTTCTGTTGTTTTATTTGTTGATTCTAAATTTGAAGAAATATTATTTTCACAATATGCGACTTTATCTTTAATTGTGTTAAAATGAGAAGAAATTTCACCGTTTTTATATATTTTTAAAGCTTCAAATTTTTTGATTGATTTTCTTTTGTCCGGTTTGATGTTTTCTTTATTTTCTATCCAACTTAAAATGTTCCTTGTACTAGCAACAACCTCTTTTGCAATCTCCGAAATTGGTATATTATTTTGATACATTTTTATAGCTTGCTGTTTCTGTTCAAAGGTGAATTGATTACGAGTCCTTGGTGAACTTGATAAATTTTGAAAATAGTTTTTCTTTTTTAGCCAGCTTTTAAAATTACTTTCATGAATGTTATACATTATTGCTATTTCTTTTACTGATTTACCTTTATCATACATTTCAATTACTTTTAGCTTATCTTCAGGTGCATATTTGGTACTTGACTTGGAAGAATCAGAATTCTTTTCAAAATAGTTTTTCTTTGTAAGCATGAATTAAAAGTATGCGAACAAATATTGTAAATTGATATAATTTCTTTAAAAGATTTTCCTTCTTCATACATTTTTATGGCGTTTAACTTTTCTTTGTTTGAAACGTGGAATTTTGGCAAATTATTATCAGCCAGACTCGCGTAATAATTTTTATTTTTAATCCAAGTAGAAAAATTTTGTAAACTCACATTAAAAATTGAAATAATTTCTTCTAAAGATTTTCCTTCTTCATACATTTTTATGGCGTTTAACTTTTCCTTGTTTGTATATTTGATTTTAGGTAAAGTTTTATCAGTTACATTTGCGTAATAATGTTTACTTTTAATCCAACAGTAAACAGTTTGTAAACTTACATGATAAATTGAGGCGATCTCTCTGTGAGATTTTCCATCTTCATACATTTTGATTGCTTTTAATATATCTACATCTTTTATATTTGTATTTCTAGATTTTCCAATTGTTTTTTGATAGTTTTTTACTTCATCACATTTTGATAGCTGATTTGATTCATTTGTCGATTTTTCCATTGTAATTATCGTTTAGTTATTATTTCTTCTACAAATATTCATTGAAATTATTATATGTTATTAAATATTTTCTATGGTTTTCATTGGTTAATTTATTTTAAAAATTAAAAAAATTAATATTTATAGATTGAAATAGCGCAATAGTTTCGGTTACATAATATTGGTTGAAGTTATCTCCCGTTGGGTTACCTGGAGCTAGATCAGGCCAACTTAATTGTATTGGCAGGATTTGAAGGATTTTGAAATATTATAATAATAAAAGTTATTGTGTTGAGTTATATAGATTTTCCTGGGACACAAATCATAATAATAAAAATAATAATAATAATAATAATAATAATAATAATAATAATAATAATAATAAATGTTTTTTGTCAAATGAGCATGTATTAAAACGTGATTCAAACGTGAATCAAACATGTCCGAAAGTTCATGGGTTGAGAGTGGAAAGACACAATAAGGTTATGCATTATATAGCGGACGTCGCGAGGAAGGGTGAATGGAAGACATTGGTAGAGCCAATTATTCCATATGGGCCACTATTCGAAAACCCGACTTGGTAGTAATTAAGGATAAAAAAGCAATGGTCCTTGATATACAAGTCGTTTCAGATGTGGGTAATCTGAATGAGCGCAATACGCTTAAGTCTGAGGTGTATAACGATAAAATTATTGCAGATTGGGTTAAAAATGCTGGTGCAGATTCTGTTGAATTTGGAGCAATCACTCTCAATTGGAGGGGGTTGTGGGCCAGTGACTCATGGGAAACCGTGAGGAAAATCGGAGTTAACAAATCAGATGCAATGATTATATCGCTTAAAGTCCTTAACTGGACAGCTCGGATGTATTGTGCTTGGAATAAAGGATGAGTAGTGGTATATTTATAAATATAAGTAGCGAAGCTATAATATTTATCTATACTATCTTTATATATTTTAAGTGGATCTTTTATGACTAATAAAAAAATAATTTTTATATTTTAATTTTTATTACTTTATTTTCTATTTTAATATTGCTATAATTCTTCTAATGTAATTTTATTGGGAAAGAGAGTGCACGGGGGGCAATGGGGTTAGTCTCAGTATGGATCCGGACCCTCCGGAAGCGGGATTCAATGGCTGGGGCAGTAGATGCGGGATGGAACTTAGAAGTACTTTGGCATTAGGGTTTCTGGGACTGTGAGTGGTGAAACCGTAAAAAGGGAGTAAGAATCCGGGCTATTACCTGTACGGCTAGAGAAATCTAGTTCAGCCTTGATGCCGTATTTTTTTGGGAAGTTTATTCGCACTGCCGAGGTTTGCGACCAAGTTTGATGGGAAGACACAAATAGATTTAGTCTTGGTTCTTTTGCCATTACTGAAATCTACAACGAAGCCACCGGCTATAAAGAGTGGTACTCTTGTGGTATACCTTTTAAGCACGGTAAGGAAGTGGAATGGATGAGTTGCTCATTCCGGACTGCGCGTTAGAGCAATTATATTGATCGGGTGATACTAAAAAGCCGGGAAATATCAATTACTAGTTTTCTGGAATACTGCTGCTCACTTACAGTTTCTGGATTACAAATTTACCCATAAGTAATTGATATATAGCTGGCTGTAAGGGGTATGGGACCCTTACAGGTATCATTATTAAAGGCTTGGATGATCAGATGGGTATATAAGGGAGGGCTATCAAGTTACTGGTTTTCTGAATGATATTTGGATTACATTTCTATCAAGGTAACAGCGACGTCTATAACTTATATATCCATACGAAATGGAACGATCAGATGATAAACAAGGGATGGATTATCAAGTTACTGGGTTTTCTGGATGATATTCGGATTACATTTATATTAAAGGTAACAGCGAAGTCTTGAACTTAACTTTCCATACGTCTAGGAAAATTCGCTAATAGAAATATTAGTGATTAATACTCACACGGGCTAATAACCTCCAAGGTTGGGCAAGTGAGTTGGATTTATCCAGCTTGCGCGTATTATATTTTCGATCCGATGTCACCTGAGGTTACGGGGAATTAAACCACAGCTTCTCTTATATTACTGAATCAGGATATAAGGATTGCATATTAAAACTTTGGTGGATTAATGAACTATAACTGAGGAGTAATCAAATAGTAATGATTTGAATGCAAAAGGTTTCATTTGTTACTGATTAACTTGCGGGTTTCATTTAAATATCTTATTTTATACATGGGCAGGAATAACAATGTGAAGTAATTCAGCTCTAGTAATCTAATAATAAAGCAATTATCAAGGTATAACGCCCTATTTTGTAGGGTTGGCCAAATATAACTTGATAATGAACGCTGATTATTGATCTACTAGGTATCAGGGTACAATGCCTTACTAAGGTAGGGTTGGACAAATGTAACTTGATAAACATGTATAACTATAAGACCCCCGTTCAGGGTAGTGGTGATTGATAGTGGGGATGTAGTTAAGGCAGGCGTGCATGAATCTGGTGAAGGTGGGAAAAAACTTCATAACTCCGGTTATGATTTGAAGGTCAGGTTAGGATTGGGTCTGATCGGCTAATCAAGGTAGTGATGAACTCAAAGTAGGGGTCTATGGAGAGGGAGCACTTGATAAGATAATTCACGATAAGATGGTTAGTAAAAACTCGCGATCCCTGCGTTGGAAAGTTTTGAAGTGCTGAAGGTTGGTTAGCAATAATCAACAATGCTCGTTAGCGAAGGGAGAATAATTCCGGGCTATCATTCAAAAACTGTATTTTATCAATGAATTATTCATAACGAGATTGGACCAAAGATCAGATCAGGAGCAGAAATTGAAATAAACCGACTAAGAGGTACGATGCCATCAAGGAAATCAGAGACAAGAGTAGATTTGGAGAGCAAATTAAAACTTGGAAAATCCAGTACAATCAGATGAAAGACGAAAATGAGGAACAACAATAACAATCCACGATCAAAGCAAGATAAAGCAGAAAAATAGTAAAGAAATTACCAACACAAAACGGAAGTATTGAAGAAATAGATGAAATATCAAGTCAGTCAACGAAAAAGACGATGGAGAATAATTTGACAAAAAACTGAATCAATCAATGCGAAACTGACGAATAACAACAAAAGGTAGATAACTGAGAAACAAAATTTGTGGTCATTGAGTTAAACGGAAAAATGAAAAAGACAAGGAAATAGAACTAGCAAATGGGAAGAGACTCAAAAATCAATTCGAGGAATAGAGCAAGAAAAAACAACCAACTGCAAGGGAAACTAGATTGCAGCCAAACGAGACAAAAATGAACATCATGGAATAGTAATTCCAAGTAAGACTGAAGTTCAACAACGAATATGAATAAAGAAAGGACCAAAGAACAAATCAAAAAATAACTCAACAATCAAAATCCAGATAACAAGAAAGACAAATCGAATCAGTAAAGTGAGATTACAAAAAGACAATTCCAAGAAACGACAAAAGATGATGAGGCTGAACTACAAAATGCACTCAATCAAAATGGGGTATCGAAAGAATTTTGCAAATTGTATTAAAGGCAAACAAAGAAGATAAGCGATGCAAAAATAAAGTTAATACCAATCACAGAAACGAGAAACCAGATATGATTATAAAAAGCAACAGAGATAAAGAAGGAAGAGAAACAGAAAGTCAAACAACTACCCAAAATCAAGAGGAATAATACAATCCTATTAAAGGAACCTGAAAATTAAATTATAAAAACAAGGAAAGCGAAACCAGCTGATATTTGGCGTATAGAAGGAAGTAGCCATGAGGTTTCCATAATTGTTTACCTTAAAATATGGTAATTCTCCACCAGATTGACTACTACTATAAAAATTTACAATGTCAGGATTACTCATTTATTTTACGAAAATGTAATGTAAGAAAAGTTTTATCTTCTTTACCAAATATATATTTTCCACTATCGTCACGAATATTGATTTCCATATTGTTTATATATTTTGACGATACAGATAAATACATTGGATTTTTCTCTATAATTTGAACTAGATCATCCTTTTTATGTTTTTCAACCCAAACATTTCAATAGAGGTATCAAGACATCACCAACAAGAATAGGTTCAATGATATTTGTATAGATCATCATTTGTTGATTACTTTGCAAAATTTCTGGTAAACGTAATCCAACAATAACTATTTCTGAATATGATTCTTCACTTAATTCTAAACTTTAAGCCAAGAATTTACTAAATTTAACTTTACTGACATCATCTTCCAATTCAATTTTGACTAATCTTCCTTGTTCAATTTCGCAAGATTTAAATGGGTGCGGATAAAAAGTCATTAATTGATCATTTATTTGTGATAAATTAGTAATGATTAAATTTTCTTCAAATTTATCTGTATACTCGACACCATAAAAATAATTTATAGTTAATCGAATTGTGTCAAACTTTATTTTACGATTATTTGAAGGAATTTTAATTTGATTCAAGTTTTCAACAAAATTTATTTCTTTTTTATTAAATACTAATTTTTGAGTTTCTGCAATACTGTCAAATGAAATTTTAAATGGAAAATATTTACAATTAATATTTAAAGTATTTCAATCAATGTATACTAGATAAAATATAGAGTCGTGACTAATTGTATATTCATTCTTTGCATCGATATAGTAAAAATATTCATAACTTGTATGTAATGTGCTCTTACTATATTTAATATTTGAGTTGTTAAAAAATCGAAAATTATTTTATACAAAAGTGAAATCGGTCAGAGCAACTTGCCATTCACCTTCCAAGTAAATAGGATTTTGAAATTCAACATTAAATTTATCAGCTTTATTATTTGGATGAGTAAGAAGACAACCATTACTCGGTAGATTTATATAAAAATCTTTATTCATTTATTTTTCTAAAATGTATTGATAAACGTGTTTTGGTATCCTTAATTAAATTTAATTAATTTTTCACTATCATCGCGAATATTAATTTCAATATTGTTTATAGTTGAATTTGAAATTGGTAAATACATTGGATTCTTCATTTCTAATTGTACAATTTCCCTTTGTTCATAGTTTTTAACCCAAATATATTTTAATAGAGGAACTCTACATCTCCAACAGTTATTGGTTCAATAATATTCGAATAAATGAACATTTGTTGAGGATGATTTAATAATCTTGAAACTTTATTACCAACGATGTCTTTATCCCTAAAGGTTTGTTTATTTAATCCTAAGGTTTTGATTAAATTGTTGTCAAAATATATTTTTGAAATGTTATCTGCAAGTTTCATTTTAACCAATTCATTGTTTTCGATTTTTTAGTTCTTTAAACAGAGACGGAATAAATGACATTAAATGTTCTTGTAATTCAGATAATGTGTTTATGAGTAAATTATCTTCAAAATATTTTTCAAATATTGTTTTTTCTTCATAACTTATAATTATCCCGAATTGTTCCATAACACCATCATCTGTAAATTTTGGTAATTTTAACCGAGAATGATCATCTTCATTAATGACGGATATAGATTTTAATCCAAAACTAAACGCATGTTGAATGTCAGGGAATGTTACTATAAATGGAACATGTGGACAGACAATAACCAAGTTCTCATATTTTTCAATAAAAACATCAACATGTGGGGTATGTTTAGGATTTATTAATTCATAAGTTTCATTTTAATTATTTATTTTCAAATATTTTATTTCAGTAACACTCTTCATCGTTTCATAACTTAGGTAAGAATTACTATAAAACGGAAATGTTTTATACACAAAAGTAAAATCAATCAAAGCAACTTCCCACTCACCATTCAAGTAAATAGGATTTTGAAATTCGACATTAAAATTACTAGTTTCATTATTAGGAAAAATAAGAGGACTGGTTTTCTTTCATAATATTTATTTAATTAATTGATTTTCAGATATCCAAGTTGTAGTTTTATATCCATGCCATTTAACATAGTATTGTTTATATTTACCAACATTCTTGGTTTTTAATATCTTTTGAATTCTGAATACAGTAGGGGCTTCTATAACTTGGAGTTCCTGTTCGTAGAATTTTCCACTAACTTGATTGTTTTCATCATCTTTGATAAAATTCATTACAGGATTCTGATTCGTATCAATTTCTGAGATTTGAAATACTTCATCGCTCCAATCGTTGTAGAAATTCTTGATGAAAGGAGAAGCACTGATTTTACTTATTCTAACGTGGTTACCCACTTTATATTTAGGCTTTTTAATGATAGAATCAGATTGTTGTGATATCCAATTATCCATATTATTTGTTGAATAAACATCAATTGGTCGCATTCCATTAAAACCCTTATGTGGCGAATAATTGTAGCTATAAATTGCTTTCTGTAAAACATTTATCCATGTTTTATTTCCTTTATATACGAAATATTTTTTCAAGCGATCTCTTAGAGTTCGATTAATTCTTTCCACGTGGGCAGCTTTAAATTGAGAAAATACAGAGTAATGATTTATTCTTTTGATAATTTCTTTAACTTTACTATTATAAAATTCTTTACCTAAAGAATAAATTTAATTTTATTTATTTATTTAATTATATACCCAAATCAGTTTGTAAATTACGAGGCTTGCCATCAATAAATAATTCCTTGATTGCTTCAGCCATTTCATTGGCCGATTTGGTTTTTGTTGGAATATCACTAGCGAATTCACTAAATATATCAACACATGTCAAAATATATTTGTATCCCTTATTAATTTTAGAGAATGGTATCATTTCCATCAAATCCATTTGCCATAAATCATCAACTCCCATTGTTTTATAACTACGGGTTTTGAATTTCTTCAACATTGGTTTATTTAAACTGTACGCTATTTGCCCAGATAACCAATTCTGAGTTTCTTTCTTTGAATTAACTACTTCCTTCGCTAGTTTTCTTACACCTCCAAAACCAGCGGGATATTTTGGGTTTGTCCATACTTTTTCGATCTTTTTCACTGTGTTTCGATTTTTGGTTAATGTTTCCTTCATTATTACAACAAGTTGTCAAAATATTTAAATCTAAATTATGTTTATCCGGTTATGAATTCTTGGTACCCATTAAGAAGTTAATGATGAAATTGCGCTTATTGCAGATAATACTATTGGAATTAATTCCCCAAAATCCACCATTTTGTTTATATATTATTTTTCGCATCAGACGACAATTTTTAGTGTTTACTAAAGATAAAAGTGATCTTTTATGTTTTTGTAATACAAGTTTTTTAACTTTAGGAATGTTTACATTACCACGAACTACATTAACAATAACTTCAACTAGATCATTTATAACAAATGAAGGAAAATTCTGTAAAATATTCATTCTTTTATTATTAGGAGCCTTCATCAAGGCATTAAAGTATGGTAGACTACGTTCAACTTTCATATTAAATACATTTTTCATCTAGTTGTTTTGTTTATATTTTAATCCACTTTTTATCTTTAACAATCTTCTTACTCGTTTTTATTATTTTACGTTTAGTAACCCTTTTCTTTGTAACTTTTTTCTTTGTTGATTTTTCACGTTGAACAATAACTTCTTTAATCGTTATTAATTATTTATTTAATTGTTTATATTTGTTTTAATTTTTAGAATTACTTGATTTGAAATTATTTGAAAATGTTGAGTAACATGAATTATAAAAGGAAGATATTCTATACCTGATATGAAATTCCCATTTGGAAAACCACAGCAAGTTGTAGATCGATCAGGTAAGTATCCGATAATATTTTTCAGATCGGGGAAATGTCGGGTAATGGGATGTAAGCAACCTCTAAAAACTGGAGATTTGAAATATAATATACATGATTTACAAATTCAATCAATCACTGTAACAATCGATATTGGAAAATTTATAAATCTATATGAATTACAGTAGTAGGATGTGAGCCCGTCAGATACAACCCCCCCCCACTAGCTTACGTAATTATTACGTAACATTTGACCTCTGCACGCGCTGTTGCTACCTGGAGATTGACCTTTGTCCACTAGTTGCTACCTAGTAATTGACCTTTGGTCAGTGACCTCATGATTACATCACTTGACCACTGGTCAGTGCACACTTATTATGTCACTGGTCACACTTATTAAGTCACTACTCGGAGACTAGTTACCTAACTGTTATTATGTCACGTAGTTGTGGACCAACACACCTACCTTCTAGAACATTCCACACACCTACCAACTTCCACACACCTACCTTCTAGAACCTTCCACACACCTACAATCTTAAACATTACACACACACATACCAACCAACGATCCACACACACACACACACCCATGAGTACCCATCAGTACCCATCAGTACCCATCCGCACCGATCCACACCGATCCGTACCCATCAGTACCCATCAGTACCCATCCGCACCGATCCACACCGATCCACACCGATCCACACACACACACACCCATCCGCACCCATCAGTACCCATCCGCACCGATCCACACCGATCCACACCGATCCGTACCGATCCGCGCCCAACACGTCTACGACTAAGTCTACGACTAAGTCTACGACTAAGTCGTAGACTTAACAAAATCACTCACTAGTACTATTCAAAATTTTATTAAATATAACAAGTTTGTTTCACAGTGAAAAGAATATGCTCAACATGAAGCATGCAATTCATACTGCAATCGTAGTAGAGAAGGATGAATTCAAATGTAAGTTATCAAGTATTTGATCAATCAGTCTCTTCTGCAATTGGCGTCTTCTGAATTTTCTTTTGCTTGATCTGATATGAGGATTCATCGGCGTCGTCATCCGGCATTGCAAATTTAAATTATGCAGTAATAAATACTACGAACTAAGCTCTGATTTGATTTTCTAAGTTTTCTAAATTCCATTACGACTTTTACAAAGGCAAAAGTCAGGTTAATAATATTGAATTTAAAGATAAATTAGGAATGTAGTCTGAATCATTTTAAACAAATAAAATAATTCTGATCTCAATGAAAAAGTTTAAGTTAGTTTAAATATCCATTATTTTAAATTAATTGCAGAAGTCTGGTAGAATGCCATGCACATGGTAATACCATATTTTAGCTGAGTGCAGGATATTGCTCATTGCACATTCTTTTAGCAGACCTTCTGTTTGAAGTGGTTCAATGCCAAGTTTACAAATCAGATCATAAGTTGATGGAGGAATCGACCCTAATGCACCAATAATACAAGTGTAAAGCTCTACCTGATAATCAGGTTTGGCTACCTGTAATTCACTCTGAAGCAAGCTATATTTCTCAATATTTGCCTTATCAGTCAACTCAAAATGTGAAACAGAATCCATTGGACACTTAATATCAATCATGAATATTCTTTTTCTTTCAGTATCAGTTATTATAAGATCGACGCGTTGTTTAGAGTTCAGGACAAGAGAACAAGAATGATCAACCACGACAATAAAATTAGGATTTTTTAGATTATTCGTTATTATCTTTATACAGTCATTGTGTCTCTCTAATGTCAGTATTTGGTGAATCTTTCGATAAATTTATGGATAAACTATTACATGGTTTGTTATAAAGTTATTTAAAAGGTTAAGAATTTTAACCCTAAATAACGAAAGATAACTTTTAACCCTAAAAGATGAAATATAATTTTTAACCCTATGTGATTAAAAGTTATAACATTATGTAAACCAATAATTACTAAATACCAAGTAAACACATGTCTTTAATAAAGAGTAGTTGGTAAAAAGCATACATATATTTAAAAATCGTTGACAATTTTTAAGTACCTATTAAAAATGTTTTGAAAATATGAATAAATATTTGAATATTAAATTGAAAATCTCTATTGAAATTAAAAAGTATATAAATTTGTTAATCGTCAATAAACTCGTAAAATTATTGATTGATTAAATGCAATTGTTAATTAGAAATATTATTGACTGAACTTATTTTTTAATAGAAAGTTATTCTTGAAACAACATAAAAATCATATTTCAATAACTTTTCTTTAAATTAATTTTGAAAAAGTAGAAACCACATACTTTATTTTGATTGGCTGTTACTATTGACAACGACATTATTTTTCGATAAATTTAATCGCTAAACTCAAAATACTAATAAATATATTAAAATTATTACAGTTTTCTTGAAAATAATTTGAAAACATAAAAACTATTTTTCAATAAACTTATTATTATTTAACTAAAACCGGTTGTTGAAAATACTAATAAATTTATCAATTAAAATAATTAAAATTTTAATGAAAATAATAATTTGAAAATGAAATTATAGAATACTTGATTTTGATTGGTTAATTCTATTTATTACCAACGACTCAAATTAATTCAAATTTTAATGTTCAAATTATTTTCTAAATATTATTGGTACCGCATTGATAGGAAATCATACTATTCAATCGAACATAATTTCATTAATCTTTTTAAATAAATCAACAAAAGTCATTTAAAATTATTATAATGTTGAACTTGTTGCTAATCACCAACTTATTTAACACTTATCCGAATCTAATTATATGCATTGTAAAACACTACAAGTAATAATTCTTTGGTGCTCCTATTAACATTACAACTTTTACATGCTGGACCAATACATTTTCCTGTAAAATGGTCTAACCTTATTTACTATGTTCTTATTACACAAATAACAATATTCACAATTATCAAATGAATATTCTTCAAAATTCATAGTTTTAACCAATGAAATGATGGTAACTTGTCATATCAGTGAAGTTGTTGATTAATAAGAATCCATCAGAAATTGGCAAATGTTTTTGAAAATGTTATCTTTTGGTAAAATAGATAACGAAACTAGGTGTTATCGTTTTTAAACTCCAAATATTTATCTTTTGGTAATGTATATAGCGTAGTACCCAACTGATTTTTCTTACATAATTGGTGTTTTTCAAAGGATTTTGGCTTACGAAATCCATTTAAACAATTTTCAGACCATTTGCAACAAATTCGAACATTACAATCATTATTTTATGACAATTCATCAAGGATTGTAAATTAGTTACTGTTGTATAATGATATTTTTCACCCTCCTTTATCAATAATAAATAAATTTGATCCAATCCAGTTACTTTTGTTCGGTAAATTATATTTAAATATGGATGCTTCGTTATAAGTTCTTCTCTATCCTCAAAATTTTCGTTAAATCATTACATTAATTGCTAAACCAGGATATTTCTTCACAAAAGTTGGGATATCACACAGTTTCATTGTCATATCGTTAGGATCGTATACGGTAAATATTTTCTTGGTCTATCTTTCTTGATTTTATCAGATTTCAATACAGCCAAAACACTATACATGAAACATAAATTATTGGTATTTTGTACGTTAACTATTACCTTTTTACATATTAGAGCTTTAGGTGTTGGAATATAACTATGACCAGATAACCTAGATATATTAGAAACTTTGGTTACCTTGAAATTTACTTCTAATATTCGGTTTATTTTCAAACTACTTCTGTTCATTCAACAATCTTTTCATTTATTTCTTTGTACCAATGTCAAGAAAAGTTGTAGTCACTGAAGCAGCGTGATTTGATATACTATCTACTTTGAGTTCCCCATCTTTTTCAAATTCTACTTGGACTTCAAATTGAACTTTTGAATGTTTCATTTCATTGAATGTAATTTTTAATTTTTCCAAAAGAGAAGAACTATTCCTATAAAAATATATACTAATTATCCCTATTAAAAGTTTAACAATTTATTGAACTACACATACTTTTCTTCAATACGAAATGAATTTAACAGTATAAGAAAACAATATTTGTTAGCATATTAATAAAAAATTGATATACTTTAATGTCCAAATGGATATCCAACCACCTTAAAATCTTTCGATAAAATTTTAATGAATTTCTATTATAGTATCAATAAATATCACAAATCATCGACAAAAAGGATAAATCTACTCAATCCTTGAATTTATCTTCGATTCACCTAAAATCTATCATGTTACCAGTAAAGATTGCATTAATAAGCTACAATTTACTGACAATAATTCTACATATAAAGCTAATTATTGATTTCTCTACTTTACATTGGATTTAACCCCTAAAGTAACTGTAATTTAATGAATTACCACATTGAAATTTGTTTACATAAATCCTGCAATAGCTAGATTTATTAAAATGCAGTAAGAATCTTTAATGAATTTCTCTTACATGCAATAGTAAGACCCTAATATCCCAACAAATATTTGATTAAGACTCCTCAATCGTAACCAATTATTAAACTTATCACATTTATTTGGTAAATTACCGATCATTTCACGTAAAACTCTACTTTTATCTGTACATACTTAATATTTAACCATAATATTCTTCTTAAAATTGATATATTACTGAGCATTTCATGTAAAACTCTACATTTATCGATACAAACTCAATATTTAGCGAAAATATCTACTTTAAATCGATATATTACTGATCATTAAAACCATATATTTATCTACTCAATATTTACCCATAATTTATCCCTTAAAATTGATATATTACTGATAATTTTCATGTAAAATCTAACATTGAATGATTATTTCTACTCAATATTTACCTTTGATTAATTTCTTTTAACACTGTATAAAATGATATACAAATTATTATTACGTCATAATAAATCGAATAAATTTCTCACTCAATATTTCCCTTAGTAACTTACTACATCTAAACTCGATATTCAAACTTGTAAAGCATACTAGAATTGATCAAAATCCCAATCCATAGTGATAAATCGAACCTTTCAATTATATATATAAAACTCTGAAATATTCATATGTTGGAATACTCTCTCTAAAAGTGATGCAGTTCTCTTAAAAGTTTACGTCAAATTCTCAATAAATTCTTCAATTGAACTTCGATTAGATATAAAATTCATGAAAACTATATCGAAAATCCTAAATTTAAACTAAAGTATTTAACAGGCTCTATATTATACTAAGTGGACATATATGATAAATTAATATACTAGCTATTATTCAATACATTATTACAAGTTTTAGTCTAATTAAACACAATTTCCATATTGAAGCCAATTTAACGATAAAAAATATTTAATCGAATATCAAAAGTTGATAACTAACTCTTAAATAACCAAAGAAGTAGTATTTTCAAATTGAATACTCGACTAATTGGAAGACGTAGTCGTAGACGTAGTCGTAGGCGTAGTCGTAGGCGTAGGCGTAGTCGTAGGCGTGTTGGGCGCGGATCGGTACGGATCGGTGCGGATCGGTACGGATCGGTACGGATCGGTGCGGATCGGTGCGGATGGGTGTGTGTGTGGATCGTTGGTTGGTATGTGTGTGTGTAATGTTTAAGATTGTAGGTGTGTGGAAGGTTCTAGAATGTAGGTGTGTGGAAGGTTCTAGAAGGTAGGTGTGTGGAAGTTGGTAGGTGTGTGGAAGGTTCTAGAAGGTAGGTGTGTTGGTCCACAACTACGTGACATAATAACAGTTAGGTAACTAGTCTCCGAGTAGTGACTTAATAAGTGTGACCAGTGACATAATAAGTGTGCACTGACCAGTGGTCAAGTGATGTAATCATGAGGTCACTGACCAAAGGTCAATTACTAGGTAGCAACTAGTGGACAAAGGTCAATCTCCAGGTAGCAACAGCGCGTGCAGAGGTCAAATGTTACGTAATAATTACGTAAGCTAGTGGGGGGGGTTGTATCTGACGGGCTCACATCCTACTACTAATTACAAAGAAAGGTAAATTGTATATTTGAACCAGAAATATTTCCAGCATTACGTCTTCAAAAATATAATCCATCATGTGTCAATATATTTTCAAGTGGGAAAGTAGTAATACTCGGAATAAAATCCTTGGATTATAATGATTATGTGGAAAATATTAAATCAGAAATAACTATGTTAATAATTTAATAAATATTTTGTTTGAATTTGTGTCATTTATTAAGTATTAAAAAATGTCAAAAGATAAATAATGTATATTAAAAAAAAATGTATTTTTAAAGAAACTTCAGGAATTTTATCCAAGAATTAAAAATACGTTGGATTATTGCGCACCAGAGTTTCTCGCAACAAAAATTTACCATTTCACAGGGATTAACATTGAAGAACTTCTCGAGATTCACTATGACAACGTTCACGGATCTGGTGACTGATGTGTTTCAAATTGCATTATTTGTAAAGATAGTATGAGAGTAACATGTTCAAATGGATGTCCATGTTGCCACGATTTCAAACGTGACCAAGCAATCCATATATTGTTAGCCGAAATGCGTAAAGCATATTACTCGGATATTTTTGATTTGAAATAAAAATTAATCTTTTCTATTTATTGTCAATAAAAATATTTGTATGGATTGAAAGTTTGTTATTTTTACAATTCAAAATTTATCGATGATTTATCTTTTTGACATTGAAAAATTATTCTTAGACTTGGAATTAAATGTTAAAAATAACAATAAAAATATGTTAATAATAATAAAATAATAATAATATAAAATAAATAATTAAATTAATGAAAACGATAATATTTAATAAATAATTAAATTAATAAAAATAATAATATTAAATAAATAATTAAATGAAAATAAAAATAATTATTTAATTCACTTCATTAAAACAAACAATTTAATAATAATATAATTTAAAAATAAATAAAATAATTGACTTGATTAAAATTAATAATAATATAATTAAAATATAAATAAATAATATTATTGTCTTAACAATTAAAGTAAATAAAAAAATTCATGATTTTTAGTCGACAGGCGATTTAATTCAATTTTATTTTTATGTGTTTTTAAGTATGAAAAAATATTTAATCTTTTTATTCGATATTTTTATTTGAAAATACTCCTCAATTTTAATTTTTTTAGGCTTTATAATCGAGAAAAGATACTTAGACTTTTTTATCATGAATTATAAAATAGCCGATTTAAACCAATTTTTATTTTTTAGGCTTTTTAATCGAGAAAAGATACTTAGACTTTTTTATCATGAATTAAAAAATTTTAAAAATTTAAATTTGAGCTTTTAAACCAATAATTTTAAAAAAAAATTTTTCCATTCATTAAAGCAAATAATTTTAAAAAAAAATTTTTTTCATTCATTAAAACAAATACTTTTTTAAAAAATTAAGGCCCCCCTGAAAAAAAAATTTAGGGGGAAGGGGTCTTGTTTTTTTTATGTCACTACATAGACAATATTAAAACACAAAAATAAAATAATTAATTTAATTCAAGTTTCAAATATTTTGCTATATTTTCATCGCTTTCATTTTCCAATTTACGTTTTAGTCTCAATTTTGAATTTTGATTTTTTAAAGGATTTAAATTGCTTTTTTCTGTTGTTTTATTTGTTGATTCTAAATTTGAAGAAATATTATTTTCACAATATGCGACTTTATCTTTAATTGTGTTAAAATGAGAAGAAATTTCACCGTTTTTATATAATTTTAAAGCTTCAAATTTTTGATTGATTTTCTTTTGTCCGGTTTGATGTTTTCTTTATTTTCTATCCAACTTAAAATGTTCCTTGTACTAGCAACAACCTCTTTTGCAATCTCCGAAATTGGTATATTATTTTGATACATTTTTATAGCTTGCTGTTTCTGTTCAAAGGTGAATTGATTACGAGTCCTTGGTGAACTTGATAAATTTTGAAAATAGTTTTTCTTTTTTAGCCAGCTTTTAAAATTACTTTCATGAATGTTATACATTATTGCTATTTCTTTTACTGATTTACCTTTATCATACATTTCAATTGCTTTTAGCTTATCTTCAGGTGCATATTTGGTACTTGACTTGGAAGAATCAGAATTCTTTTCAAAATAGTTTTTCTTTGTAAGCCATGAATTAAAAGTATGCGAACAAATATTGTAAATTGATATAATTTCTTTAAAAGATTTTCCTTCTTCATACATTTTTATGGCGTTTAACTTTTCTTTGTTTAAAACGTGGAATTTTGGCAAATTATTATCAGCCAGACTCGCGTAATAATATAATTGGAGTTTTTCAAATTTTCAAATTTCTATTTCTCTTCTCACACAACACGATGACGCAATCTCTTCCGATAGTGCAAGATCAATTTGCATCAAATCAATTGAATAATAGTTCATCAGAACTTGTTATTTTCAAGAATATTCTACAAAATCAAATAATTTTTTCTCAGCAATTATTGGATTTTATTTCTCAAAGATCAAATGGACAAAATCAATTGCCACTTTCGGCGAAGCCAATTCATCCAGATCTATCGTTGGATTTAGTATCAAAGAAATCGACTCATGATAATCAATTGCCACATTCAACGAATGCAATGGATCCTGAAAAATCGTTCGACGAATGTGATAAGGAAGCACTTTCAAACAAAATATTGCCACTTTCGGCGAAGCTAATGGAACTTGAAGAGCACATTTTGCGAATGAATAGTAAGTTTGATATTGTTTTGAATAGATTGAGTAATTCTGATTTTAATGATAATAATTGTAATTTAAATATACTAAATAAAATTAATGTCGATAATAATGATGACTTAAATATCTCATCTAATTATAATCTTGTTTCAGAAAATGCAGAAAATAGTCCTTTAAATCCTATAAATACACAGCTTAAAAATTTTAAAGTTACTAAAACTAAGGATGCTTTAAATATGAAAAGATTTAACTGCAATTACCTTTCACGTATTTTAAATAAAAATGAGCGTCGTAATATTATTAATAATTATCCATGCTTCATAAGTTTATTGAAAAAGAAAATTCTAAGACCAAGTTTGATCTTATTAATTATGAACTTTCCTTGATTAATAAATCGAAACTTAATTTTAAAATAAAAGATTGTGATAGTTTATTCTATAGAAATGGCAATCTCTGTATTTCAATTAAGTTAAGTGAAATTAAAAAAACAGATGCTACTAAAAAGATAATTACAAAATCAACAAATTTTCAAAATAAAAATAAAACTATTATTTCGAACCTTATTAATACTGATAATTATTGTTCAAAGCTGATTAAAGCTCCATTAGCAATAAAGAAATTTTTATTTGTATTTTCACATAAATTAGCCGAAACAGTTTCTATTAAAAACGAACTGCATAAAAGAGCTGTCATTAATAAAACTTTGGATAATTTAAAATTTCAAAAACAATTACCATACTTTCTTGTAAAATCTGACTTAAAATATGCTGATGGTGACTTTATTATGAAGGATCTTATAACTTCTGAAGATACTGATAATGAATCTTTTAATATTGGGTCATCTAATTTAACAAGATCGCAGCTTGATAAACTTTATTTTGATTTTCCAGAGATTAAAGAGATGTTCTTTACTGAAGGCATGCACAAAGATTCTGATAAGATAAGTAGTTTAATTAATCACTTAAAGGTAAATAAAGAATTTCCAAAAGATATTTCATTTTCTGGTGGTAAATTCATTACAAATCAAAAATCAAATAAAATAGAACCCGATTTAAGCAATGCTTCTGACATTATGTTTAATTTTGGATTATTCGACTTATTTAAGATATCTAAAGACGATATAGAACTTGAAAGGCTTATTTCATTACCTGCTTCTTCAAATAAAATTGTTGAAATAATTTTCCATCTAAATTATTTAAACTTAAAGGGTAATATAAAATATTTTAGTAACATAACATATGGTACTTATGTTTTAAATTATTTCCGTAATGTTTTACTATTACATTCTATTATTGATAGTGAAAAATGCAATTCGTTGATAATTGATACTCTTGAAATATGGGGGTCTGAATTAACTGATCAAATTCCTTCTACTTCCTATTTTAAATTTAGTTGTCAAGAAAAACTAATTAAATATAAAAAGTGGTTACTTAATGGCGAAATTGATAAGTTAAAAAATATAATTTCACCACTTACAATTAAAAGAATAAATAATTTATTTAATTTATTTAATTTATTTAATAAAACAATTTCGGAAAAAACTAACCGATTGAGTATGATAGACTCGCTCCTTACTTACATCAATGATTTTCGTCCTGAAAGAGACGATAATGTTACAGTTACGGCAAAAAGATTATTGTATTTTGTTATTAGAGATAAGAAAAAATTTCTACTTAAAAATAGAGACGACTTTCAGATATCAATGAAATGTCGGAAAAACTGTACTAAGGAAATGAGCTTGATTATTTTTGATCTCATTGAATCTCTTGAAAATTTGATAACTTATGAAGAACATGTTAACTCTGTCGAACTCACCGATAAAATTGATAACTTTAATAAAGGAAGTAGTTCTAACGTAACAAATAACGAAAAAAAAGTAGTTTTACCTGTTGATATTGACGAGGAAGCTGTATCTTCTTTGGAATTAAAAATTACAGAAAATAGAAAAATGATGACTAGACAAAATCTAAAAGTGTCAAAGGCAATGTCCAAGTGAAGGTACGTGCCAGCATCAGTCTTAGAATCTGCCACAATCTCTGAAGAGACTGATGCAGAATGCACTAAATTAAAAAATACTAAACTTCGTGATCCAAAAGTGTGGTTTACCGACGATGACATTGACCAATACCTTGAACGGCATATCAGTAATCCTACATTTGCACATTTACCGTGCTTTATTATTAGTATTTTATCTTCAGACATTAAAGAAAATATTATCTCAATTCCAGATGCAGTATTTAAAGCTGAGGTTATTCTTTGTCCGCTAAATATAAACAATGCCCATTGGATTTTATTTGTGTACAGCAAATCGTTGCTTGAGTCATATTTTATTGACCCAATATTTGCAAATAGAAATCTGTTTAAAAATAAACAAGCTACTCTTAAGATTAACATTGCTTTAAATAAGATTTTCAAACTTCAAGTGGCTTCATCTTGTCACCCTTTCCAAAATCTTATATATCAAGAGAACAGTTTTGATTGCGGTCCTTTTATTTGTGCTTATGCAATTCTTATAAGTCAAGGTTTGGACACTTTTCCTAACAATTTTATTGATGGGATAAGACGAGAGGTGCATGATTTTCAAATTTTTGGCTCAAACAAAGTATCCCAAGTTATCGGTGGGGCCTTCCTAGAAATAATTTGATGGGAATCAATTTTAAAAAAGCAATTGCGCTTACTCTTGAAAAACAAAAACGAAACATCAATAACAGTATTAATATTAAACCAAAATTTCAAAAGTCATGTGTGTCATTCCTCTTAAGTAAATGGTTTAAAAGCAATACTAATATACTTGTTCTTTCCCCGGATCTAACTATCAATTTAATAGCCCAAAATAATAATTATATCTTTGAGAACGTCAACTTTCGGCAGTTCAAAGACGTTCAACATGTCATTAGCATAATTCCGAATGAAAATTATTGGTGTTTACTTCTCTATTCGACCAGTCGTATGACTTGTAATATTTTCGATTTTCGAAAGACTGATATTTCTGATAGACTAACCGAAATAGGAGGAAACTTTACGGATTATTTAAATAGTTTTTTCTTGAGTATGAAAATAAAATTTCAAATAAATCATGGTATTCTCCACCGCTGCTTCATTTCAGATGATCCAACTTTTCATGCCACTGCTTTCATTGTGTTTTTGGAAAAATTGATTTTAGATCGGGATTTTCAACATGATAAAATATATAAGCTACTTGATGATATCAACACTAAAGAGTGTGTTGAAATTTCATTAAATTTAAACCTAATAAATGGAAAGATTACCGACAGCATTTTAATAAAATATTTTAATAATTTAAGTTTTTCAACAGACTTCGTTCTTTTGGGTTTCACAATGTGTACTGCTATTCTTGACGATTGTACTCATTATTTGAATGAACATTTGAATTATAAGTGCCTCCAAAACGCGAAAGTTGTATTTGCCATTTTTGCTCCACCAAAGTCTCGGGAAACACTAGTGGTAATTGATTATAACACTGATGAGCATTACTTTCTGGATCCAACAACACTTGATGTCAGCCTAAACTATACATTTATTTGTAAAGTATTAGTTACTAAAATAAATGAAATAAGAAACTCACGTGGTTGTGCCATTAGAGCAGGCAAATGTCCACATGATGTTCGTGGTTCAGGTTTGCTCAGTAAAATTCTAATATGTGCTTTCATCAACAACTATGCGCATGATATGTCCCTTGAAAACATTAATTTGAGAGAAATAGCAAGAATTATCAACTCTGTTCTTCCAATTGTTTCTGAGATCAATAACAAAGATAAAGAGAAAATTTTAACAAAAGCAAAAGAAACAATTAAATTTGACTTACAACAGCGTAAAAATAAAGTATTTGAATTAATTATTAGTTTTGAAAATGCTGATGTTAACCAAATAGTTGAAAGCATTATTCGACAAATTCCTCACTTAAATAATTTCACTGAAATTAAATCCCACGAACCATACCTAGGAAGTAAACAAAACTCAAATATAATAAGTAAATATAAAAGTAGATCAGAATTTTTAATTAATATGAAATTAACTTTTTATAAAATTATTAATGACTTACCAGTCACTGTCAGGCCTGAAATTCAGGATATTCTGAACCAATTTAGCCACGAGGACCCAGTATCGAATTCATGGAATAAAATTCTTAAAGATTGTCGAAGCACGACAAATGTTCTTAATCTTGTAGATATTTTACCGTTTGAAGTTATTTACGAATTAAAGAGAGCTGATAACACTTCACCGGGTATTGATGGTATTCAATACAAAGATCTTGCTCTTCTTGACCCTGAAGGTATTTTGTTAAGTTTCCTGTTTAATAAAATCATCAGTAGTAAAATCATTCCGACTAGCTGGAAAACTTTCAAGACTATACTAATTCCGAAACCTGATAAGACAGATAATTATGATAAAGTTTCATCTTGGCGACCAATAGCTCTGCTGTCTGTTATTTATAAAGTCTTTGCGTCTATTTTAACTACACGCCTAACATCATGGGTGATTTGTAACGATATTTTGCATATTGGGCAAAAGGGTGGCTCTTTCCATGAAGGTTGTGTCGAGCACAATTCAATACTTTCTTCTGCACTTGAGCATTCGAAATATAGCAAGAATTCCCCATTAGCTATTGCTTGGTTAGATATTAAGGACGCATTTGGAAGTGTTCCTCATGACTACTTGTGGAGTGTTCTGAAAACTATTGGCGTTAGCGAAGAATTTATTACTATTGTCAAATTACTTTACACCGACACTCAATCTTTCTACAGCTGTGGCCCAATTGTAACACCTAATCTTTCAATCAAAAAAGGAGTTAAACAAGGATGTCCTCTTTCAATGATTCTTTTCTCGATTGCCATTAATCCTGTTCTTGAAGCAATAAGTAGATCATGTATTGAACCATTTATGATTGGTGATTTGCCCGTTCAAGTTCTAGCTTATGCAGATGACATTGCACTTGTTGCAAACAATGTCGAGAACCTTCAAAAAATTGTTGATGTTGCTGTTGAAGCTGCTACAGAAATAGGATTTGAATACCGACCGGAGAAGTGTGGCTACATGCAGCTTCCCAGAGTTAACATCAATAGTGAGATCTTGATAAATGAAAAGGAGATCAAAAAATTGTTGTCAAAAGAATTTTATCAATATCTTGGTGTTCCAGTAGGTGAGGACAATGATCAAAGTCCCTATGCAATTCTTGATAAAGTTGTTAGTGACACAAAAAAAATTGCAGATTCCGGTTTATTTGGTTGGCAAAAACTCAAGGCCTACAAAATTTTTATTCATTCTCGACTAACATTTGCATTCCGAACACGTGAAATTAAAACTATGGCTTTATCAGCTTCTCAAGGAAATACTAATCCCTGTGGCAATAACTCAAGTAAATTGCGTGGCCATCTGAGAAGAATTTTGAACTTGCCACACAATTCTGAGACAGTTTATTTATACAACTCAACTGAAAATGGTGGAGCTTCGTGTGTCGATTTGCTTGATGAATATCATACTCAAACAATTGTGCACTTTTTCCGACTCTTTACTTCCAATTGTGATTACTCGAGAAAAGTTAATATTGACTCTCTAAAGTTTGTAACGGGTCCTCGTCTTGGAATCAAAGAGCCTACATTACAACAAAGTTTTGATTGGATTAATGGTGCTGAAACTAAATTGAATCATGGTGGAAGGAAAACGAGATTTCAACGTGCACGTACTTCAATAATTTACTTTAAAAGAGAACACTCAATCTCCGTATCTTTTCATATTGTTAAAGAGCAAGTTTTTTTATATCTGATAACAAAGAGTCATGGAACTTTCATACTTACGACTAAGTTTCGAAAAGCAATTTCTAAGATATTTCACTCTGCATTGTACGACTCATATATGCAAAAATGGCAACTGAGTAATAAAAGCGACATGATTGCAGCGGCTATAAAATTATCTCCTCAAATAAATAAAGCAATTTTTAAAAGTAAACTTGGCGAATTTGCATGGAACTTTATACATCGAGCGCGAACTAATACACTTAACATCAATGCAAAGCCTAATAGAAAAGGGGATTCTAGACTTTGTAGACGTTGTGAGAAAGAGGATGAAACTATGTCTCATGCCTTACAGTCATGTAAGATTCACCAAATACTGACATTAGAGAGACACAATGACTGTATAAAGATAATAACGAATAATCTAAAAATCCTAATTTTATTGTCGTGGTTGATCATTCTTGTTCTCTTGTCCTGAACTCTAAACAACGCGTCGATCTTATAATAACTGATACTGAAAGAAAAAGAATATTCATGATTGATATTAAGTGTCCAATGGATTCTGTTTCACATTTTGAGTTGACTGATAAGGCAAATATTGAGAAATATAGCTTGCTTCAGAGTGAATTACAGGTAGCCAAACCTGATTATCAGGTAGAGCTTTACACTTGTATTATTGGTGCATTAGGGTCGATTCCTCCATCAACTTATGATCTGATTTGTAAACTTGGCATTGAACCACTTCAAACAGAAGGTCTGCTAAAAGAATGTGCAATGAGCAATATCCTGCACTCAGCTAAAATATGGTATTACCATGTGCATGGCATTCTACCAGACTTCTGCAATTAATTTAAAATAATGGATATTTAAACTAACTTAAACTTTTTCATTGAGATCAGAATTATTTTATTTGTTTAAAATGATTCAGACTACATTCCTAATTTATCTTTAAATTCAATATTATTAACCTGACTTTTGCCTTTGTAAAAGTCGTAATGGAATTTAGAAAACTTAGAAAATCAAATCAGAGCTTAGTTCGTAGTATTTATTACTGCATAATTTAAATTTGCAATGCCGGATGACGACGCCGATGAATCCTCATATCAGATCAAGCAAAAGAAAATTCAGAAGACGCCAATTGCAGAAGAGACTGATTGATCAAATACTTGATAACTTACATTTGAATTCATCCTTCTCTACTACGATTGCAGTATGAATTGCATGCTTCATGTTGAGCATATTCTTTTCACTGTGAAACAAACTTGTTATATTTAATAAAATTTTGAATAGTACTAGTGAGTGATTTTGTTAAGTCTACGACTTAGTCGTAGACTTAGTCGTAGACTTAGTCGTAGACGTAGTCGTAGACGTAGGCGTAGGCGTAGTCGTAGGCGTAGGCGTAGACGTATGCGTAGTCGTAGGCGTAGGCGTAGTCGTAGGCGTAGTCGTAGACGTAGTCGTAGTCGTAGACGTAGTCGTAGACGTAGTCGTAGGCGTAGTCGTAGACGTAGTCGTAGGCGTAGTCGTAGACGTAGTCGTAGGCGTAGTCGTAGACGTAGTCGTAGACGTAGTCGTAGACGTAGGCGTAGTCGTAGGCGTAGTCGTAGGCGTAGTCGTAGGCGTGTTGGGCGCGGATCGGTACGGATCGGTGCGGATCGGTACGGATCGGTGCGGATCGGTACGGATCGGTGCGGATCGGTGTGGATCGGTGCGGATGGGTACTGATGGGTACTGATGGGTGCGGATGGGTGCGGATGGGTGCGGATGGGTGTGTGTGTGGATCGTTGGTTGGTATGTGTGTGTGTAATGTTTAAGATTGTAGGTGTGTGGAAGGTTCTAGAATGTAGGTGTGTGGAAGGTTCTAGAAGGTAGGTGTGTGGAAGTTGGTAGGTGTGTGGAAGGTTCTAGAAGGTAGGTGTGTTGGTCCACAACTACGTGACATAATAACAGTTAGGTAACTAGTCTCCGAGTAGTGACTTAATAAGTGTGACCAGTGACATAATAAGTGTGCACTGACCAGTGGTCAAGTGATGTAATCATGAGGTCACTGACCAAAGGTCAATTACTAGGTAGCAACTAGTGGACAAAGGTCAATCTCCAGGTAGCAACAGCGCGTGCAGAGGTCAAATGTTACGTAATAATTACGTAAGCTAGTGGGGGGGGTTGTATCTGACGGGCTCACATCCTACTACTAATTACAAAGAAAGGTAAATTGTATATTTGAACCAGAAATATTTCCAGCATTACGTCTTCAAAAATATAATCCATCATGTGTCAATATATTTTCAAGTGGGAAAGTAGTAATACTCGGAATAAAATCCTTGGATTATAATGATTATGTGGAAAATATTAAATCAGAAATAACTATGTTAATAATTTAATAAATATTTTGTTTGAATTTGTGTCATTTATTAAGTATTAAAAAATGTCAAAAGATAAATAATGTATATTAAAAAAAAATGTATTTTTAAAGAAACTTCAGGAATTTTATCCAAGAATTAAAAATACGTTGGATTATTGCGCACCAGAGTTTCTCGCAACAAAAATTTACCATTTCACAGGGATTAACATTGAAGAACTTCTCGAGATTCACTATGACAACGTTCACGGATCTGGTGACTGATGTGTTTCAAATTGCATTATTTGTAAAGATAGTATGAGAGTAACATGTTCAAATGGATGTCCATGTTGCCACGATTTCAAACGTGACCAAGCAATCCATATATTGTTAGCCGAAATGCGTAAAGCATATTACTCGGATATTTTTGATTTGAAATAAAAATTAATCTTTTCTATTTATTGTCAATAAAAATATTTGTATGGATTGAAAGTTTGTTATTTTTACAATTCAAAATTTATCGATGATTTATCTTTTTGACATTGAAAAATTATTCTTAGACTTGGAATTAAATGTTAAAAATAACAATAAAAATATGTTAATAATAATAAAATAATAATAATATAAAATAAATAATTAAATTAATGAAAACGATAATATTTAATAAATAATTAAATTAATAAAAATAATAATATTAAATAAATAATTAAATGAAAATAAAAAATAATTATTTAATTCACTTCATTAAAACAAACAATTTAATAATAATATAATTTAAAAATAAATAAAATAATTGACTTGATTAAAATTAATAATAATATAATTAAAATATAAATAAATAATATTATTGTCTTAACAATTAAAGTAAATAAAAAAATTCATGATTTTTAGTCGACAGGCGATTTAATTCAATTTTATTTTTATGTGTTTTTAAGTATGAAAAAATATTTAATCTTTTTATTCGATATTTTTATTTGAAAATACTCCTCAATTTTAATTTTTTTAGGCTTTATAATCGAGAAAAGATACTTAGACTTTTTTTATCATGAATTATAAAATAGCCGATTTAAACCAATTTTTATTTTTTAGGCATTTTAATCGAGAAAATATACTTAGACTTTTTTATCATGAATTAAAAAAATTTTAAAAATTTAAATTTGAGCTTTTAAACCAATAATTTTAAAAAAAAATTTTTCCATTCATTAAAGCAAATAATTTTAAAAAAAATTTTTTTCATTCATTAAAACAAATACTTTTTTAAAAAATTAAGGCCCCCCTGAAAAAAAAATTTAGGGGGAAGGGGTCTTGTTTTTTTTATGTCACTACATAGACAATATTAAAACACAAAAATAAAATAATTAATTTAATTCAAGTTTCAAATATTTTGCTATATTTTCATCGCTTTCATTTTCCAATTTACGTTTTAGTCTCAATTTTGAATTTTGATTTTTTAAAGGATTTAAATTGCTTTTTTCTGTTGTTTTATTTGTTGATTCTAAATTTGAAGAAATATTATTTTCACAATATGCGACTTTATCTTTAATTGTGTTAAAATGAGAAGAAATTTCACCGTTTTTATATAATTTTAAAGCTTCAAATTTTTTGATTGATTTTCTTTTGTCCGGTTTGATGTTTTCTTTATTTTCTATCCAACTTAAAATGTTCCTTGTACTAGCAACAACCTCTTTTGCAATCTCCGAAATTGGTATATTATTTTGATACATTTTTATAGCTTGCTGTTTCTGTTCAAAGGTGAATTGATTACGAGTCCTTGGTGAACTTGATAAATTTTGAAAATAGTTTTTCTTTTTTAGCCAGCTTTTAAAATTACTTTCATGAATGTTATACATTATTGCTATTTCTTTTACTGATTTACCTTTATCATACATTTCAATTGCTTTTAGCTTATCTTCAGGTGCATATTTGGTACTTGACTTGGAAGAATCAGAATTCTTTTCAAAATAGTTTTTCTTTGTAAGCCATGAATTAAAAGTATGCGAACAAATATTGTAAATTGATATAATTTCTTTAAAAGATTTTCCTTCTTCATACATTTTTATGGCGTTTAACTTTTCTTTGTTTGAAACGTGGAATTTTGGCAAATTATTATCAGCCAGACTCGCGTAATAATTTTTATTTTTAATCCAAGTAGAAAAATTTTGTAAACTCACATTAAAAATTGAAATAATTTCTTCTAAAGATTTTCCTTCTTCATACATTTTTATGGCGTTTAACTTTTCCTTGTTTGTATATTTGATTTTAGGTAAAGTTTTATCAGTTACATTTGCGTAATAATGTTTACTTTTAATCCAACAGTAAACAGTTTGTAAACTTACATGATAAATTGAGGCGATCTCTCTGTGAGATTTTCCATCTTCATACATTTTGATTGCTTTTAATATATCTACATCTTTTATATTTGTATTTCTAGATTTTCCAATTGTTTTTTGATAGTTTTTTACTTCATCACATTTTGATAACTGATTTGATTCATTTGTCGATTTTTCCATTGTAATTATCGTTTAGTTATTATTTCTTCTACAAATATTCATTGAAATTATTATATGTTATTAAATATTTTCTATGGTTTTCATTGGTTAATTTATTTTAAAAATTAAAAAAATTAATATTTATAGATTGAAATAGCGCAATAGTTTCGGTAACATAATATTGGTTGAAGTTGTCTCCCGTTGGGTTACCTGGAGCTAGATCAGGCCAACTTAATTGTATTGGCAGGATTTGAAGGATTTTGAAATATTATAATAATAAAAGTTATTGTGTTGAGTTATATAGATTTTCCTGGGACACAAATCATAATAATAATAATAATAATAATAATAATAATAATAAATGTTTTTTGTCAAATGAGCGTGTATTAAAAACTGTTTGGGATATCTGGACAAGTATTTCGAACACTTATATCCACATTGACTCGAGTAACACATTCGATAGCTTCTTGTTGCGTATCGTCGGCCGAATTAGTAAAAGATTTATATAATTCGTATGAAATTCTTGCCATTACGCATTTGCATTTCCTGTATTGTTATCATAAGTAATGTCACGACGACATTCCATGCTAATAGGCATAAATCGACAACTTTGTCTGTTTGTTTACCATTTATATCAATTACAGATCCAACTGGTTTTCCAAATTAGAATCATGAAGTTCAGTATTATCCTGATAATAATAAAACTCATAATAATTCCAAATTAAATTCCAAAATGAATGAAAACAATTACCGAAATAATTCAAAAAATATATTCCTATTGAAAATCACAAATTACAAATTTTCCAAAACAAAGCATAAGAACGAAAGTTCGAAGAAATAAAGCAAACTACAAAATAACTTAATCGCAATGTCGATAAATCCAAAATTAATTTTAAAAATTCAATGTAGGCGACCACAGACGCGACTACACATTTAAAGTTTAATTAATAAATCTAATATTAATATTAATAATCAAAAAAAGAAGGCAATGTTTTAATAATTGAAAAAAGCCAACTGTATATTCTATAAAATAGCATTTCACTATATATTTCGACCGTTTATCAGTCTTCTTCAGGCTAGAAATCACATTAACAAAATCTAAATGAAAATAGGAAAATCTTAACAATTAAATCAATAATAATCGTATTCAACTCATATTATAAATTTTAATTTTTAAAAAAATAAAACTTAAACATTCATTAAATTAAAATATTTAATAAAATTTAAATAAAAAATTAATTAAATTTAACATCTCAAAATAAAAGATTAAATTTAAAAATTATTTTTACAAAACATCATATACCCAATAGTACAACGAAACTGAACAAGTACCTAGTACCAAGAAAGAACGAAGCAAGTCAAGATTTGAGCCAATACCCAAGTATGATACGGACGCAACAACCACCGTCACTAATAGCACCACTCAAGGGGCCAATCCAGATCGATATATATCAAGTAACGGACGAGAAATGCGGAGGGATACTTACTTTGCTCGTTGACCCTTGGGAGACGATGAAGTAATAAATAGTCAGGAGTGTGTATATAGTGTATATAACATATATGTTTATATAGTATTGTATAAAAATAGTGTATAAATATTATATGGAACTAATATAATAATATCCGATAATATATAAAAATAGTATATAAATATTATAGTCGAGGAGCGAAAACAAATTTAAAATGAGGCGATGTGACAAAGAATAAAGCGGAATGAGAAAGACAAGTGATGTGATACTGCGTTAAAATTGAGAAACGAATCAATTGGAAGCTAATCAAGTATTTCAAGCAGTGAAGCTGAGTTGTAGTGACGATGCCCAACATCCGAAAACTAAATGTACAAGCAGAGATAAACGAGATTGGACCAAAGATCAGATCAGGAGCAGAAATTGAAATAAACCGACTAAGAGGTACCGATGCCATCAAGGAAATCAGAGACAAGAGTAGATTTGGAGAGCAAATTAAAACTTGGAAAATCCAGTACAATCAGATGAAAGACGAAAATGAGGAACAACAATAACAAATCCACGATCAAAGCAAGATAAAGCAGAAAAATAGTAAAGAAATTACCAACACAAAACGGAAGCATTGAAGAAATAGATGAAATATCAAGTCAGTCAACGAAAAAGACGATGGAGAATAATTTGACAAAAAACTGAATCAATCAATGCGAAACTGAAGAATAACAACAAAAGGTAGATAACTGAGAAACAAAATTTGTGGTCATTGAGTTAAACGGAAAAATGAAAAAGACAAGGAAATAGAACTAGCAAATGGGGGAAGAGACTCAAAAATCAATTCGAGGAATAGAGCAAGAAAAACAACCAACTGCAAGGGAAACTAGATTGCAGCCAAACGAGACAAAAATGAACATCATGGAATAGTAATTCCAAGTAAGACTGAAGTTCAACAACGAATATGAATAAAGAAAGGACCAAAGAACAAATCAAAAATAACTCAACAATCAAAATCCAGATAACAAGAAAGACAAATCGAATCAGTAAAGTGAGATTACAAAAGACAATACCAAGAAACGACAAAAGATGATGAGGCTGAACTACAAAATGCACTCAATCAAAATGGGGTATCGAAAGAATTTTGCAAATTGTATTAAAGGCAAACAAAGAAGATAAGCGATGCAAAAATAAAGTTAATACCAATCACAGAAACGAGAAACCAGATATGATAATAAAAGCAACAGAGATAAAGAAGGAAGAGAAACAGAAAGTCAAACAACTACCCAAAATCAAGAGGAATAATAACAAGTCCTATTAAAGGAACCTGAAAATTATTATAAAAACAAGGAAAGCGAAAGCAGCATGATATTGGCGATGAGAAGGAAGATAGCAGTAAGAAACCCATATATAAAACTTAGCATCCCTTAGAAAGATGTTGAAAAATCCCTAATCAATCAAACGATGCAACATTACCTGTAGCATATATGCCGAGATATGCAGAAACTCAAAGGATACCAATTACGTGCAGATAAACTTCTAATATACCCAATGACCAAAAGATTAAAACAAGAAAATTAAATATACTAATAATCAAAGTGAACGAAGACCAAACTTAGACAGATCGTTCAAACCCTCAGAACTCTAGAAAATCAAATCCGAAAGTCAATAGAAAAGGAAATACCTATCATGGAAATCATATTCAAATAATCATGGATGCTCTTTAGAAACCCTACAAAATAACAGAAAAGAACGGAAAATCGAGAACAAATAGTCCGAATCGGTAACTGAAAAGAAGAAACCCAAACCAACCTCAAAGAATCATGAATAATCCCGAACCAATCAATGATTATTAAACAATCGAGTCGAGATAGTATGATAACGGGTCATCTATCCACAGAACCCAATTGAACCTCACCCAGTTTCAAGATGCTAAAAAATCAACAACCAAAAGCAAGAATATAAATTTACAACCCAAATTCCCAAATACACCATCAAAAAAGGTGTCTTGAACGAAACATTCTATCTATTCTTTTATCTGAGATTCACTATTCCTGCCAATCTTCCAAAAAAATAGCATCTAATCAGTCCTATATAAACCTGTAATCGTCAAAACACTATATTGTATCCAGATAAAGTCAATTCCCCAGACTAAACAAAATCTCAGAGCTAAATCGCACAACAGATATCGAATAGTCAAAATTAGAACCGGCTAAATAAATCAATCAGAAACCAAAGAAACCCAAGACATTAACGAGACGAATACCTAAGTGACAGAATATCGTACTCAAGATTGACAATGAACTAATGATTCTTAGACTATTAACTATTCTTTATGTGTGATCATAACCGGACTGTAAATCCTCTTTTACTTCATCTTGTAATCCATATATTGATGTATAGTATATGATTAATTTTTATGCATGTGGGTTTTGAGGTCACGACCATGTAGCTCGTAGACCCAATTGAATGAAAAATGTAAACTCTGTATAGTTCATTAATTAAGTCTTTTAGAAATTACAGGTCGCAATTTTACGGGCCCCGGAGTGTTTTATGTTGAACCAGGACTGAATTTTGTTTAAATGAATTGAAAATAGCACGCAAATACAACATGCAGATTTAAAATCAGACCCATAAAACATCAAATAAACCACCTTAAAATGTGAAAAAGATATAATTAAAATATAAAATCAAAAACATAAAAATAAATTAAAATAATAACAAAATGCACCAAGATCGGAACGAAATTAACATAAAATTAACAGAATAACACAAAGATTTGACCAAAAAATGACAATTTATGTTAAAATATAATATTTTAAAATAAAATATTTTTGGTTGAATAAATCTAATTAAAAATTTAAGAAACAAATTGTCAAATTAAATTAAGAAAATAATAAAAACTAAAGTTAGATAGCACAAATAATTTCAAGGTCAAATTTTGTTTGATCGCATTAAAATTAATACGCAAGGTATATATACCAATTCATTTTTGCAGAATTTTAACACTTGTGAGGGATCACTTTTTCTAGTAAAAAACTCTTACGTTTTTTATCAGAAAAAACAGTATTGTATCACAAGCGTCCGGAACGGTCTCGAAGTATTATTAGCAGGAACTATCGAAAACTATCGAAGTGAGCATGAGTTATGAGAAATTATATGAGTTCGAGAATGTAAATTTATTGATTAAATGACTTGTGATGAAGCGAGTGAACAATGTTTATGCAAATGAACTTCCTATTATTATGTGAAATGCCAAATAAACAATTTTATGCATCGAGGCTTTTAACCAATTTATATGGTAATATTTATTTATTTTTCGACCCACAGCCTCACACCAGCAAGTAATTAAAATCATACATCCCTATCGAGCGGTGTAAGTGCGGCTCATCCGCCAATAGCACGTGCCCGCGAGAGACCTCGCCGTGAGTACCGACGGGCTCGAACGTCAAATCACTGAACTAAATAGCGAAAGAGAGTAGCTCGAAAGTGGGTCTTTTGGCTCAATTTTCTTGCACTTAATTTCGATAAAATCGAAATAAAATTTGAAACAACAATCGGCTCAAAATCACTAACACCGAGTAGTTTAGTGGGCACTCATTAAATCTAATATGAACATAAATAGATCATAAGGACAAAGAGAGGGAAAGGGTTGCGGGGAAAATTGCGAGATCGTTGCAACAGTTAAAATGAATAGCCATCGGAAAATGATTAATCCGAACGACTAAAATCATGAAAAGGAATATTTTTAAATAATAGGTAAGAAATAAATAAATTATGTTGAGTTGAGACGAAAGATATGGGCAGAACGCTGCGCAAAGTATCGGAAATAGTTAAAAAAAATTATCAAAAAACTGTAAAATAATGGCGGAATGCTGTTCAAATTTTCCGAATCAATCAAAATACTCTATCGAAAATGGTAAAATAAAAGTGGAAGACACCTAAATTGTTTGTATCATATTCTGATAAAACTGTAAAATAAGAGCGGAACGCTGATAAAAATTTCTGAAATAACAAAAATACTTTGTCGAAAACTGTAAAAAGATGATGAAGTACGGCTAAATTTTTATATAAGTAAAATATTTTTATAAAGCTGAGGAATAAGGGCAGATCCCTACAAAAAACTTAATAAAAATAACTATAATAGTAAGGATAATGGTAATTATAATAATAATAATAGTAATAATAATAATAATAATAATAATAATAATAATAATAATAATAATAATAATAATAATAATAATAATAATAATAATAATAATAATAATAATAATAATAATAATAATAATAATAATAATAATAATAAATATAATGGTAATGGTAGTAATAATAATAATAATAATAATAATAATAATAATAATAATAATAAATATAATGGCAATGGTAGTAATAATAATAATAATAATAGTAATAGAAGTGATAATGGATTAGAACAGGGTTTCTTAACCGGTGAGGTATACCTCCCTTGGGGAGGTATACTAATGTGTTGGGGGAGGTATCAGTATGAATTAAATATGATTTTTTTTATAAATATATATTAAAATGGTAAAAATAAAATAATATATGTAATGTTGGTATACCACTAATTATGTTTCTTATCTTTTCTTAAAATAAATTAATTATGCTGGAGGTGAAAACATAAAATTAAATATTAGGTGAGGTATGAAGTAAAAAAGGTTAAGAACCCCTGGATTAGAATAATGCATATAATAGTAACAATGATAATACTAGTAACAATAATAGGGAACATAGTAGTTATAATAGAGATAAGGGTAAGAGAGATACTGTGTGGACATTTAACATAACAAATGAAGTACAGTCCATTATAAAGTCGATAATACGAACAACAATAAGAAGGACTATAGGAATAGACGTAATAATGAATGGTACAACAGTATGGATTAGCATTTGAAGGAGAAAGGGAAGAATGGACCTAAAAATCGAAATCGAGCACAGGGCTTCTATCGGCAGCTCGTTGGACCCATGGATCGTTCGGTCAAATATAGCATTAGCAATAGCGCTCACTTTTTACGGACGATCCACCCACTTTTTTTCTTTTTTTTTATTTCTGTTCATCCGTCTTTGCCTTGTTAACAACCATATAGCTTCAAAATCTCAACACCCAGAAACCCACCAATTTTCTTCATGTAGCACAGATTGCAAGAGGCTCAAGAAACAAATTTTAGATATGTAAATTATGTAACTATTGTCAACTCAAAAAATTGACCTCTTCTTACGAACACATACTTATTTGATCCTCTAAAGATAATAATTAAACCGAATGATTTATACACTTTCTGTATAGATTATATAAAATGCTGGGCACCTGATGGGTATAAAGCTGTGAGAGTTTTGGTGGCATTTTCAATGGATTCCAAACCAGATGTGCGCACAAGAGATATAGCTATTGGATACCCGTCAAAAATGACGTTGGAAATGTATTACAATGGGCGATTTCCAGTAAAAGGTGAGCCATTTGCTATGACTGCTAATATCCTGGTAAACTTTGGATTCCAAAAGCATACTATAGAAGGTACTTGCTCATTTTATTCTACAGTCCCTCTAACAATAATATTAATTTAAACAGTATCATAAGAAGAATGAGATGTAATGCAAGAAACGCAAAATAACAGTTTAATAATTCTTTTTAAAACGGTTTGATATTTTAATGTTTTTTTTTAAATTATTGGGTCCTGATTTGATAGTTGTAATTGCCTCAAGCGTTAAAATTTCATTATCTCTGCTCCTTCTCTTTTAAAATCCCTGAATTCAAACTCTGATATTTATCGACTTATTTATTTTTAGAACGGAATTTCATAATTAACTTAACTTCTCTTTTTATAATTTGTAAAACCTTCAGAGTGAGGCAATACTAACACATATTTAGGCTCAATTTTTTTATATTTATTTTAACTATTATTTAGATCAACACTCAATTCACACTCATTTGTCAAATTACACTCAGACTTTTCAAAACATGAATCCTTAGGATTTTTAATCAATTTTTCAACAGTCTTTTTTATCATCAACAATAAAAATGATTTAGAATACCCATTCTTTATCAACAAATCAGCCAATTTATCAACACTTTTTACCGAATTAGCAAAAGTAGAAGATAAAGATCATGAACAATAAATCAATCCTTTCACCATATTTCTCTTATACTTAAATTCACAAAAGCTTTCTGGAGAAGTATAAAGACCAGTATCAGTTGGTTTTCTATAAATTTCTGTCTCATAATGTTTATCTTTACGTTGAATTAACAAATCTAAAAACTCAATCGATGACTTTCTCTGCGTTTCACATGTGAATACAATGTTCTTATGTAAACTGTTCATAAAATGCAAAAACGGTTCTACATGTTTCTGGTTTTCAAATACAAGAAAAATACCTTTTCCAAACAATGGGTTTCTCAAATTGGGAGGAAGCAATTTTCTTTTCCAAACTAGCCAAAAAAGTTTATTCTATCGTTGGTGCTAAAGGGGAACCCATAGCGACTCCATCACAGTTCCTTAGCTCCCGGTATACTTCCCATGATTTTAAGTTGTTCCAATCCTTTGTGGTCACTTTTCCTTGATCCATACTCTCATCTGACACATTAAATCCTTTGACTATTTGAAATTGTTTTTGACTTTACGTTCCTACACTATCCTATCCCTTTCTACTTGATTTTACAATTAATTTTCTGACAAGATTTTAAATTTTCTATACAATAAACAAAACCTTTTTCCCCTTCAACTAAAGTCGCATTTCCAATGATTTTAAGTGCTCACTCCGGCCGAGGTTGCCATCAGACGCCGTGAGTTTTACAACGACGCCCTGCGGGTAGAGACCTGCGCCTTTCAACCAGATCTCATTGCGGACAGCCGAGGTATCCGGAGTAGCAAGACCAGTAGCCTCAACTAACAAAACAGAACTCGTTAGCCGGACCACCAGTCTGCCTTCCTGAAATTCTATTTCAATATTTATTATAAATAAGATTTTATGGGGACTTTTCAGTGGCACCACATGATGCCATGACCATCCAGAATAAAATCAAAATAAACAAAACATTAACTTCGAAAAATATATTTATGCAAGATTGGTCCACAATACTTACATTTCACAAGTTTGTCAGTCAAGCAACCAAATTTGAAAAGTTGTAATAAGTTGGCATAAAAATTTTCTAAACAATTGTGTCTACAAATTCCTAAAAATTTTGTCTAAAAATTTTTCTGTCTGAAATTATGAAAATGACTGCTGTATATACTATGTTTTCATGCTTAGGTGCGACCAATCACAGAATTTTGAGCCTTTTTCGGCTATTTTTCGGGAGGTTTTATCACTTTATTTTTATTTTAAATATTTTATTTTTCTTCTTATTTTTCTCTATTTTTTGATAATATTTTCTCAACATTTCGTAAATTTTGAGTTTTTTATTATTTAACAATTTGATAGTTTCTCATTTTACCCTATGATATTTAAATTTTTTGTCGCCGCTCCGCCTATGTATTTTCTAAATCTTCTTTTGCAAGGTTTTGGCGGTTTTATTTTTTGGTTCTGTGTTTATTTCTGCAACTGTAGGCTTTTCATTGATTTTAATTAATATTTGTTTTATTTAATTTTGTTATGTATTTATTTTTGTTTTATTTAATGTTTTATTTTATTTTTGATTTTTGCTTGCGGTGTGGGCTTATGTTACAGCAGCCATATTGACAATTTCCAAACGACATTAATTATTTTGTTTTAATTTACACAATTTTCTCATTTTTGTTTAAATTATGGCTTATAGCCCAACCAATGTTATTCTTGAGTGTTCGTTAATTTTTTTATTGATTTAATTATTTTGAAGGGTATCCACTGGTAATATCTTTTATAGTGCGTATCTGATGGGAACTCCTTGAAAGTGATCGTAACTATATAATTTAAATTTTGCCATCAGGTACCAAGCAATTATTTTCAATGCCTTTTGTCTTTTGCCCAACAATTTAAAAATTTATTTTTGTTTCTGACTTTTTTGTGTTTAATCCATTATTTTATTACTTTTTACTTGTTATTTTTTTGTATAAGATTGAGTTCTATGTCGTCCTTGTTTTATATGTTATTTCACCGCTCTAGTAAAACAGTCATTAATAACTAGGTCTTCAAGTCAGTAATAATGTAAATATATAATTATAAATATTATATTTGTTTAATTAATTAATAAAGCAACTACTTAAAATATTAATAAAATAAGCTTAGTAAAAATCATTTTAAAACCACTAAATAAAACATAAAATTTCAATTTTTAATAAATTGTTTATTTTAAAAAAGACTGCAAAATAAAGTTGTTTAAATTTTCTAATAAACATAGTTTATTTACATAACTGCTGTAAATAAATTTTTCAACATATAAAGAATATGGATAATGCATCAACAAAACCATACTATGATTACAATTATTATACTCAATTGGTATTTAAACATTATTTTGTTATTGTTCTTAAATGTATGTAAATTAGGGCTATTATCCACCAAAGCCATCAGATATAAAGCCTAGTGAAACGAACAAAGATCCTAGGTTAAGCACTCAAGAAACAAGTCAAAGCAATACTTCTAATTCTACAAATGGTGTTGTGTCGGTGAATAGCACACAAGCAACTACTCAACCAACTACTTATAGTACATTGACAACTCCTGGTACTCAGCAATATTATAATTATTATACTAGTTATCCCGGATATTACGATTACTATCAATATTATAATTACTACAACACAGCGGGAAACTATTCACAAACCCCCCCAAACCCACCGGTTCCACCAGTTCAACCTCCTTTACCTGATGCTGCTCCAGTAAATACTGTTTCACCAGCATTACCAACCGTTGAGGACACAGAAGTAAAACCTAATATAAATTCAACTGAAGTAACTACCATTTCCAATGAAAATACAACTGTAGAAATAAATAATGAAGGTGCGGTTAATAAACCTCTTCATCAATCATATCCTCAAGTATATTATCCTCCTCCTATTAATTATAGCGTTCCACCACCTTGGTTTACTACACAAAATTTCTGGGCTAATTCTTATGGAAATCAATATAAGGCAGAACAAACACAGCGTAACTTATTATAAATAGGAAAAAGTTAAGCCAATTTAAAATGTAGAACCTGCTCAAACGGCATCAGCAACCAGTATTCAAAATATTGTAAAACCGAAAGCTAACTCTAGGCCGTCTAGATTCCAAACCCAGCCTGTGACAAAAAATGATAAACCAAAGCCGAATTCGGTAGGCGTTAAAGACGAAAAGGTTGAAACAGCTAAAACGCCTGTATGGCCAGACGCATTGAAGTAGTTGTGTTTTTATTATTCTTTTATTCTTTATAATTGTCTTGAATTTTAAATTTCAGGTTAGAACTAATAAATATTAGATTAAATAGAAAAATCATTTGGCCTATATTAAATTAAATCTAGATTATATTAATTAATCTAACTTAATTAATAATTTCCAGTATAATTACTTTCTAAACAATATTAAAAGTCATTTTTAGCTATAAATTCGAAGTGCTTGGTTATGTGATTGGATGAATTCGGATGTTCCTTTTTATGATATTTTAGCGTCAAATCAATATTTACGATAAAAAAATTCATAGATTAATAATCCAGTATTTATTCCTGATCTGTCTTATTAGTGAGAATTCAAAACAAGTATTGCAAAATGAATATAATGTATATAATATTTCTGGACTCGTCATTACATATAATGTATCACAGATTGTCATTTTCAAAATGCATAAAACAACTTTCAAATTACGATTAGTTTGGAGTATTAAGCGCTTTCTAGAAACTTTTGTCATATCGATAAATTTGTAAAAAGTTCTAATTATAAAAGGAATTACAATCAAGTCCTCTGTAAAACTATTTGTGGAAAATAAAAAAAATTTGTGCAGTGTGATAAAAGTTTAGATACATTGTTAATTTTCAGGTCAGAATCCGAAGACAAAGTTCAGGCTCAACTTTTTGAACTATCAATACATTAGTTAAGGCAATATTTTGCAAGACGTAGTAATATTGAATTCGAGTACTTTGCATTTTAAGCTTGCCAATTTTAAACTATCTCCGTGCTATATATCGACTTAGTTATTTATCACTTCATTTAAATTTAAACTAAACCGATCTACATTCTAATCTAAAAAATAAGTTTATTGGAAACAATAACTAAACGTATGCTAAATGTTAACGTAAACATAGTTAATTGTAGAATTTTAATTATATATGGAAATGATTTTTGTTTTAGATTAAAATAGCAGTTTAATTGCTCTAAAAAGCGGTCCACATAATTCATTTGATTACAAATGTATTGTTTGATATGAATACTTTTTAGAAGTTACGTACAGCGTTCATTTAATAGTGTTGATGAAGAGGATAAAGATAAAATGCAAGATTTATTAAAGGATAAATTAGAATCCGCATATAGTAAAGACATGGTAAATAAAATTGACTGGCATAAGGAACCACTTCCTAAAATCCCCCAGTCACCATCCAATGCAACTAAAAATCAAAGTTCTAAGAAAACCTATGGGTAATTGCTAGTTTGTTTTTTGATATTATAGTAAATTAATCAAAATAAGGTTGCAAAAAGCGAGAGTTTTTTCACCTAATCTAAGTCGGTCAACAAACACAACACAGGAATCGTCTAATAAATCGAATCGACGAATTTTTATGGGCGGTCGTAATACATTTAGCAGCCGCTTGTCATCAAGAAGTTCAAGTCGCTCTTCAAGTTCTCGACATAGACGATCACGTCGTCGTAGAAATCGCAAGCGTTCAAGATCTGCTTCTGATGATTCACGAGGAAGTACTCGAGCCTCATCTCGCGAATCACACAATGACACTCGTGAAGTTGGTATGTCTCAACGAAAATACAGGAAATATTCATCTGAATCTGATCACAAATCAGAACAATTTTCAGATGTTGATAAAAGGTTTCAAATTATTCATAATTCTTTCTCCAACTAAATTTAAATTAATTTTATATATCAAATGCCCATTTTATTAATTTTTTGATGATAATATCGCATAACAACTTATGTTACATTTAGAAATTATTTAATTCAAACCATTTTCATTTGAGGTAAGTATATCTTAGTTTTCTACATTATATATGTCATTCTGTGACTTCCTGGTAACAATATGCACCATTATCGATTAGTTATTTCCACATAAATTGATAGAGCAATTTTCTCTTATCAGATTAAATTAGCTAATGTTCGATTGAGTATAATATTTACAAGAAAAGTAAAACTTCGAGGTCAGAAATAAAGAAAATTTGTAAATTTAGGACAAAAATGTGTTTTGTGGGCTCAACTAGTAAAATCGATGATAACTCTTGTTTATTTGCAACCTTGTTGAATGGATTTTATTTTTATTTAAATAGTTTATCATTAGCAATATCTAAATCCGTATTATGACAATTATTGTATTATTACCTAGAAAAAATATTTATAAATCAAATGCACTGAAATAATTATTTACGAGCTTTAATTTTGGCTATTTGATGTTTAATTAACGGGTATTTCTGTTAACTTCGTGTTGCACTTTCGAAATACTAGTTTCCAACATTTAATAAAATAGAAAGTTAATAAAATTTTCACCGGAATTTTGTTATTCTAAGTACCTAAAACCCATTTTTGCACATATGAAACAGTTACAGATTGACATTCCACATTCATTTTCAACATAACCAATCGGAATGTATATCCTATTGATTTGTTCTTGTGGAGTTTTATGTTAATCGTATTTCAATTTTCTTGTGAGTTTTAATCACACTAAACAGAAATGTTTTCTGTTTCTAATATTTGCTATTAAATGAATAAGTTTTTAATCACCAAAATCGTACTGTATTTTTAACAAGATTCCTAAATTGTTATAGCAAATAGTCCAGAAATAATGAAATCAACTTGGATCTATTTTTGAAATTATTTTTCCATACCCAGAAGTCATCCTGGGATAAAAATATATAAATGCAGCTAACGAAAAAGACTTATTCATCTAAATAAAACAACTGAGCTGTTGTAAATTTTTTTTTAAACATCTTATCATAAACGTTATGTTTGTTGATACATCAATAATTAAAAATTAATTAAAATCTAACTGAATTAAATATTAGGTTGCTTGGGGTTTCATATTTGACTTTTCGATTTACAGTCGACTTTACAGTCCATTTATAACGCTTCACCCCATACAATAAAAAAATACTTTGAAAGAATTATTTTTTATTATTAAAATATTTTAGCAAACATCATTTATTTTACACTAAAGTTACCATGCATTTTATTATCGCTTGTCAGGCTTTTTTGTGCCAAACATATTCAGAGTGGACCGTAATTATTATAAGGAAAATTACTTAAGATTCAGAAAATTAAATGCCATATTTTTTTCTTTATTTTTTGGTTATATTATATAGGGGTTCCCAACCTTTTATGGTACCGTACATGTATGTTGTAAACAATTTGATGATGCACCGGTAAACTAATTGAACTTTAGTCCCTTTCGTTATATATATTTCGCGGAAGAAATTCGCATATCTTGGAAATTATAGACTTTCGACAAGCGGATCACATCAAGCACATAGATAATATGCATAGATGGCATATTTTGAGATTAGTCAAATCCCAATAAAGTATTAACACAAACAATGGATAAGATATTGCAAACTAAAATATTAAAATGTATGAATTATTTTAACCTTTTGTTTTTTAGGAATACACATTTTTGTTTTAAATTGTACGCTTACTGGTACTGATACGCGTACCAAAGGTTTGGAATCCTTGATATAGAATGACCAAAAGAAATTAAAATAAACATTTGGAATTATTCGTTAGATAACATATAACCATAACACACTATCGAAGCTTAAGTAATTATTTGAAAGCATATGCTTTAAAATATTTCGTAAAATTATTCATCATTCCTTAGAGCAGAGATGCACAAACTTGAGGGTGTGACGATTACCATAGAGTCATGTAAATAAATATAATTTTTAAAATAATATTATCTTGTTCGTATTGAAATGCGGTATTTAATTATAGTGATTTGTTTAAAATAAAATATTTTTTGTAACTATTTAATATTATCGACACACTATAAACTCAAATTTTTTTATAAAAATCGTATGAGGCATGGAAGGGGTTCAAGTTTTTATCTGAAAAAAGGGGCTCGAAACGAATAGCTTGCACACTCCTATGGTATAGAAAAATATATTTTCGCATAACATTTAAAAAAAATTTCATTTTGTTCATTAAAATTTTTCTTTTGTAAAAATTAAAATTAATTAGTTACATTTAATTACAATGACTTTTATAATATTACAGCAGTTTTAAAAGAAACTTTATGCAAATGAATAAATTATTCATCATTCGATAGAGATTAATAGATTTAAAAAATATTTTTTTCAAAAATCGCTTAAATTTAAAAAAAATAAAAAATTATTGTCATGTAGATTAAAATCAAAACTTATTTTGCAAAAAATAAAATCAATAAATGCAATTATGATATATTTTATCTTAAACACAAATTTTTGACACTTCATTTTTAATGGTTTCTGAAATCGGTGTTTAATAGAATTTTTTTTAAAAATTAATGAAATTCTAACATATCATTAAAAGTTTTGTTTTAATATTATGAAATCCAAAAAATTGTCAATCAAAACTCTTATGATGTAATTCGAAATAATTTTTACTATTTACTACAAACCAGCCATATAACAACTGTTTTTTCCAGTTTCGAATCGGAAAGAATAGTCAAACAGCAAGTTCCATCGGCCAATTTGGGTGGAGTTTTGAATATTACAGTGGGTAATAAAAAAGGTAAAAATAAAAAGAGAATTGTTAATAAGAAAAATAATAAATTGCGATTCGAAAATTCATTTGTTGACAATTTTAATAACAATGAAAAATTCAATAACGGTAATAATAATAATTTTAATGCCAATAAAAAATTTGGTATTGAAAAATTCACCAATGAAAATTACACGACTGAAAAATTGGCTAATCGTGCCAGTAGGTTCAAAGATCATTTATTAAAAAGCGCAGTTGCCAATGAATCGTTCGACGTGGTTGACAGAGGTCCAATTGATGAATTAAGTACCGAAACGTGGGGAACATTGAAAGTTGTCGGAACTTGTCAAGATTTAGAGAAAAAATATTTACGACTAACAAGGGTAATTAATAATAGTCTGCTTTTTTGATAATGTTAATATTCCAATAATAGGCGCCTGAACCGTCGGAAGTTCGTCCGATTCAAGTGTTAAAAAATTCACTGGAACACGTAAAGAAATTGTGGTACGAAGACCACATCGATTACCGACACATATGTGAGCAATTTAAAAGTATTAGGCAAGACTTAACGGTGCAGTGCATTCGGGAAGAGTTTACCTTAAACGTTTATAAACTTCACGCCACGGTTGCCCTGGAAGCCAATGACCACGAAGAATTTAATCAATGTCAGAGCCAGATAAAACTATTGTACGAAGAAGGAATCTCCTGTCCGAATTATTTGGAATTTACCGCATATCGATTAATTTACTACATGTTCACTAGAGATTTCCTGAATATCGGTACGACATTAGCATCGCTACAAGAGCACCATAAGCAACATCCTTGTCTTTCTTTTGCGTTACAATTGCGGGCAGCTTGGTCGACAAATAATTTCTGTCGATTTTTTCGATTGGCCTGCTCGGATAATGTTCCAAAGTTGTGTAGCAAAATTATAGATTGGTTTCTCGATAGAGAACGTAAGGCAGCATTTAAATCGATAATTAAAGCGTAAGATAAATTTATATTTCGACGAGGAGTTTTTTATATTGATTCTATTATCAGGTACCGACCCACTTGTGAAATATCGTTTTTATCTAACATGCTCGGGTTCCCTAATCAGGACGAATGTATGAAGTTTATTTCCAGCATCCTCCCGACCACTGACAATTACACCCCATCAATATCCGACATCTATCTCAATGGGGATATTACCAGTGATAAATTAGATATGAAATCCTGTGCCAATACTTTTCAATTATAATTCCTTGATTATATATATATAAATATATTTCTGTTGATCTTGATGTTCAGTAAATAATGATAAATGTAAAAAACAGATCCTATATATTTGTCATCAAGTGTAAATTATTCTATTGGCTGATTTAATATTAAACAGTTGGGAATTTTTTAGTGGGATTTTTTATTTCAGTTTTGAGCAGTTAGAAATATCATGGGATTTTAAATGATTTGTAATTAGTTTCAAATTTTTGGATTTATATAAATAAAATATTTCGAGTTATTTTTTTTTATTATTATCGAATTTTGGTTTTATCAAGATTTTGTTTTTCTCTGAATATTCATTTTTAAGTAGGCAATGTGAATGAATTTGTGAGATTTTGCACAACGGGATGTCTCCTGATGTGTACTTTTTGGTCAATGAATTATTTGATTTCAAATTTATAGGGTTACGTAATAAAATTTCGAACTTTGTAAACCAGGGATATGTGTAAATTAATTTCCATTTTATCAAAAATGTTCAATTTAATCTTAATTGCGCAAATTTTTGCATATTTGTGATAGAGTTTACGAATTATAACTGTTTTATGCTGTTGAAATAATGCAAACATTAAATGCTGAATTATTGTTTTTTAATCATTGTCGTTAATCTTATGTTTAGTAGATGCAACATTTTTTAAATTAATTTTTTATGAAACTTTAATGCTGTTATTTCACATGTTCTAATTCAAATATATTCACTAATGTACGAAAACACCAATTTTACATTAAAACTTAACTCTTGAATCTCGTGATACATAGGATATTCTACATAATGTTTTGTACAATGCTATTAATGTAGTACTAGTGATGTCATCTATAGATTCCTACAGTAACTTTGCTATGACAGTGGCCGGTATGTATGCTAGGATACAATAGAAAAATATATTTTTGAAAAATTCTTAATGGAAAGGGTTAAGCAAAATAAAATAATTTATATTTTTGTATAGACTCATTTTCTAAAGGAGTGCTCCCTTACATTGTGTTAGCACCTAGGTCTTTGATCGGGTTTAATTAAATTTATGGGTCTTAATGCCTAGATAACAAGCACGACTATTTGTATAGACAATCACGTGAGAAATAATGAATTATTTAATATTAAATTGCAAGTAAGTCGCATAGAAAAAGTACCGACAATAATGAGTTTGAAAATAAGTAATATTAACAATATCGACCCCAAATTTAAAAAAATTAATTGATAAGTATTTGATAAGTTTTTTCGAAACGTGATGTGGGAAATACGACTCTAATTAAACACAAAATAGTTACTAATGGAAATCCAGCTAATATTAACCCTAGGCGCCAACCAATGCATGTGACTGATATAATCCAAGAAATATTAAAAAATATTTAAAAATGCAGGCATTATAAAAAAGTATGATTCAGTATAGAATAGTCCATTAGTGTTTATTTTGAAAACAAATCAGGTATAAGAATATATCTAGATTTTCAGGCAATAAATGCTTTAACAGAAAGACCCCGATTTCCCATTCCAAATATTGAAAAGATGATTGGTATAATTAGTGACGCTGATGATGCATATAAAACTGGAATACCAACAAATGGAGTTACATGCAAATGCGGATGCTCTTTAGAGAAATAACTGTACCACATGTAATCAGTGCCAGACGATTAACGAAGATGTAAAATCAGAAAAGAATAAAACGAAGCTGTTAGCAATCGATGGGTCAAAGGAAAATGAAGTAAAAGAAGTAATTAAAAGTAAAGAATAATTTATCAAAATTGTGCATAGAAATTTGTGTCAAACCGGTAAAAGAAAAACACATGTACAGTTGATTTTATTTTTATGCAGTAGATGCGTTCCTTTAAAAACCACATAAAAAATACGCATAAAAAAGACCCTACTTACGTTGTATAAATAGGAATACGTTCCGTAATTTTCGAAAATTACATAAAACCAAAAAATCATTAAGAGTTGGCGGAGAAATTGAAAAAACATAAAATTACATAATAATAAATATAAAGTTAAATAACTGTTTTTGATTTTAATTTTTTTAAAATTTGAAACGGAATTATGTGATTTGAATGATGTTCTATTCAAAAATATCTGGTTGGTTTAGGTTTGACAAAGATTAGTCCTATTATAGACCGAACGGGAAAACCGCATAACTTATAAAACGCATAAAAAAGAATTGATTATATATGCAAAAAGAATTTAAATTTAAATATTATTGAAAAAGAGGTCAAGAATATTATAGAAAATTATATAGAATGTCAAAAACGGAAGACATCATTTGTGAAAACCAAGGAAATGGTTATAACACAAAGCACCGATGAAGTTTTTAAAGAGATAATAATTGATTTTCGTGGGCCATTTAACAAAATAATACTGCAAACAATATATTTTGGCAATTATTGATAAATGTAGACAATGTATTTCACTGACAGCAGTGGTACACCAAGATGAAAAGACTACTACTAAAATCTTAAGAGAAAAATGGTTATTGAAATTTAGAACTCCTAAGATAAGTGTAAACATCTGAATCTCAGGTACTGTTGAAATTATTAAACTCACATCATATTAAAATAAGATACTCAAGTCCTTATCATAATAACACAAATGGCTTAGTAGAGAGACAATTTAGAACAACTAGAAATCCAGTTTTAATTGAAAAAAATCGATATAACGATTGGTCAGAAATATTACCAGATGTTGAATTCATGTTTATTGCACAAATACAGCTAGAAACTGGATTTTCACCTACAGAAAAAGTATTTGTTCGAACGATATACTGTCTGTAGACTGAAAACCTTGATTCAGAAAATATCAATATAAACAAAAAGAGAAAAGAAATTCAAGACAAAATTTCAAATCGACAAAATAAAAACATAAATAAAATACAAACAACTTATAGAAGTAAAGTGAGAAAATTTAAGAAAGATAGATGAACATATCAAGGACCGTATGAAATTATATAACAGATTCATGGGAAAAGCTATAAACTGAGAGATATAAACAGAAATGGAATTATTCGATACGTGTCATGATTAAAGGCTTTTAAAAAGAAGGATAATCAAAGAATATTTTATAATTTAATAAATTAACCTATTACATAACACTATGTCAAATTATAGTTTGAAGATCAGAGGTTGATTATAATGTTTGATGATTGTGCTTGGATGTTTGGAAATTTGTGTATTTTGTATCAATAATTAGAAAATCATTAAACTCCCCTTGTGGATGTTAAGCAACGAAGACCTGCAAAAGAGTGTGCTGAAGATTTATCGCCAGAATAAATGTTGTGCACTTATATATCTTTTTAACAAGTCTAGTTTCTGATCCCTTTAGTTATAGTTAATCAAATAGCACCAGTCCCAAACATTCCGCATATGAGTTATTTATTAATACAAAAAATAAACAACACCTAAAGATTTAAATTAAAATCAAATAAATAATCATGCATTCATTCGTTTAAATTGATTGTGAGGTGTAGTTATGAAAGTGTACCTTCGTTTGATCAGTATTTTCATAAAAGAATCTGATAAATCTCTGCAGATAAATCCATTCTTTAAATAGCACGAAGCAGAGCATAACCTTCATAAATTGGCAGAGTATACAATACACCATCTCCAGAATCCAGAACGACAACCATTGTACGTCCAGGCATATACTGTCTCAAACATAATTCGATTAATCTTTTCACGGGGTTCATCTTGGGATTCCATTGGGCTTGAGACAACAAAACTGTATATTCTTCTAGCGCTACTCTTAGCTCATTATAAATCATAATCTGTCTAGATATGGCATTTAATATAGATATCTTTTTGATCCATTCTTATTTGATTCTTATATGATTCAGCACAATTCGGCGATAAAAAATTCAAGTATACTGTAATGGCAATTAAATTAGCTCAATTAAATTAACCATTTTAAAATCTGTGCAAAAGATTTAGAGTGTCCGAACCCTGTTTTTTAAACTTGTTAAAATGTTGTAATTGATTATCGAAATATAATAATTAATTAACAATTAAATTTATGTTAAGTCGTTATTTATTGTTTTGAAATACCTTTCTCCTTTTAATATAAAGTTGACGTTATTTAAATGGAAATAATGTGAGGTTACTATGATTGTCATATTAGCAAGTCTGATGTAGTGACGCTTATAAATGGATATTGGATAAATGATACGATGCTATCTTTTTGGATCGAATATTTAAAAACTATCTATTTCACACAAAATAGACATTTTCGTTTCATGAAGATTTAATAAATAACGTAATTCCACATGTTCATTGTTATGTTGTCAAATTATCGTGGTATTAATTTATGTGTGGATGTGAATGTATAATAAGAAAAATGGTATATCCCAGCAGCGTCACCTGTAAAAACTATCTATGGAAAGCTGGGGGTGAATGTTATGTTGTAAATGTGATGTAATAGTATATTAAAATTTACAATAGAATAAAAAAAAATATTATAACAATTTTTAACACAACAATTTTATTTAGTCGGTAATAGTTTTGATTGAAACTTGAATTGTATTTTGATCTGTATTTCTTTTAGATTTATGATTAATTGTCTTTTGATATCTATTCTTGCAACTTAATTTATATCGTCCTTTAATGTTTATTAACCTCCATCTATTTTGAATCTTCACAGTGTACAATTTATATAATTCAAGTTATAATTTTCCTTTAAATTTTTGGATCAATATTTTTGTATTTGTAATTATTTTAAATAAACAAAATTTAGACACATTCAAAACAAAATGTATCTATTCATATTAAATTACCTCGTTCTGTAAACTTTTCATACATTCAATTTTTTAATGTTCTATTATATCTTTCGATAATTGGTATGTGTGAACTATAAATATCGATACCAGATCAATCCCGAGAGCCAAAAGTGAGGAAAAACGATGCCAGGAACTTTTCTAAACTCGAGGGTTCGGCTGGTGTGATTTGTTTATGTTTGATATAATAGAACATTAAAAAATTGAATGTATGAAAAGTTTGCAGAACGAGGTAATTTAATTTGAATAGATGCATTACCAGAATTAATTAATAGATATAAAAAATGCATACATCAATAGGATCATAACTCAAAATAATCAAGTAATATTTCAAAAGCAATTTGGGATATTACTTGCTTAAATAATAATATGAATAATAATTTGTAAGAAAAACAAAAATTAAATATGGGAGACCGAGTTAGAATATTTAAATTGAAAAATAAATTTGAAAAGGCACAACACACAAATGGACAAAACAAATGTTTATCATTTCTAAAATACATGATACAAACCCCCAACATGAAATTAAAGATTTAAACGAACAAAAAATATTAGGTAAATTAGTAGATAGATGTATGCACTCCAGAACAAAGGAATATTGCATAACAAAACCATATTACATTACAAAAGCATATTACATACCAATTTTCTCGAACTCTCGTCCGGGGGTATTTTAGGCATAAATTAGGCTCACTGTTCTATGCAGTTCAGAAGAGACTTTTTTGAGGTTTGATCCACTGAAGTAGCTGATCTTCTCGTTATAAGATACCTCAAGCTTAATGTACTCTTCTATATATTTGAGCCTAGATTGAAATTCCAAACTTTTCATTAATGCGCATTGATGACTTCCTGAATTTCCTAAAGATAGTGTCATAGGCAAAATTTCGTTTGATATCTCCATTAATCCACAGGAGAGCGGCTTCAGGTTTCCATCTCCTCTTGCATCAGTCAGTTTATCAATAACCATGGACTAGAACTGTTTATCCCTGGAGCTTAGCATATAAATTGTATGTACTATGCTCTAAATGACAAATTCTTCAGTGGAATGCCCGTCATATCTGTTTTCAAGTTCTTGATAGCTGCCGACTGAAAAAATTGATTAATATCAGTGAACCAAATTGTTATCGGAATTTTGTGTTTATAAATGGATCCTAAGTCCTTCTAAGATTAAATTGGGATCTTGGTTTTCAATATATTTCATGGGTGCAATGCCACATACATTGGAATGACTGCCCGTCATTCCCGCTCTCAAGTTATCGATCACAGTCGACTGATGGAATTAATTGATATTAGTAAAGGCGATTTTGTGATGAAGGTTGAAAATAAATATAAAATAGTTTAGTTTAAAATTTTTAAATATTTTGTTGAGAATTAAAATTAAATTTTGTTAAAGTCTCGATTTTATAAAATTTTTAAAAGAATATTTTTAGAATATAAAAGAAGAAATTTGTTTAAATAAAAGTAATTTGTTCTAAATAATTTCAAGTTCATATCTAACTGACGATGACAGTAAGTCTGTCAAAATATATTGTACTATAATATACATATTACATTGGCACTTTCTTTCATTTATTAATTCAATGCCAATGTTTTGTGATTGTTTTAATAAATGTAAATTGTATATTTTATTAATTTTAATAATTCATAATATCTTAAATTATTACTTAAAATATGACTTTAATATACTCTGAAAAAAGTCATATTTTAAGTATTAATAACGTTGGTAATTTAAATTAAACAATATTTATTAAATCCAAAACAATACAATTTGTGTGTAATATTTATTTTTCAAGTTTTCTTGTATACTCATAAGCTTCGAATCCTGTTATTACTGTATCTTCCTTTACTTATTCAACAGAATTATAATTTGTTTCTTCATTTTCATATTTTTCTACTGTTGGCGTACTGGGTAGAATTAATTTTGTTTTAATCTATGCTCATTTATTTAAATCTACTTCCTCAACCACTCTTGCCTTTCTAGGGTAGTTTCTTTCTCACCTAGACCCCCAAAATTTTGACCTTACCACTGTATATCCATGAGCATAGCTCATGTTGGTACTGTATACAGCAGCCGAGAGTCCACAAGCAGGTGAGCCCCGTTTCCACGATTACTCCTTGTGATAATCTCGCTTTCGGGTTCCTGACGGCCGATAGAAGGACTTACGTCTGCTTAACTCGTCTAATTCCTTCGACGGTAATGTCCACTTCTCTAAGTTTTCACCGTCGATCTCATGTATACATTCGGAATAACGTTTTCCCACGGTCTTTTTAGTCCATCACTAGATATTAATATCAATTTATCGCCGGACCCGTGCTCGTTTGAAGCCCGGCTACTTGTTTGTCTTTGGCTAATTTAATTTAGTTAACATTAATTCTAAATATTTAATCAATAAAATTGAACTACTATAATTAAGAAATTTTCTAAACGAAAGTTTTTATTAATAACTTTTGAAAATTTAGCTCCTTAAATTATCTGAAATTTCTATCTAAACCCCCGAATTAATTACCGGAAACCGAAGCAAAATTATTAACCTAGACTTTTGTGTTAAATTTACAAAGATTTCTCTTAAGTAACGAGTGGTAATTTAAAACTTCATATACATTATTAAATTTACGGCTATGTCAGCTGTTTTAAGTTCAATATAATTTTCTGTTTAATTTTGAGGAAAAATAAACTCATCTGAGCTTCCATACTTCATCTTTTATGCACAATCATTCTTTTATCATTAAAATATTCATTATAACAAATCAAAAATCGATTTTTCTTGATAATTATAATTACTCCATTTCAGCTTCCTAGCCTAATTAAAACTTCCCAAGCATACTTCATACATACATGAGGCTTTATCCATGTTATACTATACGCATACAAACATTTAACCATTCATAAATGATTTAATTAGGTAGAAAGTTCAAAGATTTCTAAATTCAAAAATTACTAAAATTCTACCTTTATTTCAAAATACAAAATTTAAAAAACGAAAAGAAAATAGCATATAATTAGCATAGATAGGAATAGTTCAGTTTCTGTTGGTGTTAGGCTCTAATCGTCGATATCGACGGGAAATTTTCTTTTGTTCCAGAGGGGTTGGAATTGCGTGGTTCCAACCTTGTTGACGGAGTGGAATAATTCCTCTCCGAAATCGTCCATCCAGTAGCTCGCAATAGTTGGCGATCTCCCCTCAATTACTGCTATGGGATTGGTGACGGGCGAGATATCCACGCATATTTGCATCTCGTCCGATTCGTCGACATGGATTTGCGGAGTGGGATTTTCCGATTTTTTAGGTTCTGGCATTGTTTCGTCCCTCTTGACAAACTCGGGATGCTGTTCGGCGACCAGAGCCGCGGCTTCCTCCAGCACCTGCGCTGCGTTGCTCAACAATGTTAATCCTTCGGCTCGGCGTCGCTCACGACAGCGGCGATTTTTGCTTGGGTGATGTTTCTTACTGGTTCTGGGTGTTTGATCTCGACCAACTTGATGTGTTTCAGGGAGATGGTTTGCGGGGATCAGGTTTAATTTCACCGCCAGATCACGACCCGCTAGCCATTTTGTCAGCTCCACTTCGGTGAACGAGCGCTTTGATCATTAATGATAATCCGTTGAGCGCGATTTTCCGCAATTAAATCTTCTCGGTATCTAAATAGTCGATGTATTTTGTCTTGCAGGATCTTTACCGCTTCGGGAGCGAACCACGAAGAGTTTATTATATCTTTGTTGGCATAGAAGGTGATTGTCGTTCTGGACGCTGGGCTGAGTGACCATGTTTACTTTAGATTTCGGTAATTTAGGAATATGATAATTTGGATTCATTTGGCAATTTTTTTGGCTATGGATGAGAACGAGATTTTTTAACGTTTTCGGAATGAAGAAACTAAACGAAGAAAATTTTCTTATCGTGAATTTTATAATCATAAATTAAATATAATAAACATAATAATTAACAAACAAACAAAATTTTAATCTCATTCATCATCAATCTCTCCATTAGTACCGGTCGTCGTGGTATTGTTAAATGTCGGCATTTGCGGTAAATCTAATGAAAGTCAAACTTTTGTGGACAGAAATGAAAAATGAATTTAATACTGATGCTCCGGTCATTATTCGACTTGCAATTAATTTTCAAACTCATGTTCGTTCATTAGGATCTTATAAGCATCGTTTATCCGATCTGATTTCAGAGAGTTTGCAGTCTAATGATACAATTACTGGTTCTTATACTTATCCCTAGTCGTTCCCGTTAATCTAAAAACTCGACAGGTTTTGAAAAAATATAAATATTCCTACTTAAACATTCATTTGAATGTTGTTCCCTTAGCTATATCGATCTTCCCGAAAATTAATTTTTTACCGTTCCGACCAACATTGAAATGGCCGCCACGGTGAAGTACGACGGAGTCCTACCCCGCGATCAGTGTAACGAGACCTGACCTGACTAGGCAGACACCGAAGAGTGGTTGGCGACAAGGCAGCACATCAACATTCCCAAAATTAACTGTGGAAATTGAATCCTGCCAAGCCATTTTCCACGCAATTAAGGTATATATATAATTTAAATTAGGGGGACCTGTCGCAGATACTAAAAAGTATTGGGCCATCCGTGATAATAAAAAAAACTTCATGACATTACAAATTATATTTATCATAACAATCAACAAAACTACTTACAACTAAAGTGCATAAAATTTCAAATTTCAAAATTTTCAAAAGTTTTTAAGGTTAACTATTATGAAAATGGTTGTTATATTTATATTGTTTTCGTTCGTGTGTGCGACCAATCAGCTAATTTCGAATCTTTTTTGGCCATTTTTTCGGGGTTTTTAATGGCTTTTATTTAATTTTATATTTTTCTCTTTTTCTATTTATTTTTTTAAAAATTTTTTAATATTAATTTTGTTTAAATTAAAATTTTTTATTTTTGCTGATTTTTATTTTTGTTCTGGTCGCCTCTTCCGTCAGTGTATTTTCTAAACCTTATTTTGAAAGGTTATAGGCGGTTTTGTATTTTTACTTTATTTTTCTATGTATATTGCGTGCGAAATTTATTAATTATTTGTTTTAATTAATTATGTTATTTTTTATTTTGTTTTATTTAATGTTTTTATTATATTTTTGATTTCTGTTTACGGTGCGTGCTTGTGTTATAACAGCCACTTTTATAATTTTTCGACATGACTTAACGTAATCATTTTAGTTTGTTTTAATGATGGCTTATAGCCCAACACTACTAGATCAAACAAGAAATGTTAGTCAAATTTTGGATTAATTTCAAAACATGAAAAATCATCACATTCAGCTTTCACTTCTTTAACACACGCATTTTCAAAAGACTTGGTAAAACATTTAGAAATAGTCCCAGATTTTACACTATTTCATGCTTTCGAAATCCAAGCCACTGCTTGATATAAATCAATCTTTTTGCAATATATCTCTTCTGTAACATTATTATCTAAATTAAAATTTATTGAGAAGCTCAAAAATTTCTTATAAGTCTTTAAAAAACTTTATAATACCTTGGTCAAGAGGTTGAAAAAGAGATGATGTATTTGGTGGGAAAAAGAATAATCTTGTTATCTGGATCTGGAACCATTCATACAAGATGGTGATGGGTTTCTGGGTGTTGATATTTTGAAACTATATGGTTGTTGACCAGACAATCCCATACAAATATTTTTCGCTTACCACTCGGCACCCGTTGCTAAGCAACGTTGGAACTGTGTTCGAGTGGGTAGATCGTCCGCAAAAAGTGAGCGCTATTGCTAATGCTATAATTGACCGAACGATCCATGGGTCCAACGAGCTACCGATAGAAGGCCTGTGCTCAATTTGGATTTTTAGGTCCCATTATTCTCCTATATCCTTCAAATGTTAACCTATACTCTCAAATCATTTATCGTTATGCTTATTTGCTCAGTCCTTCTTATCGTTGTCCGTGTTTTTTGATTATTCTATGGCCTGTACACCCTTTATTATGTTAAATATTCACACAGTATCTTTCTTACCCTTATCCCTATTATAACTTCGATGTTCTCTATTATTATTATTAGCATCATCATTGTTACTATTAAATGTATTACCTTTATTAATTGTTACCACTATTACATTTATTATTATTCTTATTACTATAATTACCATTATATTTATTATTGTTACTATTATTATTATTATTATTATTATTACTATTATTATTATCATAATTATTATCATAATTATTATTATTATTATTAATATTATAATTATTATAATTATTATAATTATTATAATTATTATTATTATTATAATTACCATTATCCTTACTATTATCATTATTATTAACAAATTTTTGTGTAGGGATTCGCTCTTATTCCTCGGCTTAAAAAATATATCCTTATTTTACAGTTTTCGACAGAGTATTTTCCTTGAGTCGAAAAATTTTAGCACCGTACCGCCCTTATTTTACAGTTTTATAAGGATATTATACTAAAAATTGAACAACATTTCACTTTTACTTTACTATTTTCTATAAGTGTTTTAATTAACTCGGGAAATTTGAGTAGCGATCCGCCATTATTTTATGGTTTCAAGAGAATGTTATACTAACAATTGAACAACATTTCACTTTTACTTTACTATTTTCTATAAGTGTTTCTATAAATGTTATAATGATTTCCGAAATTTTGCGCAGCGTTCTGCCCATATTTCCCGTTTCAATTCAACGTAATTTATTTAATTCTTAAAACATTATTTTACATGATTTTAGTCGTTCGGATTAATCTTTTTCCGATGGCTATTCATTTTAACTGTTGCAACGATTTCGCTATTTTCCACGCTACCCTTTCCCTCTCTTTGTCCTTAAGATCTATGTATGTTCATGTTATATTTAATGAGTGCCCACTGGAGTACTCGGTGTTAATGATTTTGAGCCGAATGTTGTTAAAATATTTTTGTCGATTTTATCGAAATTAAGTGCAAGGAGGTTGAGCCAAAAGACCCACTTTCAAGCTACTCTCATTCGCTATTTAATACAGTGATTTGACGTTTGGGTTCCTGCGTTCTCACTCCGGAACCTTCACGGGCACGACTGTTGGCGGACTTACACCTCACTTACACAGTCGATAGGGGTGTTTTATTGTTTTGTCTTGCAATATGTTTTGGCTGTGGGCCGAAAAAGGAATAAATAATAAATATTACCGTACTAATCGGGTAAAAGTCTCGAATGCATTAAATCATTTATTCATATAATTGTCGAAGTTCATAAGTATACATATGGCATCATGATTCATTGTTCATAAATGAGGGCATAAACATCTTTCATTGCGTTATCATAGAGCATTTGATCAATGGGTCAATAAATTCGCAAATCATTCACTCTCATAGCTCCCAATTGTCAGTGTACAGCAGCTGAAAGTTATCGTGTTCAGGCAAAACACCCGCTAGTGTTAACTGCTCGAATGCACGGCTAACAGCTGCATTGCACACCAACTCACTTCAGACTGAAATTCTCAGAAAATTAAGACTGAAAATTTGTCAAAACACATCAGCATATATACCTATAATTTGGCCTTAACCTTGCGTGTTAATTTTATTGCGATTAAACAAAATTCGACCTTGAAATTATTTGTGTTATCTAAATTACATTTTTATTAATTTTTTAATTTAAATTGGTAATTTATTTTTAACATTTTTAATTAAATTTTTTCAGCCAAAAATATTTTGTTTTTATTCATTTAATTGATTAATCTTTACTTTTACATAAATGGTCATTTTACGATCAAATTTTCTTGTTATTATGTTATTTTATATGTAGATTTCGTGCGATTCTTGATGCATTTTGTATTTATTTTACTTTTATGTTTTTGATTTTATATTTATTTATATTCTCTCAGATTTTAAAGTGTTTAGTTAGTGTTGTATATTGTATTTTAAGTTATCTTGGTGCTGGGTTTTTGTGCTGTATTACTGATGCATTTAAACAATTCTCAAGGCTATTTGTGTGCTGGTCCAACATAAAACACTCCGGGGCCCGTAAAATTGCGACCCGCAATTTCTAAAAGATTTAAGCTATTGTAGGGTTTTTGGTTTTTACCTTGACCCCAGTTTTAAATATTTGCTTGCCCCCAATGGTTACCGTTACTAAGTAACGTTGGAAATGCAACCATTGGTTTTTGAGGTCGCCAATGGTGAGCGCCACATAGGAACTGCTTTGACCCGACCTCAAACTGGGTCCAACGCACTACCGTTAGAAGGTATGTGTGTGATTTTTCTCTCTGGTCCCTCTCTTGCGTGCCTAATATTTTCCTTCCCTGCCATCTCATTCTCGCACGACTGACTGTGACACCCCTGTGATATTGCTACCAAAAATAAAATTCAGCAGATTTTATTTGAATAAAATATTTATTAACTAATACAAAAATCAACTTTAAATCATTGTCCAGGTGCCTTTGCAGCTCGGCGTTTTGCACGTTCTGCTCTCCCCGGCCTATGTTTGGGAGCTTTAGATGTCGGTTCCATAGAAGACGTGGATTCTCAACAAGCAATTTGGGCGGGTGCAAAAACGAGGGGGTAGATTACTGCGTTGTCCTCCTGGCACGCCGATAACGCTACCTCCAGTCCGCGTATTTCTACTTTCTGTGACCTGATGAGTTGTCTCTCCTCATCCCACCCGCGTTGTGCCGCGGTAATCTTCCGATATATTGCCTTGGCTTTTTCCGGTTCAATCCAAGTCGCTTTGATCTTTTGAATTTCACTGTTTAGTTGTACAATCTGCTGTTGCAACTCTCTACTGGTGTTCCTGACTTTGTCCAGCTTTCCTTGCAAAGCTTTGCATGAGGACATATCTACAATGAGAAGTACCTATTAAATTGCTTCCTATTGTTTATTAAATAAGTACTCAGGTGATTGTATTTAAGATCCATAATCGAGGGTTAATAATGAGAATAAGAAAAGAAAATTTTAAATAAGATTTCTCAAATATTTATTACACCACATCATCAATCCATATACTTGGGGCGACTAGAATTATAACACCGACTTGAACGCTCGCGCGCATATGAGTGGTCGCGACGATCCTCCGTGTCTCCCCTCGTTTCGCAATTCTCGAGGGAGAACTCCCGGTGGTACCACCACGTTCATGTCCGAGATTTGTTCGCGTAGTCTCTCGTCATTTAGCTCGAATGACACATTATAACTAGGGGCATATTCATCTGTGCTGGGTATTCTGCCCTCTGCGATGTCTTGGTTTATCTGGGCCAAGTATCGTCTGGATTTGTCGATTTGGCGGGCTGTCTCCATCTGGTGCTCCTCTAGTCGAGCCAACATGAACTCCGCCTGGCCTCGTATCTCTCGGGCCGGATTCCGACCAGGTTCGCGTTTGATGGCTACGTAAGGAGTTCTACATCTTCCGAATCCCTTTTATTTCCAGACCTTGTCTCTTGGACGGGGGATATTGAAAATCCCGCGTCCCACATCGTTTGTCTGAATCTGGCAGCCGAGTGTGCCAGGAACCTAGCGATGATCCGGGACGCGTCGATCCAGGAATTCTCTGAACGAATAATGTTTCATTATCATTTTAGATTCGAAGTCTGTAGTCTAGTGGTCTATTCCAGCCTAAGCAGTATAATATTCTTCGGTTACCGGTATCTGGACAAACTTGTGCTCACCACCACTTAGCATTAATATTGCATGAATAGTCGCGGCTAGGTCAATTAGTTGGTTTATCGAGTGTCATGGTGCATACCCTCACTTACCTTGGTTGTTAATCACTATTAGGAGCGTCATGGCGGTTTAATTCGTCTCTTATCGGCATTTGCTACCACGTGGTGGTGTAATCTCACTCTTGGGTTTTCGTTTGTTCTCCGTCACTTTCCTTATTATACGTTGCAGGAAGCCTAGTAGTATAATTTCTAAAGAACACTCTTTGAATGTTCTGCAGAGCTGTTGGTGAGTATGTAAAGTCCTCTAACCGGAGTGTTGGCAGTTCAGATTCTATCTTTAGGTGTCCAAAAAAAAATATTGTCCAAAGAAAAATATTTGGAGAACATTTATTATACCAAAAATATTATCCAAATTGTTAGTTTAAATGATTTCATCATTTTCTCACTGGAACTGGTTAATGCGGTCAACTTAACTCTAAATATCGACTGTGTGGATTCGTATTGCTGGAATATGGATTTCAGACGGAAATACGAATCGTCCTTTTTGCTAGATTAGTTCAATATGTGTCTCACAAGAGGGAAAACGCAAAGCATTATCCCGGCGATGAATCCAATAGACTATAGGTATCGAATATTTCTACTCGAAGTTCTCATAAATAATTAAGAGTCACAATTAAGTAGGGTAATGTCCTATGAATCCAGAAGATCAATCATAATTAACTTTGCCCGAGTGTCAATAACGTACGGTTCGAAGAACCAAATGATGAAATCTAGACGTCAATGATCCGAAAAGTTTGATAGCTAAATGACATGATTAAAATATACCCGTTTACATATTATGAACCTGATGAATCTAACGGTTAAATTAAATATAATTTCTTACACTTTGTTAATTCTAAGGTTCCAATCACTTATATATATTATTTCTAATTAAACTAAATATAAGGTTACTCGGAACGTTAAATAGATAATTTACATCCAACATTTCACGTGGATCATTAGAGCGTAAATTTTAATCAGAGGAAGATATTCATTATCGATAGCCGAAATATTCATTATCAACATCAAAATGATCATTACTAAGAACTAAAACAATCGCTGCTAACGACCAAAAGTAATCGCTACCAACAATTATCCTTACCAATAGTTAAAATCAACATTACCAACTGCTAAAATTAATCACTAAAATAAGCATTATTAACAATTAAAACATTTATTACTAATAATTAAAATAAGTGCTATTCACAACTAAAATTAATCATTATGAATAATTAAAATAAGCATTGTTAATAACTAAAAATAAGCATCATGAATAATTAATATGAGCATTACCAGTAATTAAAAATAATCATAATTAATAAGTATTATCAGTAGTTAAAAATAATCGTCACTACTAATTAAGATAAGTATTACCAATGGTAAAAAAATAATCGTTACTCATAATTAAACTCGACTAAAACTACTGGGAACATTCTTATTTCTGGAATCTTGTAATTAAATGTAAAATTTAGTGATGGCAGTTCAACTCTCATGAACAAAAACTTCCTTGGGTCTTTTAATTACGGATTTTAATAAAATAAGCCGAGTTCAATAAGTCATAGGTATCATCATTATCAACAGGTTGAATGGACGAAACGAATGAAAGACTCTTGGTACTTTAACTTGTGTCCTACTCGCTTATTCGGTTAGACTCTGAGAAGTAATATGGAGTTGCTCCTCATTTACACGATCATTTCTAGCAGAAGTGAATCATAATTTTCTCAATGAATTAGGTTTGGTCCATTTTATTCATTTTTGGTCAGGACACAGTTACTAGTTTAATCGGACAGCGAAAAGATAATCATCTGTGTGTAATGTCATTTTGTATCTTTCTACGTACTCTCTTTTCCGCGTTTTCTAATGAATAAAGAAAAGGAAATCATCTTCGGGGTCTGCAAAGTTGGTGGTACATTATCCAGGGCTATGACTCGAAAGTAAGAATTAAATAATTTATAGAAATGTGTCATTAAGATTACTTTCCATCGTTTTCGTTACCTTCCCTTCGACCTTCCGTGGGGTTTCAGTTACCAAACTAGATTTTTGCGGATTTCAATGCATTAAAAATTTAGAAACAAAATGAATGTAGAAATCAGGCGCATCCATTATATTTGTATAGGGATACTAGTATCGGTGATTGGATCGATTGCTACGCACACCACAGTTGTGATTTCTATGTGTGCATAACAATATTCTAATGAGTGAGAGAAAATGGGTGTGCTTTGATTCTCTCAATTGATTAATTTTACTAAAGGTCAGGTCGAGGTGTTGGTGGCCAGTGTGTGTCTAAACGCTGCTGCCAATTTCCACTCGGCATCGGTCTTGCCCTCGCAATTCATAAAGGGAATTATCAATTGGAAAATTCAGTAATTTCTTTTTTTGAATTAGTTAAATTAAATTTACTATGATATTTTTTATTTCAGCTGAACTACGACGAATTCCAATCTCACATTTGCTAATTAATTCAGACACTCAGATGTGAAGTAGGAAATTTTTATGTAGGCGTTCCCTGATAATGGTTAAATCTTTTTAGCAAATGGAGCGAGGCTGCTATTCGATGATGATTCAAACGTGAAATTTAGAATGACCAGATTCACCAATGGTACTATTAACTGGTAAAATTACATTTTTTCTTTTAATATCTATTTAATGTCTATTTGTCATTAGGGCTTACGTGGGATTGTTTCTATGATAGATGTTCACGGGGATTGTGTTACTTAACAGTCAGATGAGTTCATGGTTGCTGAGGAATGCGATTTACTGGCGTTTTACGTAAAAGGCTTTAGTTCGTCTGGGGAATTCTCAACAACTATTGGCGGTTCTCAACCGTACCTACGACGATTTGAAATTAATAATTCGGTGGCTCGTTTTTTCGTGCGGGTTTTTTCTAATAAATTAGTGATTTGCATCTGTTAAATTGTTTGTTATTTTTATTTCAAATGTGTGTTGTGAATGATGGAACTTAGTATATACTATGATTTGATTTATTGATGTTAGAGCGGCTATAGTATGAATTTATTTTTCGGAATATTTTATGAATTATTTGGAATAATTACGAGAGATTTTACCTTATGATGGGAATTTTAGATTTTAAATGGTTCTCGAATTATTTCTTTCTTAATTATAGATTCTTGTCAATTTTACGAAGTCGTCGGCGTCCTGTAGCAGTATTTTGGTTCTCCGAGTTCTTATTGCGATTTAGGGATTTTGAATTTTCTTTTATAAACGAAAAAACCATACATTTTTAGTGAGTTATCATTGATCTTTAAAATTATGATCGATTTTTAGCGCGAAATAAGTATACATTTTTAGTGAACTATAATTGATCTTTAAAAGCTAGATTAATTTATGATCGATTTTAACTATAACAAAACCACTTGAAATACATTAGTAATCAATAGAATTTTAATCAGTTTAGAGATCACAGCAACGATTTAATAGCGTTAAGTTCCCCGTCTCCTTCCCTTAATTGATCCTAAGGTAAATTTGTGTTGATATTAATAGTTTATGAGTGCCCACTGGACTACTCGGTGTGGCAATTTTGAGCCGTTTGTTGTAAATAATTTTAGGCCGAGTTTATGGGAAATGAGTTTTTTTCCCCTTCACCCTTTTCCCCTATACGGAATGATATTGACGTTTCAGCTCCTGCGTTCTCACGCCGGAACCTTCACGGGCACGAATTATTGGCGATTATACACGGACTTACACAATTCGATTGTATGTATGATTTTAATGACTTGCAATGATGTTTCGGCTGTGGGCCGGAAAAATTTCGACAAACAGAGATCTGCTTGTTTAAATAAATATATATTTTTTCCACATAATATATCATAGTCGTCGTTACCAACATAATTTTTCATCCATCATACATCATACCCTCTCCCCACGCCGACGCCCAAGCAGAGCTCATTCGAGGTTGCAAGGACGCTACGTGGAGAGAGTTTTCGAACATCCCTCTCACTCACATTGAATTTTCTGGTTACCACTGACAATTCAAGATTTCTAAATTGGTTAAAACGATTCAAGTTTTTCAAAAACTGCTTTTTCAGATTAAAACTGATTAAAACTGCTTAAAATTATGTGAAAATGAATCGGTATATATACCTATTGTACGATCATAACCTTGCGTGTTAATTTTGATTTAGTAAAACAAAATTTGACCTTGTGATTTTCTAGTATATTCTATTCTTAATTTTATTATTTTGTAATTTGATTTGACAGTTTTTCTTTTGAATTTTTTAATTGAATTGTTTCCAATTCAATTTATTTGATTTTTATTTGATTTTCATGGAATTTCGCATGTTTTGGTAAATTGTCAAATTTCGGTCATATTGTTAGGTTTTCGTTTTATTTTTATGTTTATTTCGTGCGGATCTTGTTGCACCTTGTTATTATTTTAATTTATTTTTTGTGTTTTATAATTTTATATTTAATTGTTTTCTTTCTCATATTTTAGCAGGGTTAGTTGATGTTTTATGGGGTCCGATTTTAAATCTGCATGTTGTATCCGCGTGTGTATTACCGATTCATTTAAACAATTTTTCAAGGCCATTTGTGTTCTGGCCCAACACAATGAACTATACAGAGCTTACGTTTTTCATTCAATTGGGTCTACGAGCTACAGGGTCGTGATCTCAAAACCCATAATAATAAAAAAATCATACAGTATACATCAATATATGGAATACAAGATGAAGTGAAAGAGGACCTAAAGTCCGGTTATGATCACACATAAAGAATAGTTAAAAGTCTAAGAATCATTAGTTCATTGTTAATCATGAGTTCGGTATTCTGTCATTTAGGTATTAGTCTCGCTAATGCCTTGGGTTTCTTGGTTTCTGATTGATTACTTTCTTTAGCCGGTTCTGATTTTGACTATTCGATATCTGTTGTGCGGTTTAGCATTGAGATTTAGTTTAGTCTGGGGAATTGACTATATTTGATATAGGACTGATTAGATGCTAATTGTTTGGAAGATTGGCAAAAGAATAGATAGAATGTTTCGTTCAAGACACCTTTTTTGATGGTGTATCTGGGAATTTGGGTTGTAAATTGATAATCTTGCTTTTGGTTGTTGGTTTTTTAGCATCTTGAAACTGGGTGAAGTTCAACTGGGTTCTATGGATAGATGACCCGTTATCATATTATCTCGTCTCGATTGTTTCATGATAATTGATCGGTTTGGGATTATTCATGATTCTTTGAGGTTGGTTTGGGTCTCTAATTTCAGTTATCGATTCGGACTATTTTTTCTCGATTTTCCGTTCTTTTCTGTTATTTTGTAGGGTTTCTAAAGAGCATCCATGATTATTTGAATATGATTTCCTTGATGGGTGTTTCCTTTTCTATTGAATTTCGATTTGATTTTCTAGAGTTCTGAGGGGTTTGAACGACCTGTTTTTCTTGTTTTAATCCTTTGACCCTTGGGGTATAATAAGAATTGATCCGTCCGTAATTGGTATCCCTTGGGTTTCTCATATCTCGGCATATTTGCTACAGGTAAATTTTGCATCGTTTGATTGATTGTGGGGTTTTCGACATCTTCTAAGGGATACTAGGTGGTATATGATGGCTTATTACTGCTATATTCCTTTTAATCACCAATATCATGCTGCTTTCGCTTTCATTGTTTTTATAAAAATTTTCAGGTTCCTTTAATAGGGCTTGTTATTATTTCTCTAGATTTTGGGTAGTTGTTTGACTTTCTGTTTCTCTTCCTTCTTTATCTCTGTTGCTTTTATAATCATATCTGGTTTCTCGTTTCTGTGATTGGTATTAACTTTATTTTTGCATCGCTTATCTTCTTTGTTTGCCTTTACTACTATTTGCAAGATTCTTTCGATACTCAACTTTGGTTGAATGCATTTCGTAGTTCGGTCTCATCATCCTTTGTCTTGTCGTTTATTGGTATTGTCTTTTGCAATCTCTCTTTACTGATTCGATTTGTCTTTCTTGTTATCTGGATTTTGATTTTTGAGTTGGTTTTGATTTGTTCTCTGAAATTTTCCTTATTCATATCCGCTGTTGCACGTTAATCTTGCTTGGAATTACTATTCCGTGATATTCATTTTGTCTCGTTTGGCTGCATAGTTTCACTTGCAGTTGGTTGTTTTTCTTGCTCTATTCCTCGAATTGATTTTATAGTCTCTTCCACCCTTTTTTGTAATCATTTAGTTTTGTATATTGAGCTTTACTGGTTCTAATTCTTTGTCTTTTTCGTTTTTTCCGTTTAACTCAATGACCACAAATTTTGTTTCTTTTAGCTGTCCTTTGTTGTTATTCGTCAGTTTCTCATTACTTAATTCAGTTTTTTCGTCAAATTATTTTCCATCGTCTTTTTCATTGGCTTAATATTTCATTCATTTCTTCATTGCTTCCGTTTTGTTGGTAATTCCTTTTCTGTTTTGCTGCTTTATTTTACTTTGATCGTGGGTTTGTTATCGTTGTTCCTCATTTTCGTCTTTCATCTGATTGTACTGAATTTTCTAGGTTTTAATTTGCTCTCCAAGTCTAGTCTTGTTTCTGATTTCCTTGATTGCTTCGGTACCTCTTAGTCGGTTTATTTCAATTTCTGATCCCGATCTGATCCTTGGTTTAAACTCGTCTATCTAACTAAGCTTTACTGCTTGATATACTTGATTAGCTTCCAATTGATTAGTTTCTCAATTTTAACGTAATATTGCATCACTTGTCTTTCTCATCCCGCTTTATTTTTTGTCACATCATCTTTTTTTAAAATTTGTTTTCGCTTCTCGACTATAATATTTGTATACTACTTTTATATATTATTGGATATTATTATACTCGTTCTATATAATATTTATATACTACTTTTATACATTACTATATAAACATATATGTTATATACATTATATACACACTACTGATTATTTATTACTTCCTCGTCTCCAAAGGGTCTACGCGCAAAGTGCGTATCCCTCCGCATCTCTCGACAGTTACTTGATATATATCAATCTTGCTTGGCCACTTGAGTGATGCTATTAGTGACGGTGGTTGTTATGTCCATATCATACTTGGGTATTGGTTCATATCTTGACTTGCTTCGTCCTTTCTTGGTACTTGGTACTTGTTCAGTTTCATTGTACTATCGTATTCTGGGTTCTCTGGTTTCGGCCACATTCTTTTTCCACATAGGTGTTTGTTTGTACTTTTCAGTTTCTTTCATTTGCTGAATTATGATCCACATAACTATCCCGTTTGTGACAATTCCTGATATCGCTACCAATTTAACTGTGTTTGAAGTTGCGTTTTCTACTTTCGTTGTCTTCATTCTTGGGTTTTGTGGTTTTTAACTCTCTTAAATACTGCTAAAAAGTGATTTGTTTCCTTTTCTGATAAGTGACTGTCGTCTTTGCTTATTACTTTCTTACTATCGGTATGGTTTCTTGTTGCGCTTTCTTTCGTAGTTTTGCCTTTGTTGTTTCTCACTACCCTTTCGGAAGAGTTTCGTGATAATCCTTGCCATATCTGATATATTGATTCTGTATTATTTCTTGTTAGCGAGAGTGATGTCATGTTCTTTTCTTCCTTCATTTTTCTGCCGTTAACTTTTATTCTTGAATTTTTGCCTATCTTGCATATTTTTGTGATTAGCTTTCCCTGTAGTTTCTGTATTGTTTAGTATTTCCATGCGTCGGTCACTACACTGATTGACACTTCGTTTCTGACATCACCCATTCTTTGTGGTTTGCTTGTCGTTGTTGTTTTTCTTAGTGTTGTATTAGATTGCGCTGGATTTGCTGAAATTTTTGTTGTTCTTGTAGTTGTTTTCTTCGTTTCATTGTCTTTTAGGTTTCCTTCGTCACTTTTCTGATCTTTGCTATATTTTTCTCTTTCTTTGTTGGTTTCTTTACCATTGTTGTGCATTTTTATTTTAATTATTCCTGGCATTGTTGTCATTTTCTTTGAATCGATTTTCCAAATCCTTATCGCTTTGGATTTTTGGTTATCTTCTCTTTGTATACAAATCATGTGCGCCGTATTTTCCATCATGTTTCTGAACGAATATAGTTGATTTTAGCTTAGTTTCCTCTTTTTGCATTGTGTTGCTAGTTTCGTTTTCATAATTCTACAAGTAATGTTGGTTTGTTGTTTCTCAGCATTTACGACTATTATTTGGTTGTCTCGAATCGCTTTTCGACTTCTTAATTTTCCCAAAAGATATCCATCCGCTAAGCTGACTAACGTCATTAGTATCAATAATCCTTGTAATCCTTGTAGTGGGACTGGTCGATCTTGAATTTTCTGTGAGTCTGTCATCTGTTTCCAATAGATTTTACCTGTGCTTTCTTCATCTTTTGGCATTTTCTGATCGTCTACGTTATTTGGCTTTGGTTGTTGTCTTATTTCCTTGTATGGTACTGAATTTTGCCTTTTATTAGTAGCTCGGTTTTCTCTCTCTTCGTTATCATCTTCTTTTTTCCTGCCTTTGTCCTCATCATCCTTTTTGTCCTGGTCTTTATTACATCGAGCCTTCTCAATCCTGTTGTCCTCGACATTTATTTCTTTGATTATCTCTTCATACATCTTGATTATCATTTTTCTTCCATTTCTGATCTCATCAACTTCTTGTTTTCTACCGATAGATTTTCGTTGTATACTGTGCCATTCTCTTACCAAGGTTTCTAGTTCTTCTTTTCTGAACCCTATTCTCTCAGGCTCTTTTTTATTGTCCGTGAATTTTATTTCTCCTCTTTTATGGTCTTTGGTAATGCATACTCGGAATTTATTGCTCGTTTTAGTAATATATTTTCATTGTTTTCAAATTTGTTTACGTCTATGATTTCATTGTCTGATTTTCTTTTTCTATACTTGATCAATTTTGCTGCTGCTTCATCGTATCCCTTCTCGATTGCTCCAAGGATTTGGTTTAAATTTTGTCCTATTATTTCGATGTCCTCTTGAATTGCATTTATCGTAATGAACTCTATTTCGCTTGCTTCTCGCGACATGATAATATAATTTAACATCAATTTTCCTTTATTGTCCTTCTCATTTAGAGTCGATCCTGTTTTTAATAAATCCTTCATAATTTTCGTTGACGCATCTCTTGACACTGCAATCATCATGGGTGTTTGTCCTTTCTCATTTCTGATATATTTATATGTTGTCAACATTGGTTCATTGCCTCGATAATTTCCATCGTTCGTTCTTCGTTTTCGCTTTCTATGGCGTGGTGTAGTAGCGTATTACCCAATAAGTCCATTATTGTGGATAATATTGGCATTCTATTCTTTAGGATGCTGATTTCTGCTGTTGATTTTGAGCCTTTTGCGTAGTTCGTGATCATCTTTGTTACTCCTTTTAATACCTCGGTGGTATTCTTGTTTCTGGTCCATTTCGGCATTATTTCCTTAGTTAATTTGATGATTGCTTCCATCTGTTTCCGGTAATTCATTCTAGCATCGTGAATTTCGTTATATTCTCGTTTCTGTTTCGCCTGATTACTATAATATTTTGATTTTGTCTCTTGGCTGTTTGCGACTCTGGTAACTTGTTTCGTTATGTCTAATAAGTTTTTCTGTCTTCCAGTTGTCATGTCTTTTCCTGGTTCGTAGCTTGATTTGACACTTGTGTCATTTGCTGGCGTTATTCTGGTGTTGGTATTGATTTCATCTGGTTTCCTATTGCTTACTCTCATTAGTCCCACTGTTCCGGATGGGTTCTGAGTCTGTTTATTTTGACAATTCCAAGCCAAATGTCCCCATTTTAGACAGTTAAAACATGTTCCGCGTCTTTTGTGACAAAATTTATTTACGTGGTCTCTCTTCCCGCATTGTTGGCATATTTGATGTCGATAGCAGTCGTTCTGTGCGTGTCCAGATTTTTGACATGTTTCACAATATTCTCTGATATTTACTTCGTTAGCTTTCGTATCGATTGTTCAAATACTTTCTTCGTTCGTTGTGGTTTTCCTAGTTTTGTTTTGTTGAGTATATTCATGCCATATTGTAATTTTCCTTTCCACATGGGTTGTTTTGCTGAGCTCGTCAATTACATCTTCTTTTGTCTCAATTATCAATTCACTGACTGTTTTTGATCTGTATTGCGTATTCAGATTTCTCGTTTGTTGCTTTCGGATTCTCGTTTCAATTAGTTCTTCCTCTGAGATTTTATTAACCATTAAAATATCTATTACCTCTTGTTCGATTGACGTCTCTCCGATCCCTGTATTGTCTCCTGTTGTTTGTATAGATTTTGAGTCCAATACTTTACTTTCTACGTTTATTTGAAGTTCCTATTTCTTGACCTTTTCATTATTGTTTAGCCCTTGTTGTAACATGTTTATTTTCGTTTTCCTTATCGGTTCTCTTTTCGATTTTTGTAGTAGTACCCTCTGATTTTGATATTTTGTTTTTTGTTTTTTCTGATATCTTTTTATCGCTGTTTTTGCTGCTTTTTCGTCGTCTATTGTTCTCTTCTATGGTGAACTCTTTTATTATCTTTATTTTTTCTTCACTGCTCAATTCTTGCTCTGATTTTATTTTGACCTCTTGAGTTTCATCTTTTCTTTGTCTTTATTTTCGTTATTTATTGCCATATCATCTTCGCTGTTGACAACACACTGCTCCGCAGTGTGGATTTCTTTTGTATTGACTATTCTCGACATATTGCTTCTACTTGATATTTGATTTCTGTTTATCCGTCTTTGTCGAATTTCTTGGGTTTCTTCTCTCTGTAATCTTTGCATTAAATTTGTTTCTGTTCCGGATATTTTCTGGTCCATTGATATCTAACATCATTCATGTTTTTTCTCGTATTACTTCGTTGTATTTGATTATTTGCGGATATTCGTTGAATCATACCTCCTAATTGCTCAATCTCTTGTATTTGATTACTTTGTGTACTTTGGCTATAATTGTCCGGTTTTGGTTGTCTCAATTTTCTCTCTATTGGACAATTTTCAGCTATATGTCCGTTTAGGTTGCAGTTGTAACAGGTTCTACTCTCGAATCTTGCTGTTGTCCTCATTATCGCCATATCTCTTAAATGTCTAATATCTGGTGTTGGGTTATTTTGTGGACTTTTCTTGAATTGGTATGGTTTTTGTTGACTTTGCATTCTTCTCCTTCGACAATTCTTTGATATATGACCGGTTTGATCGCAATTAAAACAGATTATCATTTCTTCTTCTACGTTCCGTGTAGGGTTCATTAATATTGGTTGTCTATTGATACTTTCTGTACGAACTCTTCTATCACTTCCTTGGCAATTCTTTAATTAATAATCTCGGTCAGTTCGGCAGCCTTCTTTTGAACAGATATTGCATACTGGATTGTAACTCGCGTTGTTAATCCTGAAATAATTATTATAATTTATAAATTTACCTCTACTGTCTTGAATCCTCTTAACTAGCATATCGCAAATTCATGATGGTTTTTTAATGTATTGAATTGTTTGTGGGCCAATATGTTTCGTTTGTCTCATTGTTTCCATAGCTACTTTTATTGGTTCTGATACTTGATCCTTTAACTCGGTTTGATAATTTTCTCTTTCGACTCTTTCTTCAATTGTGGTTAATATTTTTTCTTCCCGTATGATTTCCGTTTTCCATGTTTCAGCTACTTTTGTTTCAACTATTTTCATTTCCGAATTTCCAGTTTCTTTTTCGTCTCTATGGGCCTTTTATTTTAAATCCTCTTGTCTTTTTCCTTAAACTTTATCCACTGTAATCATTTTTCTTTTGATTCATCCCCTTTCATTTTAAATCCATTTTAAATTATCTATATCTCGCATAAATTATCTATTTGCCTCGCATTAATTATCTATATCGTCTTATTAGTTATCTATATAGTCGCATCAATTATCTATATTTTATCAAATAAAATCGCTACAATCATATCATCATTCAATCCATTAATTATTTTCCTTATGTCTCCCTAATTTACTAAAAATCGTTTACTTAATCCTCAATCCCTGGCGCTCTCTGGGTCTTTATTATTCCCGTTGGGTTTCTGGGGCCTTCGGCATCTCATTTCAACTGGCACTCTGTGGGCCTTTATCATTTCCGTTGGCTCTCTGGGGCCTTCGGCATCTCATTTCAACTGGCACTCTATGGGCCTTCTATATCTAATCAGAGTTGAGTTTTTCGTCAGTGACCTGTTGGGTGACTTGTTTGGTGGACAAGTTTGAGGCCTCACACTGACACTCAATCCATGGTCGTCTGTTGGCAGCACAGATATCCGAATACGCTTACCTCACCGCCATTCGAATATTCGATACTCGGTGTGGGATCCGGGTTGTCTACTTCGGAGAATATAAAAGAATGGAAAAAGCCTAGGCGTTCAACCAAGTTCCAAAAGCGGTTTACTTGATTTTCTCGACTAGTGAAAGAAAAAGAAGCGATCTATGGGCGCGGTAATTCTTAATATCTCTGTCAACTGCTAATCTGCTCCCGTCAGATTTCCATCTCTGCTTGGCTGCGTAAATTCTGACCTTAGTAGGGCCTTTTGAGTATGAACCATTTACCGGTTAGTTCACATCTCACCTACCGCTTGGTGTCCTCGATACTCGGTGTGGGATCCGGGTTGTGTATCGAGTCCTTACCCAGCATGATAAAATTCTCGGTAGATACCCGTTGTGGTATCCGGGTTGTGTATCGAGCGGTCCAGCGCTACCAGTCCCTTGGCTGATAACATCCTGAACACGGCAGTCCGCCGCTGTCCTCTGGTGCCTCACCACCAGCTAGGGAAAAAATGTTCCTAGGTACCTTTACGAGACTTTTCGGCTCTCTCACCTTCGGCGTCTAAATCATGCGCATTTTTCAATTTTTATTTTTATTTTCGGTTTCCCCCTCACTTTCCCATTTCAAAAATTGTAGTAATCGCGTTGGTTTGTTTCCCAGAGAGGTGATCAATCTCTCGCCAGAAACTCTCCAACATTTGCGACAGATCCTACTACCTTCCTCTCCTAGGGTTGATCAGGATTCCCCATCGGAATAAGCGTACTATCGTTATGATAGCTCGGTTTTAAATCTTACTTTCCAGTATTATTTTCATATAATATAAATAACATTACAAAATATACTAAAAAAAACGAGATGCATCGAAACTTTTACCGTACCTTATGTGTGATTTTTCAGCTTTCGCTGTTTAAGTTGTGTTTTATTTGTCCACTCAGAATTTATTTAACGGCTTTCATGAAGTGTTCGGCTTTTTCCGTATGTTTTACACCTTTCGGTTGCTATTGTTGTCTCATTCATTATTATTATTAATCTCAACTCATCGTGCTCGTTTTCGCTCATCATTTTCTTCCGGTTGCTGACTATTATTTTCGTAATTCATTATTACTTCCAATCCTTTATTTTCATTTATCACAAGCATCCTCATTTTATTCATCTACGCTAGTAGGTAGTTAGAGGCACACTGGGACCACACACCATTGCATAATATATAGGCGGGGAGGGGGTTTATTTAGTTATTATTTACTGTGTGTATTGATTACATAATGATGTAATTATTTTGTGTGCTTTATCTTTTTTTGTGTGTATTTTTTTCGAAATTTTTTAAGTGGATTTTTTGTGTGTATTTTTCGAAATTTTTCGAAATTTTTAAGTATATTTTTAAGTGGATTTTTATGTGCGTTTTTACTAAAATTTTTATGTGTATATTTTTTATGTGTATTAAAATTTTTTAGTAAAATTTCTAATTAAAATTTTTTTTATGTGTATTTTTCAAATTTTTGAAATTGAAATTTATTATTTTTTAAGATATAATTTTTAATTAAAATTTTTTAGTAAAATTACTAATTAAAATTTTTCAGTATAATTTTTGAAATTCAAAATATAATTTTTTATGTATTTCTAATTTAAATTTTTAGTATAATTTTTTATATGAAAATTTTAGTTTGACTTTTAAAATATATTTTTTTTAAAGTAATAAAATTTTTATCATAATTCTATAATGAAATTTTTTATACAAGATTTTAGCATGTTTTCAGTATAATTTTATCAATGAATATTTTTAAGATATAATTTATAATTAAAAATTTTTAAGATAAATTTTAAAATATATAAGTTTTTAAATGATTAAATTTTTATTATAATTTTTAAACGAGTATTTTATACATAAAATTATTATACTTGAATAAAATTTTTATTGTTAACATAATAATAATAATAATAATAATAATAATAATAATAATAATAATAATAATAATAATAATAATAATAATAATAATAATAATAATAATAATAATAATAATAATAATAATAATAATAATAATAATAATAATAATAATAGTAATAATAATAATAATAATAATAATAATAATAATAATAATTCAACCAATTAAAATCTTTATAAAAAAACTATAAACACATAAAATAAACTCGTAAAAGATCAAAATCTCTATAAAAACTATAAACACATAAAATAAACCCACAAAGTATGTAATAAAAATTAATCAACAAATAAAAACACACTAATTTATACTATAATGTTTATTTAGTAAAATTCTTCATCTTCTTCATCATCGTCAGAGAACTGAACATCGTATATATCTATTAGTTCTTCCTCAAAGTTAGATTGCTGAATTTCATCTGTTGTAATTTCTATTTCGTCACCTGCTACAATTTCTCGAATAATTTCTTCATCAGCGAAAATTTCTCCAGATATATTTATATGCAAGTATGCTAAACTTTTATTTTTACCCACCCAAACCCTTTTATCATCTCTATTTGTAAGTGCTACTTTACTATTTTTAAAACTATAAAGTTGATGATTTTTTGTTCCTATTCTAAATTGTGGTACTGAAAAGACTGAGTTTTTCTCATAACACTCTTTATAAGATTTATGAGTTAGATCGGTATCCTTTAATGATATACCCCTTAGCTTTTAGATAAGAAGATTTACCTAATAAACTGTAACATTTTGGTCGAAGGAAAACCCATTCGTCATAACCTTCTCCCTTACTTTCGTCCTTAAATTTTCCAATGACCGAATCAAGTTTTTTAGAATAAAGCGGATGAGTAGAAGGGTAATTAGATGTATCCAAAAGATTATCCTTAACCATTTCAGACAAAAGAATATCTAGTTTACAATTTTTAATCTCCAAGAAGAAAGAGTCTGTATCCCCAGCAACTATATTAATCTCACAATTTTTTATCTGTTGTGCAAAGACGCCAATTCATTCTCTTTTTTAGATTTTCAACAGTTTTTCCATATAAACTGTTATTTAACAACTTATAATAATTTTTATCTAATGTATTTGTACTTTCAGCTCGAAGTTCAGTGTTTATGTCGATATACTTTTTAAAAATATTAGACTGTTTGAATCTTACTCCACGATTAACATGTGTCACCTTAACACCGAGAGACATGTATAATTTTAATAATCGCCAATGAATTACATAGTTATATTTAGGATAATGAGTCAGCAACAGTTTTTCAACCTTTGAACCCCCCAGGTTTCATTTTCTCAGCTGCAATAGGAAAATCATCTAACTTATCATGAAATTCTGAAGGGATCTCAATATCAACTTCAAGAGTATACCCATATGACAAAGATTCAAGATTCAAAGTCAAACAACCAGATAATATTGTATCAAATCCGTCAAATATCCAATTAAATTCACCACAAGGTAAAGGTTGACTTAAAGCCCAGCCATATAAATTATTAATATCAATATATAGTAAATCTGTGTTTTCGTCCGTTTTAACATAGTGTTTATTAACAAAAGTAAGACCACCTCTAATACCTCCCTCATAATAGCTAAACATTTCATTTTCAGTAATTAATTCTATAGGTTCATCCAACGACATTAAAGCAGAAGACCAAGACATTCCAGGAATCCCAAAATAAATTAAAGGTTCTAATCTATTGTGTACTATCGATTTCGCTCAAAATTGTTGGAAAAAGTCTGCCAAAAGAAAACAATCTAGTTTCAGATAAACTTTCATGTAATCAAGTAAAGTCCTACAATTAGTTTTATCCCAAATAATCTGAGCTTTTTCATATTCAGCCGGAGTTACACCTTTCCAAATCGGTGGTAACTCATAAGTATCGTGAAGAACATCTAAACTAGTTGCAAAATTGTACGGGAATATTCCATTTTCATCTACTATAGTCCCTGTAAAAACAGATCGAGTCAAAGGTAAAGTTATCAAGGTTTTTACTACTTTTGCTAAAGAATCATTTACAAATTGATAAGAATCAATAAATCTCACACTTATTTTTTCCCAAATGAGCAATTAATGAAATAAATTTTTCAGATGTTATTGGAATACATCCTAAAGCCCAATTTTTAAATTTAATCCAAAATACTATTTATAGGATCTGTTGTAGGTTCACTAATGGGTTCACTTATAAGATTACTTAATGGGGTAATTTGGGTGCTGCTTAATTTTATTGCTCCTGGTCTTTTAAATAGTTTAATTTTTTTATCATGAAATTAGCGCAAATGATTTTTATGATGTTCATAAAAGTCTAAATAGGGAATGGGTTGGGAAGTAATGCATACGGGGGCATATAAAGTAAATGGAATTATGGTATTTTTTCCCTAATACTCTTCCATTTTTTTGTGACATTTTTTTTAGTATGCACTTTTAGTTGGCAATAATTTGGGTATAATTTACCTAGTAATAAAACATTATTAATTAAATTATTAAAATAAATGTGCAAGAAATATGCGACCAATAAAAATCAATTATTTACTATAAATAAAAATATTTTTGATGAGAAATCAAGAATGTCTAAAGTATATGAAATACTTCTAAAAGTTAATAGTACAGCTGTTATTGGGATGACATTTAAGTTTCCAGTTCAATACCTTCAATACAGTATGAACTATTTAAATTTTCCTATTACATATACATTCAAAGTAATGTTTATTTTAATTATTTTTTAGGAATCTGTTAATTTAAAAGCTTATTGGTGAATTCCATCATCTTTTTAATTAATTTATTATCGATTGCAACAAGGCCCACGAGGATGCAGAGACATCGCAGCTGTGGAAGAATTGATTCAGATGGGTTGATGTTACTTGATTGAGGATGAGAATGTTTGCGTCAGAATTTGTCCAGGCTTTTCCATTTGATTGTTTACTATGACCTGAACCCAACGCTGCCATCAAATATCCCAAAACTAGACCATCAAACAGAAAGTTATGATATTCATCCATAGAGCATTCTTGAATATTTGTTGGGATTTTATCAAATGCAGTTTTAATACGACTTGGAACTGTAGCATTTAACATATCCATCCAACGAAGAGTTTTTCCTGCTTCACTTTTATTAAATTGTGCAGCTTAAGGAGAAACAATATGAGATATAATTCCAACTTGTGGTTTAAGAGTAGACAAAGTTTCTCGAGCTGTGTTAGCCTCTTTGTTTAGGCGAGTCACAACTCTACACGAAACATCGTATTGATAAAGAGCGTGAGACAATTCACATTTAAGAGCCTGGTTCTCTTGTTTCATGATAAATTGTTGAAGCATCAAAGCATCCCATTCATCCTGAAAAGATTTCAATAAGGCTGGAATGGATGTAAAACTGGGTGGTTTCGAATTCACTTGCATTAGAACTCTAATTTCAATCAAATCATCTCCAAACTATACCCCAGTGACTGGATTTAAATCACTGGTTTTTAAGTATTCATTAATTAAGCCTTTTTCATAAACTGGCCCTGATAATCTATTAAGAACTAGAACTTCAGGAATTTCATTAGAAATCGAACATATTAACAACATTTTTGAGATACTTTGAACAGTTTAAAGGCAAATTTATTTTCAAAAATAATTCACAAAATAAATCACAACTCAAATATTTTCAATTTTTATAATTTACACCATATATTTAAACAACTATATTTTGACCACAATTATTTTAAACCACTATTACCAAAAAATGCAAAATTCACAAATTTCAAATTAAAATGAACAAAGATGTTGATTCTTTTTCATTCACTTTATGGTAAATTCTGTTTTTATTTTTCTATCATTATTTTTTATTATTGTTGTTACTTGGAGAAAAGACTCAAATTTTGAATCCATTCTCCAAGTTACTAAACAACATGGGGCTAAGGGAACAGACTAACCAAATTCTCAACACTTATGATTAAAATATTATGATTGAACATATTGAAGAGGAAGATCGAAAAAATATTTCAGATATTCTCCATTTGTTGAATAGCGATATGGTTTTTAATGAAAAATTTACATTTATTAATTGTGAAAGCCAATTGAAGGATCAAGTACAGGATAATAAAAAATATAAAATTCAGATAATTATTAAAGAAGTCAAAATTAACAAATCTATTATCAAACCTATTTGGAAAATCCAAAATGTTGTTGAATAAATTTTTATCTTTTGTAAAGTTGAGTTTTGTTGATTTCTATAATTTGTAACTAATAGTAAACTAAACACGTCATTTAAAAAAAAATCAAGGGGTCTGCCCTTATTTTGATAAAAAAAAATATGGTTAAATAAAAATCATGGGGTCTGACTTTATTATGATAAAAATAAACATTGTTTTTAAAAAAAATCAAGGGGTCTGCCCTTATTTTGATAAAAAATAAGCGATATATATATATATATATATATGTGTGATACTTTTAAAAAAACAATTAATACATACATTTTCTTTGTAAAATTCTATCATCCTCTTCTGAATCTGAGATTTGAAAATTTATATCTAAAAATTATTAAATCAATTAATTTATCAATTAAAAATTATTACTTGATTCGATATTTGTTGGTATTGGTTGATAACTTAATAATAAATTAAAATGAATTTAATATAAATACTAATCTTACTTAAATTTTGATATCCCGCCACATCTTGGATGTTTTGTGGGTAATTTATGTAACCTAAAAATAAATTAAAATGAATTTAATATAAATACTAATCTTACTTAAATTTTGATATCCCGCCACATCTTGGATGTTTTGTGGGTAATTTATGTAACCTAAAAATAAATTAAAATAAATTTAATATAAATACTAATTTTACTTAAATTTTGATATCCCTCCACATCTTGGATGTTTTGTGGGTAATTTATGTAACCTAAAAATAAATTAAAATAAATTTAATATAAATACTAATCTTACTTAAATTTTGATAACTCTCAACATTTTGGAAGTTTTGTGGGTAATTTGTGTAACCTAATAATAAATTAAAATAAATTTAATATAAATTCTAATCTTACTTAAATTTTGATAACCCGCAACATTTTGAATAGTTTGTGGGTAAACTAATAATAAATTAAGATAAATTTAGTAAAAATACTAATTTTACTTAAATTTTGATATCCACCTATGAATTGTGGATAATTTGTGTAACCTAAACATAAAATTTAATAAAATTATAAAATTATAAAAATTTACTTAAATAGTAATTTTGGGGGTAATATTCACTATAACTTTGTGTTGGAGTTCCATTGGTTTGATAATTTAATAAATTATCTAAATTTGATTTAATTTAATTTAATAAAAATTTTAATTACTTGCTAAGTTTTCGTAATTACTGTTGTTGTTCATCTCCTAAATTACATAATAATATTAATTAAAAATTTAAAAGAAAAATTAAACTTGCAAATTAATCTGGTTTGTAAATTATGACAAATTATAAAAATGTTTATCATTATATTCAAATGTGTGTATTTATTTTTTTCTAACAATCAAAATCAACACATCCGCACTTGTATTAATCAACACACATTACCAAACTACATGTACACAAAATCACATTAGGAAATAAACACAATGATACAAGATTTATTTAGAGAACTTTGATTTTAACCAAGCTAAGCAATGTTGGCCACAAGTTTTTGTCAACAGATTCTGATATCGAATTTGATTGTATTCAATTGGCATCGACATTGATTCTAGTTTTGATATCAATAAAGGAGAATAATAGAATCCCATTGGATCAAATACATATATTTTATCTGGTTTCACGTAAATAGCGAGCAAATGTTCTCCACCGAGATTAGCTGATTGAGTATTTACAATCAAAGCTTTGTTGATATTGATATATGAAATTTTGTCCAATGGAAAAACACCAATAAAATTTTTCCCAATTAGTTTTTCAGCAATAGTTTGTATCTGAATAGAACTAAAATTAATTAAATTAACTAATTAATTAAATTACTTACTCCATTTTTAACCATAACTAATAATACTTTGGTTTATAGTGTGTTCAAAAATGTTTGTCAAACAAGTACTGTACGGCTTGATGTGATTTGAATTTCTTTTTCAAATACTCCGTATACAAGTACTGATACAGATTCGGTTAATGGATTTTCAAATTTTATATCCAATCGTAAATTTCCACTTTGAGGTAACTGACTTTGATTAAGATCAAAATCAGGTGCCAATACAAATGTAAAAAAGGGATATTTATTTTTCAACTCTGACAACGTAATACCACAATTCATATTTGTATTAAGATAACCCTAACAATATTTTGCATATAACTAGAACTATAATTATCATTGGCAAAATCTTGACTATATATTTCACGATAATCATTTCCTTTACTTAATGTTAAAGACTTGACATTAAAGTGTTCAAATATTGAAAATGTTTCCAAATACAATCCTACAAATCTTTTATTCCCTTGGAAATCAACAAGAATAAAATTAGGTAGTCGTCTATCACCAAATATTTGCTCATTATAAAATGAAGATGAACCCATTGGCAATGAAAATTGAACAACTTCCTTACTTTTCATTGGATAAATTGCATTTCTATTAGTAAGCCCAATTTGATGACCAGCTAAAACTGACGGTTCAACACGAACTCTTCTAACCACCAACTTTGCATCTAATAATATTATTTGTGGAATTATTTTTGTACATGTTAAACTTCTTTCAGTATTGGATCTTGTTAGTTTAATTTGAGCACTAACACCAGCTAAAATATTTTGGTTGATCAAAGAAATCTAATTGAAGTGGGGAACAAACACTGATTGGTTTTGATTTTGAAATCCAAATTTTTCTTTTTGAGTCATTTTCGTCGTAACCCATTCCACCTAAACAAGTATGTTTTGTATCGTGATTGTAATTAATAATAGTTTCAATCATTGCCTTGTGTGCAAATACATCATTACTTCCTTCAATTTTAGTAGAATTAAAAATTACTTCAACATCTTTAAAAAGAGTTTGGAAAAAGAAATTGTTTGCAGTAACATCTGATTCATTAGATAAATTTTACCCGTTGCTATTTACAACTTTCATTTGGATGTAAAGTAATGTATCGTTCAAATCCAAGTATTCGGTTTGAGAGCTATTAATGTAAAATTGAATTAAGGTGTTTCCTGGATCTGTAATTGAATTCACTGGATAAATATCTTCAAAAGAACCATTTTCAATTACTGCTTGAAGAGATGGTCTATCAAAGATGCATAATTCTGATTTTGCACTAATCATGACTGGAATATAGTTCCGTATCCTTTCATTCATTTGTTTATATGTTTCTTGATAATTTTTCGACGTTTAATTGTTCCACCTTTTTGTTCTTTATTAAATACATCAGAAACTTTGTTAATAACAGAAGGTAAGTGTTCCATTACAGCTGGTATAGAATCTTTAATTTCAGATATTGCATTTGATTTTAAAGCAGGTAAAAATTGTGCATTATTAATTATTACGTCATTAGCAGTTTTCATACCAAAATTTCCAATACGTTTCCAATTGTTTTTAACCAACCAGATCCGTACTGTTAACCTATAAAATAAGGTAAATCCCCACCATTTTGATGAGTGCTATAAAAGTTTACAATGTCTGGATTACTCATTTATTTTACGGAAATGTAATGTCAAGTAAGTTTTGTCTTGTTTACCAAATATATATTTTCCACTATCATCACGAATATTGATTTCTATATTGTTTATATACGAGGATAATACTGGTAAATACATTGGATTTTACTCAATGAATTGAACAAGGTCGTCTTTTTTATGTTTTTCTATCCAAACACATTTAAGAAGGGGAAGACTTAATTCACCCAGAAGAATTGGTTCAATAATATTTGTATAAATCATCATTTGTATATTTCTTTGCATTATAGTTGGTAAACTAGATCCAACAATGATCTTTTCACTATAAGATTCATTAATTAATCCCAAACTAAGAGCCAACAGTTTACTAAATTTAACACTTCTAACATCTTCTTCCAATTCAATTTTAACAAGTTGATCTTGTTTAATTTCTCATGATTTGAACGGATGGGGATAAGATGTCATTAACTGATCAGTGACTTGTGAAAGTTCAGTAATGAATAAATTTTCTTTAAATGTCTCATAATAATAAGTTATAGTTAATCGTATAGTAGCAAATTTTGATTTCTTATTTGGTATACGTATCTGATTTAATTCATCTTTAAAATCTATTTCTTTTTTATTAAATCCCAAGCAATTAGTTTCTTCAATACTATCAAATGTTACTTTGAATGGAAAATATTTACAATTAATGTTCAAAATTTTATTGTCAATATATATCAGATAAAATATAGAGTTGTGACTAATTGTATAGTTTCCTTCCATATAATAAAAATATTCATAACTATTACGTAATGTACTCTTAATATATTTAATATAAGAGTTGTTATAAAATGGAAAATTATTGTACACAAAAGTGAATTTAGTTAAAGCAACTTTCCATTCACCATCCAAATAAATCTGATTTGGAAATTCTACATTAAACTTTCCAGCTTCCTTATTTTGGAAATGTAAGTGGACAACTATTACTAGGTAAATTCACGTAAAAATCTTTTTTATTCGTTTACTTTTCTAAAATGTAACGATAAATGTGTTTTGGAATCCTTGCTAAATTTAATTAATTTCCCACTATCATCTCGAATATTTATTTCAATGATGTTTATAGTTGAATACGATACTGGAAGGTACATTGGATTCTTCATTTCTAATTGTACAATTTCTCCAAATTGATTTTAATAGTGGAACTCTAACATCACCAACATTTATTGGTTCGATAATATTTGAATAAATGAACATTTGTTGATGATGATGTAATAATTTTGGAATTTTAGTGCCTAGTATATTTTTTCTGTAAAGTTTGAAAATTTTAATCCCAAAGATTTAGCTAAATTTGTGTCAAAAGATATATTTGAAATGTCATCTGCAAGTGTTATTTTGGCCAATTCATTATTTTGAATTATCAATTCTTTAAAAGGAGAAGGATTAAATGACAACAAATGACCTTGTAATTCTGATAAAGTGTTTATGAATAAATTATCTTCAAAATATTTTTCAAATATTGATTTTTCTTCATAACTTATATTTATCCCAAATTAAATAATTAAATAAATTTGGCAACGATTTAATTAAACGATAACGCCAATAAAAAACCTTTCGTACGATATATTTCGATAGCACAGCTATCATCTTCAGGTACTCAAAACCAACTAAAAATATTATGAATTAACATTTAATTTAAACAAATTATTTTTTATTAATTTAATTTTTTAATAAATAAATATTTTTAAAAATCTATTTTAAATTAATTTTAAATTTTAAACTTTTTACTTATATTCTAATTTTTAAAAATTAATGTAATTTAAAATTTTTAATTATTTTAAAAATATTAAAAAAAACAAACATGATTTAACATACGTAAACTATTTAAAAACATTCAAAACATTCGTAGTCACAGCACTCTGCACATTAATCTTTGGATCCAATGACCTTATCAGCAATGCTTCACATATCACTCGTTCCCAATAACTATTAAAACTTCTCAACAAAATTCTAAAATCAGACATTCCTATATCACTTTTACAGCCTCTATTGTGTTCACTAATATTGGTCAAACCCTTCAATCGACAATGCTCTAGAACTCGAGTACAGAGATGACGGGAAGTCTCTCCAATGTATGTGGCATTACACCCATTACATGTAAATTGATAAACGAGATCAGAACACAATCCAACCGGAGTTTTTGATTTATTAATAAACATATTGCGTACCTTACACGAATTAGAGACGATCTTATACTCTAAATTTCCTATCAGTTTAACCAACTTCCTCTTATAATTTGTAAAGCCTTCAGAGTACGGCAATACTAACACATATTTAGGCTCAATTTTTTTATATCCATTTTTACCATCACCCAGATCAACACTCAATTCACACCCATCCGACAAATTACATTCAGACTTTCCACAACATGGATCCTTAGGATTTTTAATCAATTTATCAACAGTTTCTTTTATCATCAACAATAAAAATGATTTAGAATATCCATTCTTTATCAACAACTCAACCAATTTATCAACACTTTTTACCGAATTAGCAAAAGTAGAAGATAAAGCCCATGAACGATAAATCAATCCTTTCACCATATTTCTCTTATACTTAAATTCACAAAAACTTTCTGGAGAAGTATAAAGACCAGTATCAGTTGGTTTTCTATAAATCTCTGTCTCATACTGTTTATCTTTACGTTGAATTAACAAATCCAAAAACGCAATTGATGACTTTCTCTCCGTTTCACATGTGAATACAATGTTTTTATGTAAACTGTTCATAAAATGCAAAAACGGTTCTACATGTTTCTGGTTTTCAAATATAAGAAAAATATCATCCACATACCTTTTATAAACAAAAGGTTTTTCAAATTGGAAAGAAGCAATTTTCTTTTCCAAACTAGCCAAAAATATTGATGCCATCGTTGGTGCTAAAGGGGAACCCATAGCGACTCCATCTATTTGTTGATACCATTCATCATTGAAAAGAAAATTGACATTTGAAGTAGCAAATTCAAGAAGCTTTCGAAATGCCCTTCTATCCAAAATGTGATGTTCCGAATCATTTTCATTCCACAACGCACAGCATAAGTCAATTGTCTCAACCAGTGGCACATTCGTAAACAAACTGCAAACATCAAACGAAACCATAACATCATTTATACTTCGTTTTTGTAGCTTTGCAATACAAGAAACAAACTCAAAGCTATCCTTACATTCAAACTCTGATCGCATTAACGGTTTTAATAATCCATCTAAAAACTTTGCTATTTTATACTGGGCAGTACCAACCATCGACAAAACTGGTCTCAAATGTCAATTTTCTTTTCAATGATGAATGGTATCAACAAATAGATGGAGTCGCTATGGGTTCCCCTTTAGCACCAACGATGGCATCAATATTTTTGGCTAGTTTGGAAAAGAAAATTGCTTCTTTCCAATTTATACTTCTCCAGAAAGTTTTTGTGAATTTAAGTATAAGAGAAATATGGTGAAAGGATTGATTTATCGTTCATGGGCTTTATCTTCTACTTTTGCTAATTCGGTAAAAAGTGTTGATAAATTGGTTGAGTTGTTGATAAAGAATGGATATTCTAAATCATTTTTATTGTTGATGATAAAAGAAACTGTTGATAAATTGATTAAAAATCCTAAGGATCCATGTTGTGGAAAGTCTGAATGTAATTTGTCGGATGGGTGTGAATTGAGTGTTGATCTGGGTGATGGTAAAAATGGATATAAAAAATTGAGCCTAAATATGTGTTAGTATTGCCGTACTCTGAAGGCTTTACAAATTATAAGAGGAAGTTGGTTAAACTGATAGGAAATTTAGAGTATAAGATCGTCTCTAATTCGTGTAAGGTACGCAATATGTTTATTAATAAATCAAAAACTCCGGTTGGATTGTGTTCTGATCTCGTTTATCAATTTACATGTAATGGGTGTAATGCCACATACATTGGAGAGACTTCCCGTCATCTCTGTACTCGAGTTCTAGAGCATTGTCGATTGAAGGGTTTGACCAATATTAGTGAACACAATAGAGGCTGTAAAAGTGATATAGGAATGTCTGATTTTAGAATTTTGTTGAGAAGTTTTAATAGTTATTGGGAACGAGTGATATGTGAAGCATTGCTGATAAGGTCATTGGATCCAAAGATTAATGTGCAGAGTGCTGTGACTACGAATGTTTTGAATGTTTTTAAATAGTTTACGTATGTTAAATCATGTTTGTTTTTTTTAATATTTTTAAAATAATTAAAAATTTTAAATTACATTAATTTTTAAAAAATTAGAATATAAGTAAAAAGTTTAAAATTTAAAATTAATTTAAAATAGATTTTTAAAAATATTTATTTATTAAAAAATTAAATTAATAAAAAAATAATTTGTTTAAATTAAATGTTAATTCATAATATTTTTAGTTGGTTTTGAGTACCTGAAGATGATAGCTGTGCTATCGAAATATATCGTACGAAAGGTTTTTTATTGGCGTTATCCCAAATTGTTCCATAACAGCATCATCTGTAAATTTTGGTAATTTTATTCGAAAATGATCCTCTTCACAAATGATCGATGTAGATTTTAGTCCAAAACTAAACGCATGTTGAATATCTGGGAATGTTACTTTAAATGGAACATGCGGACAGACAATAACCAAATTCTCATATTTTTCAATAAATATGTCAACATCTGGAGTATATTTTGGGTTTATTAATTCATAAGTATGATTTTGATTATTTATTTTCAAATACTTTATTTCTCTACCACTCTTTACCGATTCATAACGTATACAAGAATTACTATAATACAGAAAAGGATTATACACAAAAGTGAAATCAATCAATGCAACTTCCCATTCACCATCCAAGTAGACAGAATTTACTTGTACATTAAAATTACTAGCTTCGTTATTAGGATAAATAAGTGGACAACTATTACTAGGTAAAATCATATAAAACTGGTTTTCTTTCATAATATTTATTTAATCAATTGAGATGAGCATATCCAAGTTGGAGTTTCGTATCCATGCCACTTAACGTAGTATTGTTTATATTTAACAACATTTTTGGTTTTTAAAATGTTTTGAATTCTAAATATTGTTGGAATTAAAATAACTTGAAGTTCTTGTTCGTAGAATTTTCCACTAATTTCTTTGTTCTCATGATCTGCTATTAAATACATTACAGGATTCTGTTTTGTATCTATTTTCTTTATTTCATATACTTCATCGCTCCAATTGTTGTCAAAATTCTTGATGAACGGAGATGTACTGATTTTACTAATTCTTACATGATCACCAACCTTGTATTTTGGCTTATCGATTTTTTCTTTCTTTAATTTTTGGTTTCTGTTGGTGTCTGTAATGTCAACAGGTCTGAGACCATTTAATCATTTATGTGGTGAATGATTGTAACTAAAAATAATTTTCGGTAAAACATGTATCCAAGTTTTATTACCTTGATGCACAAAGTATTTTTTCAATCTTTCTCTCAAAGTTCGATTAAATCTTTCCATATAACAAGCTTTGAATTGCGAGAATATAGAGTAATGATAGGCTTTGGTAGATTCTTTTACTTTGCTATTATAAAATTCTTTACCTAAAATACATTAAAATAAATAATTAATTAAATTTATTACCCAAATCAGTCTGTAGATTGTGAGGTTGTCCATCTTTAAATAATTTTTTAATTGCAGTGGCCATTTCATTAGCAGATTTAGTTTGTGTTGGAATAGCACGGGCATATCTACTGAAAACATCAATACAAGTTAAAATATATTTGTACCCATTGTTGATTCTCGAATAAGGTATCATTTCCATCAAATCCATTTGCCACAAATCATTGATTCCTCTTGTTTTGTATGGTCTGGTTGGGAATCTTTTCAACATTGGTTTATTTAAACTATATGCTAGTTGGTCCGACAACCATTTTTGAGTCTCTTTTTTAGAATTAATCACTCTTTTTGATAATTTTTCTACACCACCAAAACCATCTGGATCTTTTGGGTTTGTCCATATTGTTTTGAGTGGATTTTTGATTAATGGTTCCTTCATTATTACAACAAGATGTTAAAATATTTAAATCAACTTTATCTGGTTTAGAGTGTTGTAAACCCATTAAGATCTTAGGGAAGAAATTGCACTAATTGCCGATAAAACTATAGGAATTAATGTACCCAAGAACCCTCACTTTTGTTTATATATTATTCTTTTCATTAAACGTCTATTTTTAGTGTTTAATAATGATAAAAGGGATCTCTTATGTCTTTGTAATACCACTCTTTTAGCTTTACTAATATTTACATTACCTCGAACTATATTTACAATAACTTCAAGCAAATCGTCAATAACAAATGAAGGGAAAGCTTGTAAAATTGCTATTCTTTTATTATTTTGAGTCTTTACCAATGCAGTGAAATATGGTAGACTACGTTCAAATTTCATGTTTACTAATTACAATTAATTATTATTGTTTATAATTTGATCCACTTCTTTTTTAGATTCTTCTTTACTTTTGATTTGGTGTTACGAATAACTTTTTTGAGTTGAATTTCGTTTTTGACAAGTACTTTTTTAAATGAAATGATTGATAATCATTTATTTGATTTCAATTTTGTTTATAAATCGTAACACCTTTTTCATTAAAAATATCTGTTCGGATACGTAAATCGTCACTACATTGTTGTGTAAAGTCAAAGAATAAATATCCGTGGGGAACACTTGTAGCATCTTGGAATGATTCAATTAAAAATTTTCTATTGTTTGGATAAGCTTGCCTGCCTAAGAAATCGATAATCGTTTGATTGCGAGGATTTTTGAAAATAACTAGGTATTGAACATTTAAATTACGAGTTCGATGACTTCCTCCTTGATGAAATAAATTTTGAGTTATGAAAATAACAGTAACTCCGCAATGTCTACTGATTTTTGTGAACAAGTTATTGAAATCTTTTTCCTTATTTGCTTCTAGATATAAATCATCTATAATTATTACATCGCCTCGACGTAATCTAGACGACCAGTTTTTATCAAATCCCTTAACTATTGTCATTTTCAATTTACAAAACTGATTTTGTGTCAATCCATGTTCTTCGTCTGCACCCATATGCCAATATATTTTATTGAATTTTGATTTGAACATGTTTGACTGCAATAAATTACATACAAATAAAGTTTTTCCGCTCCCACTAGGCCCTACAATTTAATATACTGCATCATTTCTTAATTCCATTTAATTTAATTTAATTTAATTTAATTTAATTTGTTTATAATTTGATATACTGAATCATTTATTTTGATATCGGAAAATGATTAGTAATATTAATTATAGAGGAAGATGTGAAGTAACTGGAATGAAGTTCTCGACCGGAAAACCTCAACATGTAGTGGATAAAAGTGGAAAATATCCAATCTTATTCTTCAAGAGCGGAAAATGCAGGGTAATGGGTTGCAAAAGACCATTACAGGAAGGAGATCTCAAATATCAGATTCAAGATTTACAAATTTAATCATTATCTTTGAATATTGACATGGGTTGTCGAATCAACTTGTATGATTTGTCTACCAAAACAGAAAAAATTTACGAACCGGAACTGCTTCCTGCATTAAGAATTGTCAGGTATAATCCACTTTGTGTGAATGTATTTGCAAGTGGAAAAGTCGTTGTCATAAGGATAAAAACATTGGAATACAACAGTCTAGTACAAGAAATATTTAATTTTATAAAAATTTTAATTAATAATCTTAATACCGACGAAGAAATACTGATTGTGTTTAAATAGATTAAATTCTGACGATTGTAAAAATTAATAATGATCGACGAGCAAGAAGCATACGTATTCGAAACAATTCTGATGAAGATGGAAGAACCCTTTCAGAATATGAAAAACAAACTTTCCTATTGTGCTCCTGGATATTTAGCTACACGGATCTATCAAATGACAGGAATCAACATCGAATAAATTGTTATTATTATTATTATTATTATTATTATTATTATTATTATTATTATTATTAATATTTTTATTCAATTATAATAGTTTTATGTATAAAATACTAAAAACTTTAATTAGAAATTTTACGAATAAATTTTAATTAGAAATTTTACTAAAAAATTTTAATACACATAAAAAATATACACATAAAAATTTAGTAAAAACACACATAAAAATCAACTTAAAAAATATACTTAAAAATTTCGAAAAAAAATACACACAAAAATTTCGAAAAAAATACACACAAAAAATTACATCATTATGTAATCAATACACACCGTAAATAATCACTAAAAAAAAACCCTTCACTCCCCCTATATATTATGCAATGGTGTGTGGTCCCAGTGTGCCCATAACTACCTACTTACGATCATTGCTTACTATTCATTTCATTTACACCTGAACATTTCCTTTTATCTACGCTTAAGTTTCTCCCTCATCTGGATTATCTTTTCGTCAATATCTCTAACTTGATCGATTATCTCTTTCTCATTTAATATCTAATTTGGCTTCGCTTAGCCTCATGTCTTTTGAAATTCGCACAATCGATCGTTCGTTATTTCCGCTACAATTTCTCAGTTCATAGGATTAGGGGTTCGAAATCGTTGCAACCTTTTTTATGAAATTCCGTTAATAATTTTGATATTTAACTTAATTACTTTTAATTAATCGTTTATTACGTTTAAAATTATTTTAACTGACTTGGTGATCCCGTCTTATTTCAAACAATTTTAATCCGGTAATTTCTAGTTTTCCAATATTTTACGAACTCTTACTGCTATTCTTATCCAATTATTATTTGCATGGTTCTGGAATTTATTTGCACGATATTTGTTCCTTCGTATTTTCATCATATTTTACATTCTCTATTTTTCCTCATCTCGCCATTTTTGATTAACTATGCTCATGTATTTTCTGAGGTTATCTGTTATTATTTTATCTATTATGATTTTGTTATTCCCTTTTGCAAGTTTATTTCATATTATTAGAACCTCTAAAATACCTTCTATCTTTCCTAATTTATTTATAACGATACTATCTAATTTTCGTGGATTTCCAGTAAGCTGTTGTTTATTTCGTGAAACTATCTACTTTTCTCCTGTTGATTTTTCTCCGTATTTTGCCATCAATATTGACGGTGTTCCTGTTTCTCATATCACTCACATTCTGGTTGCTCTTAAGTGAATTTATGTTCTACTGTTTCTAAGAATTCATACTCTATGTTTCTATTTTTCATGTAGACAAACCGGTCATTTTTCAAAGTTTCTGTGAATATTTTCCAGTTGTTATCTGTCTACGTTTCGGTGAAATTCCGTCCCCAAAATTTATTGTTTTTGATCGTAATTTGTTTCCATTCAGAATCGTCATTCATGCTAAGTTGAGTGTGCTCTTGAGAATATGTGTAGTTTCTTAATTTTCTTTGACATTTGTTTTCCGTTGTAAAATAATCATTAGATCTCAGCTTCGAATGATCAAACAAAGTTTTTCGCTTCTTATTTAGTACTGATCTTTTCTTTCTGTAATTCTTTCATTCGTTAGTTTTTTTCCATGTAGATAGGTTGGTCATTTTTCATAGTTTTTGTTTCGTTTCCTTCTATTTATTTCCTCCTGCAATTGTTTAAAATATCGTCTCGGTGATTACTTTCAAATGTCTTGCTTCTCCCGTTTGCTAACCGCTAACTCGCTTTTTAAATTTTCCTGTTGATGTTTTTACGAATTATTAGTTGTCCAATGTTGTCCCAACGTTTTCTTGCTTGTTATTGTTTCTAACAGAAATCTTGTATATTGTTCACTTTGTTCATTGCTAAGTTCCCAATTTTGTAATCGGTGGTCGAGTCATTTGTTTCATTTAGTTTTGTCGACAAATCTATTGTTTTCCGTAGTTTTCCGCTGATTTCTCTTTTCTTATTTTCCCAGATTTGTATGTGGTATATAGTCATTTATTTCATTGCTCTGTTTTTCTTATTTTGTAGCCAATTTCATCGTTTTCCATCGTTGCTATTGAGCTCTATTCTTTGGAAAAATGCTGTCCCGACATTTTCTGTTTAATAACTCGATTTTTGCATCTTGTATCTTCTGGCCACTTTCTATTGTTTCTTAACTTTATTGTTTTGATTCTTCTCAATAACGAAGCTGAGCCTCACATTTATATTTGGTGGGCAAGTCATTTGATTCATCACAATATTCTCTCGCTTTGTAGAGATATCCACCGTTTTTCACAATACTTTCCTTTTCTCATTGTTGTCTCTCTGGAGTTCAGTAAATTGTTATCCCGACATTTTTTATTTAATTCCAAGATTTTATTTCGGTTTCCCTTGGTCTTTTGCAAAAACAATCATTTTAATCCAGCTGAGCCCCCAAATTTGTATGGTGGGTTTCTGGGTGTTGATATTTTGAAATTATATGGTTGTTGACCAGACAACCCCATACAAATATTTTTTGCTTACCACTCGGCACCCGTTGCTAAGCAACGTTGGAACTGTGTTCGAGTGGGTAGATCGTCCGCAAAAAGTGAGCGCTATTGCTAATGCTATAATTGACCGAACGATCCATGGGTCCAACGAGCAACCGATAGAAGGCCTGTGTTCGATTTCGATTTTTAGGTCCCATTATTCTCCTATCTCCTTCAAATGTTAACCTGTACTCTCAAATCATTTATCGTTATGCCCATTCGCTTAGTCCTTCTTATCGTTGTCCGTGTTTTTTGATTATTCTATGGCCTGTACACCCTTTATTATGTTAAATATTCACACAGTATCTTTCTTACCCTAATCCCTATTATAACTTCGATGTTCTCTATTATTATTATTAGCATCATCATTGTTACTATTAAATGTATTACCTTTATTAATTGTTACCACTATTACATTTATTATTATTCTTATTACTATAATTACCATTATATTTATTATTACTATTATTATTATTATTATTATTATTATTATTATTATTATTATTATTATTATTATTACTATTATTATCATAATTATTATCATTATTATTATAAGTACCATTATTATTATTATTATTATTATTATTATTATTATTATTATTATTATTAATATTATAATTATTATAATTATTATAATTATTATAATTATTATTATTATTATAATTACCATTATCCTTACTATTATCATTATTATTAACAAATTTTTGTGTAGGGATTCGCTCTTATTCCTCGGCTTAAAAAAATATATCCTTATTTTACAGTTTTCGACAGAGTATTTTCCTTGAGTCGAAAATTTTTAGCACCGTACCGCCCTTATTTTACAGTTTTATAAGGATATTATACTAAAAATTGAACAACATTTCACTTTTACTTTACTATTTTCTATAAGTGTTTTAATTAACTCGGGAAATTTGAGTAGCGATCCGCCATTATTTTATGGTTTCAAGAGAATGTTATACTAACAATTGAACAACATTTCACTTTTACTTTACTATTTTCTATAAGTGTTTCTATAAATGTTATAATGATTTCCGAAATTTTGCGCAGCGTTCTGCCCATATTTCCCGTTTAAATTCAACATAATTTATTTAATTCTTAAAACATTATTTTACATGATTTTAGTCGTTCGGATTAATCTTTTTCCGATGGCTATTCATTTTAACTGTTGCAACGATTTCGCTATTTTCCACGCTACCCTTTCCCTCTCTTTGTCCTTAAGATCTATGTATGTTCATGTTATATTTAATGAGTGCCCACTGGAGTACTCGGTGTTAATGATTTTGAGCCGAATGTTGTTAAAATATTTATGTCGATTTTATCGAAATTAAGTGCAAGGAGGTTGAGCCAAAAGACCCACTTTCAAGCTACTCTCATTCGCTATTTAATACAGTGATTTGACGTTTGGGTTCCTGCGTTCTCACTCCGGAACCTTCACGGGCACGACTGTTGGCGGACTTACACCTCACTTACACAGTCGATAGGGGTGTTTTATTTTTCTGTCTTGCAATATGTTTTGGCTGTGGGCCGAAAAAGGAATAATAAATAAATATTACCGTACTAATCGGGTAAAAGTCTCGAATGCATTAAATCATTTATTCATATAATTGTCGAAGTTCATAAATATACATATAGCATCATGATTCATTGTTCATAAATGAGGGCATAAACATCTTTCATTGCGTTATCATAGAGCATTTGATCAATGGGTCAATAAATTCGCAAATCATCCACTCTCATAGCTCCCAATTGTCAGTGTACAGCAGCTGAAAGTTATCGTGTTCAGGCAAAACACCCGCTAGTGTTAATTGCCCGAATGCACGGCTAACAGCTGCATTGCACACCAACTCCCTTCAGACTGAAATTCTCAGAAAATTAAGACTGAAAATTTGTCAAAACATATCAGTATATATACCTATAATTTGGCCTTAACCTTGCGTGTTAATTTTATTGCGATTAAACAAAATTCGACCTTGAAATTATTTGTGTTATCTAAATTACATTTTTATTAATTTCTTAATTTAAATTGGTAATTTATTTTTAATATTTTTAATTAAATTTTTTCAGCCAAAAATATTTTGTTTTTATTCATTTAATTGATTAATCTTTACTTTTATATAAATGATCATTTTACGGTCAAATTTTCTTGTTATTATGTTATTTTATATGTAGATTTCGTGCGATTCTTGATGCATTTTGTATTTATTTTATTTTACTTTTATGTTTTTGATTTTATATTTATTTATATTCTCTCAGATTTTAAAGTGTTTAGTTAGTGTTGTATATTGTATTTTAAGTTATCTTGGTGCTGGGTTTTTGTGCTGTATTACTGATTCATTCAAACAATTCTCAAGGCTATTTGTGTGCTGGCCCAACAATGGCATCAATCTAGTATCCACTACGTAAATGTATTTTTCGTTTTTGTTTGGTTTTTAAATTTGAATTCAAAATGGAGTCTCTGGATTTCATAACATTATTTATACTTAAATCTTTACTCTCGTTTTGAATTTGTGTTTTTCATTTTCATAAAAGACAATTATAAATGAAATATTTAAACAACAAATTGTATAAATTATGGATTTATTTTACACTATTTTTTGTTTATTGTTCAAAAAAACAGTGTTTGTATAAAAAACATAATTTACCATGCAAATCATATGATTTCTAATAATTTTTGGCTTAAATGTTCACATTAAACTTTGCTCATATTAAGGAGGGTTCATATTAAACATATTTTAATACTTATGTAATATCACGATAACAATAAAACAGATACATGATTTATACATGAATCATATAATAGGATGATGTAGTATTATATTATCTCATTTCATGATATACTTTTATGATAAATGACGTAAAAAACGAACTGCAAGCAACATAATGCAATAATAACGATATCATTATTACAACACAGTCTGTTTTACTAACGGATATTTACTAATAATATGACTACTTCAAATAGTATGACCAATTTTGTTTATGGTTATACTATTTAATAATATGACTATAATTACACATACATTTGAAGTTGATAAATTGATATTTAATCTAAAACCAGTCATTTTTATGTATTAATATGTTAATTCGAAATATCTGCATAATTAACATTTCAAAAAATTTTACTATTTAAAAGAAAACAAACACTTTCTATGAAAAAAACATCGCATACAATATCATTTAAGAAAGAAGTTATTCAGTATTTGGAGGAGGGAAATTCATGCTATAAAGCCAAAGACATTTCTTTGAAAGAGATGGATATGACTATAGTCAATTCATGTTTCAACAATGGTTTTTAAACAGAGAACAAATAAAAATTTGTTCTGATTCGATGAAACGAGTTCGTGGTGGTGGAAGAAAGGCAATACTCGGATATCTTGAAGATATGCTTTTGGATGAGATTAATGAAGATCAAAGTAACGCGTTCATTTATTTCAGATAGAGCAACACAATTTGCTCGGGAAAATAACATTGAGTTGAAAGGAACAGGTATGTGTGTCACAAACTTTATGATAAGAAATGGACTATCCTTGTGAAGGACCACAAATTTTACAGTCTTGTCCGATGATGAATTAATAATGTGAGGAGTCAATTATATTTTGTTTTTAAGAAATACTATTCCAATTGTTGACTTTTCAAAAACTCTGTTAATGGACGAAACTGTCATATATTTTGAAGAAAGTAGAACTCAAACAGTTGATTAAAAGGAAGAAAGTATGTGGTGATGAAATCAACTTGGTTTTTTTCAAGTGCTGAGTTCTGTTTGGAGAAATGGACGAAAGGTAAACCCCTTAGTCATCAACAAAGGGAAAACTAGAAATTCTATTATTCATGTTTAATGGCATTTACAATGCTTCTCAGTCAAAAGGTTTGGTAAATCAAGATCTTATTATTGCATGTATCGATATGATGTTTTCACGTATCGATGTCAGTCCAGGAAAGTGCATTATATGAGACTCTAGTCATACTATTCAGTTAGTATTTTGGTTCTTAAAATATAAATTAATATATTTTGCGAATATTCTTTGAACATTGATTTCTTCTATTCTAATATTTGTAGTTAACTAGCTGTAATCCCGTGCTTCGCTACGGTCATATTTAAGGTGATGATTAACAATGAACAATTTAAAATATAGCAAACAAACATATATAAGATTGCCCATGTTGTCGTTTTTCTTTCTTAAATCATATTTATGATAAAATGTTTCATATTCTAGAATAAAACTATTAAATTCTGATGGAAATCTTTGTTGCATTTCGTTTTTTAACAATATTTTACCAATAATATTTGAGAAACATCAATTTTCTTTCAAACCCACAGAACCATTCCCATTTAATTGGAATATATAATTTAATTCTTTGGTGGGTCAAAATAATTGTTGCATTCAATTTTTTTCACGACCGAGCAATCCAAGTTAAATTATAGAAAACGTTTTGTTTATTTTATACAAATTTTGTGATTAGAATTTCTTTATATTCCCACACAATTATCATGCAACCACCAGTTTAAAAAGATTCTCCACCTCCGATGTACTTAAATTATGATAAATGGTGAAAATATGAAGGACTCGTTGAAAAATGGATAATTCAGAACACGAAGATTTTGAACGTAATTTAAGTAAATAAATTTAATTGTTCACAAAAAAAAGCTAAATCAAATAAATAATATTGTAAAAATAAAAAATGTATCCGTTAAAGGAAAATATTTTTTATTCAATTCGAAAATCTTAATATTAAAGTAATAATAACATGTATTTAAAAATAAACGAAAACCGAAATTGAATCTCTTTAAACTAATAGTCAAACGGGATAAAATGAAAATGCCAATAATTTTAAGTATATTTAACAACATTATTATATTAGCCTCATATATGATCAAATTAATCGCTGGACAATCACAGCGTTGAGGAGATTTGCATCTTGAATAGTTGTTGATTCGTCCGATAGAATTTTGTTGGGAAAAGTAGTCATCAAGTTGAAATTGGTAGATTGATACTGAGGATGTTGACTGAAACAGAATAACAGTTTTAATTGTTTTTTCAGTTCGTTAATGGGCATTTTTAAATTTCGAATATTTGATTTAGTTTCAATTAGTAAAATATTACAAAGGGATTGCTTCTCAAAACATTTTTGGTTGCGGTAATGTTATCATCATATTGAAAAGTATCTCGGTTGTAATGGGAAATGTTATTCAAAACATATTGGCAATTGCAAAAAGTTAATAAACTTTAATAGAAATATAACTATCGATCATTTTGCAAGAAAAAAAATATTATCGATTAAGGTTAAATGTTCTGAATTATTTTTTCAGTTTAGTGATTCCTTTATTGTTATGGCTGATCACATTAAATCTCATGCAATCAAATGTCCATTTGTTGAAGTTGGATTCATCATTTAGATTTATATACAATGCAATTTGTTTTTCTTTTTAAAAAGATGTTATTTGTTTCTTAAATCGGAGGTAAATTTTCATTGATAAAATAATTTCTATAATTTCTTCGTTAGTATTGAATATGATTTCCTCGTATTGAAGTCTAGGTGTGGTAGTGTGAATGATTGCATAATTGAAGCAAATGATTTCTAATGGTCTACATGGGTATTCTTGATATGATTTTCGGTATAGATCTATTATTAAAAATAAACTCGAGCGTCTGTGGTATGATTTTATTGTAAATTTTCTACCTAGAAGAAATAATCGTAAATTGCGTATGCTTTCAATGTTGGACCATTTCCACTCTTGATTCGATATCATTTTAGATACGTATGCTACTGTATGGTTTTCAGCTATGGCATATTCCGATGCAACTGTGGAAATTAGAATCTCTTTATCAATAGAATATGGTTGTAAGGTGGACTAATTTTGTAGGTCTTGCTTTAAGGATTTGAACTCATGTTCGTATTCATTTGACCATTTGAATCTTACTGCTGACGTTTGTTGATACTGGGATTTTAATTTTTCTGAAAATTTTGGAATAAAGCGACAAAAACAATTTACCAATCCTAAAAATGATCTTAACTCCTTTTTGTTGATTGGGGATTTTAGAATCAGGTTTGTCCGTTCTAGTGGAACTTTACCTGGAGTTATTCCTTTAGCACTAATTGTTCTTACTAAGAATTATATTTTATTTGCTTTTATGCACTTTTCCAAAGAGACAATGACATTCTTTTTGAGACGGACAAGGACCGCGTTGAGGAATTTTCCATGAATTACCAACATCTGTAATCTGAACACATTCTTAAAGAGCCATCTTTCTTTATCACCCTTACTACTAGTGATGCGTTTAATGCCCCGCCTTTGTCGATTTGAATAAGAGTCTAATTTATCACACTAAATCATCTATTGCTTTATTTACTTTTTCTATGAGTGCAATTGGAACTACACGTGCTTTTCTGAATTGATATTGTGCATTTTGGATGAGTTTGATTGTTGCTTTGACTTTTTTATTGGTTAATTATTTTCAATGAGTTGAAAATTATCTACATTCATGACGGTTTGAATAATGTCTTAACCTAATAATCCGTAGAGATTCGGTGACTGTAGTTAATGTTACATGAAATATTTTACCGTTAATAAGGATATTCACATTCTCCAGGCTTCTAATATAATAGGTTTCGAGATACTATTATGCTTGATTCCTAGATTCTTTGCTAGCCTTGATATTATTAGGCAGGATTAGCCAGTATCTATGATCATTTTGCCTGTTTATTATTTATTGAAACATCTATACTCTAGGTTATTATGAGCATTGATATTGTAAATGGTTGCACAACAAATTTCAGTGTACTTCCTTGAAATTGGATTTATTTTATCTACTCTGGATTTGAAGTACTGGAGTGCCTTTTTTCATACATATTTTGCAATAAATCATATTCTGTGTCGCTTGTTTCCAAAGAAGTAGCATTTTTCATGCGATTTAAAGTTCGCCCGATGATTAGTGAAATCGATTTCGCTAATTGAGCTGCTTTTGGTTATTTCATTTGTTTTAGTGAAGTAAACTTCTCTGAATAAAATCCTCTGTCTGAGATTGGCTTCTAGCATCTTCTGCTCCGTATCTACAGTCTAAACTTTATCTCATAATCGTATTGATTTCCATTCATCAAATTTACGTGACGAAACTGCCTTTTCTAACCTCAGAATAAAATCTGAAATTGATTCTGTTTATTCTTGTTTAATTGAAAAGAAATTGTCGCGTTCTACAATAATTTTTTTTTGTTTGAATATATTTTATGATGGACTGATCTCTAAAAATGTTTCTATTGAATTGGGAACAGAAAAGTTGTGTTTTTTTGAGATATTCTTGATTCCGAATGTTGCCAGGAATCCATTTGCTATTCACTTATAAAACTTCTCGGCTCTAAAAATTTTGATCCGCATAGAGGTTCAAACGACACGATCTATGTTTCACAGTTAAAAATTTCTAAGGTTCAATTCTCCTAAAAGTGCCATTGTTGTGAAGTTAAATCTAAGAATTTTGAATATCCAATATTTATTTGAAAATATTAAAACCAAATCATTAATGCATTTAAGCATGTTAATATATCTGAGATATATATTCATCGATCGACTTGGGAATAGCAAAGTTTCTATTATTAGAAACCGCATCGGGTTTGAGTACTCGTTTAAGTTCTTCTGACCAGATTTGAATTGCATGAATGTCCGGAAGTTCACATATATGTTTCATGAAAGCAGAAGTTGCTGTGTTTAAGACATTTAGATTCAAGACATCCAACTTCAACAAATGGACATTTGATTGCATGAGATTTCATGTGATCAGCCATAACAAAAAAGGAATCACTAAACTGAAAAAATAATTCAGAACATATAACCTTAATCAATAAACAACATTCAAAAGCCACGCCAATTGAAGAAAAATCAGAACACAAAAAAACAACGAGGAAACAAGTCAAATACCAAAAACGAAAAGAGCGACTGGTCGCCTAAAGAGATATTTGGCTAAGACGAGCGAATGTTATATATTTCATATATATTAACTTGCTTAAATTCGTTCATATATTTGTAAATAAATAAAAACCAAAATTTTAAATTTTAACTTACATCAATAAAACAAAAATTATATATAGTAGAAAAATTGATAGATTAAATGATCGACGTGTCACTTGGTGATGCGTGTCGTTGGAGGCATGGAAGGAGAATCAGCAAAAGAAGAGCGCCAGAATAAACTAAAATTAGGAGATCAGAACAGAAGATTGCAGAAGTCAAAGTTAACAAGATACTTCACTAGAGCGACTGAAGATCTTTTAGTGGAGGATTTGAAAGAAAGGAAGTACGAAGAAACCTTTGAAGAGGTGCAAAAGGAATGGATCGAATTAAAAACTTTGACTGGCGACCTTTACGAACAGGAAATCGTAACGCACTTTGGGAAAAAGCTAAACGCCATTGAAACTCGCGACGAGAATTCGGCTGAAAAAAGTTTTAAACTTGGCTTGCAGCAGGGTTCCATTCGAGACTCATCAAGGGGTTCGATCGTGTTGGAAAACCGGTTCGTTGAAAAGAAACAACCTGTGCAGATGAAAGAGCATACTGACAGGGCACAGGTTTTACCGAAATGTCAGTAAAACACTGGACAGGCTAAAGAAAAGATTTCAGTTTTCAGGGGGGAAAACATTGGAATGCTTTCAATGGCGAGCAACATTTGATGCCTATGCGAATTCTGCATGTGGATCAAATGAAGAGAAGATATTGTATTTGCGCCAGGCGTTAAAAGAGGAACCATTCAGGGTTGTGAATTAGTTTGTTTTGTAAGACCCAGCTTTAACTTGGTTGGATAAACGATATGGAGGCCAGAACGACGCTTCTTAACGATTTCTCAGGAAGTAAGCAGTTTCAAACTTATAAATTCAGAGTCAATAAAGGATAAAAGACCTCGGAAAGAAGACAGGGTGGGTTCATGTATCAAGCGTTCATGAAAAAACTACATGAAAAATTAGTAATTCGATGGGTGAATTGGCGAATAAGTAACGATAAGGAAAAGAACGCGGAGACACTTAATGAGTGGGTACCGTCATTAACAGAAATGAAAAGGACAGTCTTAGAAGAGTTGTAAGGATTTAATGATTATCGGGAGAGAGAATCGATCAATGAGCACATTCCGGAGAGATCGATGTGAAAAAATAGAAGGAATAATAAACCATCGGGCATGGAAAGACCAAGAACCTTTGTGTCGCAAAACATCTTATAGAACTATAACACTAATGAGCCAACTAAACAAAGTAGAAGTTTAGTTTGTGCCAAATCCAAGAGTGCGCATTTCCAAAACCAGCGTCAAGATTTCTGAAGAATGGCGGTTGACGAACGTTGGAAGTTTGTTAGGGATAATCAGCTGTGTGATAATTGCCTAAAAACGGGTCATCGGGCAAGGACCTGTCAACGGGAAAAGTTTTGTAGTGTATTGCGAAAAGAAACAGTCACTGGTTGCATCAAGAGAAATCTCATGAAAAGGAAAATTTAGCGAATGATAGCGAGACGAAAGACGTGACTAGGGTTTACTCAGTCAGACGGTGAGAAGCAAAAGCATTGGACAAGTTTGCGCATAATTCCCGTGATTCTAAGAAAGGCGGAAAGAAAGTGAAAGTAAGCGCGTTACTGGATGATGTGAGTACAGTCAGCTATGTCAGCAACAGGGTTAGAAGGGAAACCTTAACCTATATCAGTAAGAGTAATTAACGGACGAATAGAAACTATTGAGGTGTCTAAGAATTCTAAGAAATTATTTTTTTCTGGAACTCATTTTTGCTGCCATATTTCCCCTCTTGTGACAATTATTCAAACTTGAAAAAATTTATAAATTATCGATTTAATGAAAAAAATAAAGATCTTTAAGTAATAATTACCGAAAATGTTTTGATAGATTATGCAATATGCCTATTATCATTCCTCACTATAAAAGCAATAAAAGGATCCCATAAACACTGCTTGAAATACTTGATAGTAAAAATGCAAATTATTAAACAACTCCTGACAATATATCACAAAAATTTAATTTGTTCTTGAAACGTGCTTTCTATTCAATTTTACGTTTGGATTTTCTTATCTCATTTTTGCTTCCAGTAATCTTGAAACTTGCAGTAATATATTAATTATTTTCAATTCAAATTATTATTGATTTAATAATATAAATTTTATACAAGGTAATTTAAAATATTTAAATTATGATTTACAATTATTTTTTCAATTTTATATAATTTTTTTAATAAAAATAAATACAACATGAAATAAATATAACCTGTTAATATGCTTCTTTATATCACCGACAGTATGCGAATGATTCATGCGCACAACCAATCTAGAAATTATTAAATAAATATAGTAACGGTTAATCCCGTAAAAAGAGATATTTTTCGACAGATTAATTTTATTACCGGAACACTTTTCTTATTTAGTTTTAAGACACCAAGTATTTTAAAAGTTTTGAATTATTGATTATTTTTATCCACATATTAACATAATTGTTGTTTATTGTATAAATTTATCTTTTATTGAAAACATTTACAGATAACAGTTAATCTATCGAAATATATTGCAAAAAAATAATATTTGAACATCAATCAACTGCAAACCTTGAGTTATCAGCTAAACGAATCTGGATTTGTGTCACTGGTTTATTCTCATCGACATGAATCGGCGAAACCAAATCTGTATGACTAGTTGTTGTATTACTTGATTCACAAATTATTTTCGGCACTGGAGAACCTAACATTTGGCCAGTACCTTGGAATGGAATAATTTTCGGTTTACTTGGAGCTTTATATTCATCTGATGAGTGATCTTCCATATTTAAATCGATTTTAGCATATCTGTGTTGTTGGATCAGCTCCTATTGAATCAATATTAGTTTTTATTTTATTGTCATATCACCTACAGCAGGAATTTGGCCATTACTCAAAGAGCTTAAGAATGCCACATCGTTTGGCTCAGTTAATGTCCTTAAAGGCCCATCATCGATACTATAGCCATTACTCCAAATTTTAACCTGGACTTTAACTGGTTGAGATTTTAATTGCTCCGCATTTGTATCGCTGGGAGTAGAATTACGCGCTATAGTGGTACTTTCATCACCGAGTCTATTTTTGATAAAAATAGATAATGATTGTCATTAACATTGGTTTCAATTGAAAAGTCAATCATGGATATTGCTGAAAGTTTCGGAACACATTTTTAATATTTTATCATTTATTCTCTAATGGACACAGCGAAGCTACCCAATTAATACAAAGTGCTAAATACAAGACAAAAATCTGGTGAGATAAGTCGTCTTGGTGCAAACGCTAACACTGTTTTTGTTGAAATTGACGAATCTAGATATTTTCAACGCAAATAATATGGATGTCAGTGCGTGAATATCACTTAGTGTTTGGAAAAATTGAGAACGAGTAACGACAGGACAGTAAAATTTCAATAGAAGAACACATCTTGCTCGGAACCCACATTGTTTCCAATGGTTGCGTAGCTTACGAACATTCCGTCGCAGTGCAGCAGCAAAATTTTATCGATCCTATGGAAACCGAGATCCACACCTAAAACGTGGAGAACAAGTGGATTTGAGTACAGATACAAATTATCACAAGCCTAGCTTCATTGCAATCATATCTGCATGAATTTGTATACTACCAATTAGCAGAACTCATTCAGTAATTGTATTTGGTCAACTGCTTTCATCGAGAATAAAACTTATCACAAATGAATCAATATAAAAATTATTTACATGAGGGTGATCGCCAAAAGATAGATTTATTTAGGAATTGAATATAACAACATGTTATATTAATATTAATTTAATATAATAAAATGTATATAACAAATATTATATAAATAACATTGCAATGCAATATTTATGTATCACTTAACATTTTAATTTCATAGTTTTTGTAACAGACTTTAAATTATTGACAAATAAATTAAATTAATGACAAACCTATATCCACTACCGGAAAATACATTAGAAAATCCAGTAGCCCCAGAGTCAACCGTTTGATGATCAACGACTTCAGCTCCATGACTTTGAGCAGATTTAAATAAATCTTGGATTTTTGCGGCATTTTGTTTGTTTTTATTAAGTTTTGGTGGGCCTAAAACTTGTTGTCCACCACCTCGTTCAGATCCACCAACATAGAATGCTTGTCCGCGATCTTCATTTTCGTCGTCAGAGCTAATAACTTAATTAAAAATTAATTGACTAAAAATTCTTACTCTGTCGTTTTTAAAGATGAAAGAGTCACGATTTTGCTTCGTGGTTGTGAATTTTTTGATACGTTTTGATTACTGGAGACATTTAAATTATTTAATCCTTTAGTTTCTATTGATTCGTTGATTTCAGAATCCATGTTAGTATTTTCCATGAGATCTTCTTGATACTCTTGGTCGTCAGCATCATTTCCATAATATGACGTTACAGCAGCCTTTATAAATTAAATAATAATTAGATAGTCTAAATTTATTAGACATACCTCAATATCCCATTTTGCAGATTCTAAATAAAATGTTGCTACATCGTTATCGGCAGCAGTTAACTCCATAAATTGTTGAATTGCTTGATCTTTATTATCCATTATTAATTAAATTTTAATTTTAATTTGAAGTTTAGTTAATAAATTTAAACAAATAATTTTAACAAACTATTATTGTTAAAAATATATAAATTTCATTAAATTCATATCAATCCTTTAAGATTATTTATTTTTACTATATATTAATATTTAAAACAATACAAACTACCTTATAAAATCAAAGCAAGTTTGGAATGAAATTAACCCCCACAAAATGAGGAGTTTTTACATACCGTTTTATGAAAGTTTTTAGTATTGTTGGGCCAAGACACGATTTTGTTTAAATGCATCGGTAATACGCACGCAAATACAACATGCAGATTTAAAATCAGACCCATAAAACATCAACTAACCATGCTAAAATAGGAGAGAGAAAACAATTAAATATAAAATCAAGAAACACAAAAGTAAATTAAAATAATAACAAAGTGCAACAAGATTCGTACGAAATAAACATAGAAATAACATGAGAACATAAAAATTTGACAAATTACCAAAAAAGCAAAAATCCATAAAAATGGAACTAAAATTAAATAATTTGAATTGGAAACAATTCAATTAAAAAATTAAAAATAAAATTGTCAAATTAAATTACAAAGATAATAAAATTAAGATTAGAATATACTAGAAAATACTAGAATATACTAGAAAACAAAATCCCAAGGTCAAATTTTGTTTTACTACATCAAATTTAACACGCAAGGTTAGGGTCGTACAATAGGTATATATACCGATTCATTTTCACATAATTTCAATCAGTTTTTAAAACTTGAACCAGTTTTCATCCGGAAACTCAGCCAGTCTTAACCAGTGAGAACAGAATAATTTTGCAATGTGAGTGGAGGAATGCTCGAAACTTTCTCCACGTCGCGTCCATGCAACCTCTTATGAGCTCTGTTTGGACGTCGGCGTGGGGAAATGGTTATAATGTCGTAATGATTGATGAATTATGCCATATGAATTGTTATCTACATTTATATTTCAATAAACATTCTTAGAATAAAACCTTTTGTCGAAATTTTTCCGGCTCACAGCCGACACATCACTACAAGCTAATAAGCTCTACATACCCAAACCGAATAGTGTAAGTGCGGTGTAAGTCTGCCAATGATTCGTGACCGTGAAGACTACGGCGTGAGAACGCAGTAGCTGAAACGTAAATTTTCATTCCGTAAAGAGGAAGTTGGGTTGAAGAGGGAGTAGTCTTTTGGCTACTTCATCCTCACTCAATTCCTATAAAGTCAACCTAAATTATAATAATAAACGGCTCAAAATCAAAACACTGAATAGTCCAGTGGGCACTCATAAATTTGTAATATTAACAGAAATTCGCCTAGGATCAATTAAGGGAAGGTGACGGGGAATTTAATGATAAAAGAAATCGTTGCTAAATTGGAAAAGTTTGTTACGTCCTCTAACTGAATTTATTGATATCTAAATTAGTGAGTTATGACCCATGGTTCTAAATCAACATGACGTCTAAATTGTAATAACCAGTAATTAAGAATTAGTATCATTTCGTTTTTTCATCTGCTAACAATAAACCCTGATCTCAACGTCTAACCAAATTGCTTAGTAAAATAAATTGATTCAATAATTAGATAAGAAAACCATGATATTTAAAAATGTGTATTTCAGGATCGAATGCTGTTGTAATTTTAACTGGAGTTATTAATATCTAAACTATTCAGGCTAATATGACCACTAAATCAAATATTTCCCCAACTACAACTTAATAGGATGTTTAATTTTCATGCCTCTCAATTTGAAAGTTTAGTGGTTTTTCAATTAATTGTTCCTATATCAGAAATGAAAACATACAATTCTCAATAGTTAAATCCGACTATAATTTAATAACGACGTTTAATTTTTCATACCTTTTAATTTGAAATTGCGGAGGTTTTAAATTAAATAAGTCGTTCCATGGATCAGAAACAAAATATGCAATTCTTGATAAGAAATTTAACCGCAAGAACCCAGAGCGCGACGTCTGACTGATAATTCGTGAATCAACCGAAATGCATTTGGTAAGAGAAAACCCCAACTTCATCATCCCTAACGTCAAAATTATCGCACGTCAGACCCACGGCTTTAATAATATATTAAGTAACATTTAGTACCTTTATTAATCTCTCGATTATGAAATAATTAAATGAGTTATAAAACCGACAATTATACACGCGCCTAAACCTCCACAAAAATCGGAATTCCAATTGTTTGATGATTAATTACTCTCACGATGATGTTAGAAAAACGTCCTGGCATTGCAATCATAGACAAATTGTGTTCGGTAATATTTCCTTTAGGTAAAATGATACACAGCATAAACTTGCCAACCCTAGGCCAGAATAATGAATGAACAAAATTACATATTTGATAATTCTTGTATATCACGTAATAAAAATTAATAATCAGACAAAGGTACAGAGTCACACGAACGATAACAATTGTTGCACAAATCATCTAATAATTTCATTAACTCGCCGACTGATCCCAGATGAGGTCCAATGAGAACACGACCCATCCTTTGAGGTACCCTGAATGAAGAACAAGATCCTGAATGCCTCTCACCTAGCAGGAGGTGGACCCTAAAATTCGATAATAGTAGACAAAATAAATATGAGTTACTCGTATAATTCCTCGAAACTGATCCGATTCCAACCCATAACGATATCTTCGGCGAATGATAAAAATCGACATTCAGATGAATTACCAATAATTGCCATTAAATAGCGGTATTAAGAATCCACGGACGAATTAATAATGACACAATCCCTAAAATATCCACTTACGAAAATTCGACCTGACATTTAACGATAATGTCGATCGATCGAAAATGCTATACCATTCATCCCGCATGCTCTATCAGTAAGAGTGCCAACAGTAGTTGTGGAGTGTGTCTTACTTCCTGTCTGACAGATACACACTCGCTGCCAAAGCCAAAATCCCCAACCAATGAATGAGGTAAATGAAAAATAAAGTCCATTAAACAAGAATGAATCAATATCACGTCAGGGAATGCATGTAAATAGATAATCCCAATTTTGTTAAAATAAAAGTTATTAATGACTTACTCCGAGGACTGACCCTTTGAATCGGATAAAATGGCGACGTACGGACCCCGAAGACAATATTAACCAAACATTGATGCATCCAACATGTTGTTGAAATAAATTGTAGCAAGTTAAATTGATTTCTCGAAACCGTCGAAGTAGAACCCTCACATGTTTATAATCTTAACCACCATGAGTAATGAAATGCAATAATCTTTTCAATAAGTCTTACATCCGAATTCCCCATTTTGGAAAAGAACCGACTTCAGTTCCCATAAATCACCAGCACTTGTGACACGAGCTGAACAGGAATTTTGACACCAGTTATGTGAATTTAAATTTATCATTATCTAGTTGATGCGTATAACACATTTGAAACTTGAGTTTCGTAGGTATATCTGTTATTAATAATTATTAAACAAAATTTTTATCATAAATATTATTGATAATAATGTAAATGTTTATTAGATAATGAATTAAATTTTTATTATGAATATCATTAATATTATAATGTTCGTTAATTAATGAATCAAAGTTTAATCATGAATACTGTGGGTAATAGTATAAATGATTGTTGGCTAATGAATCAAAGTTTAATTACCGTTAATAATAGTGAAAAATTTGAATCAAATTTTAATTACAAAGATAGCTAATAATAGTGTAGATACCGTGTTAGACAATGGATTCAAATGTAAACTTACTCCTTGTTAACGATAGGGTAAACCTTGCGATAGATAATAAATCTAATTATAAGTAGACTTAATAATAATTAAGTCTTACGATAGATACTACATCTAATTAAAGTGTGGATAATAATAATTTTAATATTACGATAGATAATAGAACTAATTACAAGTATTGTTAATAATAATTTTAAACCTTACAGTAGATAATAAAACTAGTTATAGTATGTTATAAGTATGGTTGATAATAACTTAAATCTTACGGTAGCCCACAAATCTAATTTAAGCCGGAAATATGGTTACTAATAGTCAAGAATTTTACGATAAAGTAATGAATCTAATTAGGAGCATGGTTAATAGTAGTTTGAATTTGTATGGTAGTTAACGAACCCAGTTTAAACAAATGACTAATTGCAGGTTTAAATTTTTCAATAAATGATTTTCTTTAATAAGGGTTGGAGAACATAGAAGGCTTAAAATTGAACCATGCTATAAAGATCGTTGTAAAGTATTTTTTAAAAATGTATGCATTTCATAAAATGGTATATTATATAACAGATATCCCTACATGACGAAATAACTGGTGGTATATGAGAACTGAAGGTCGCAATAGACTCACGCAACTGGTAAGATACCAATTAACGAGAAAAAACCTAAAAGAACTAGACTGATACACAATACCATGACAATAATCTGAAGTATTCTCAACAAACCGACCAAAATAGATGTATCCCCGTCAGATACCAACTCGACGTGGCTGCGCCACATGACCTGCGCATCCATAATATCACTCTCAACAAGAGTATGACTGATGAACCCCTAAATCAAGAAAACGACTCGTGAGCGATAAGTATTAACTGAATTACAATAACCTGACCCGCTAACTGTAGAGACTATATTAGATAAACTGAAGATAACCCATACCATATTTTATTTAGATAACTCCTGGATCGACGCGTCCCGGGTCACAGTACGCTTTCCGGCACACTCGGCTGTTCGGTTTCGGCAAGCGATGTGGGACGCGGGATTTTTGATCTCGCCGGTCAGAGAATCCCGGATGGGAAATCGAAATAGTACCGACGACACGGACCTCCCATTCGTCGCAATAAAGCGAGAACCCGGCTGCAATTCGGCACGGGAAATAAGAGGACAGGCGGAATATCTACTCATTCGATTGGAGGAGCACCAGAAGCAAACGAACCGCTAGGTTGAACAGGCAAGGCGACACCTAGAGGAGGTGAATCGGGATATCGGGACCAGACTCATCCCGAGTACGGACGGTTATGTCCCTCCATATAACACCTCATTCAATCTGAACGACCCTCTGTTGGACATACGCACGGCAGCGATGAACGTGGTGATCTAACGTAAGATTCTGTCAAGAGAAATGAGAAGAGCAGACGAACAACCAAATATCCACCGCGAGCATCCATATGGTCGTGATTTTTCACGGAAAGACTCCAACCGACGCTATCCGAGAGCATATTCGCCTCGATAATTGATTTTGTTTTGTTTCGTTAAAAATATATGTTTTTCCCCGAGATCTTTACTTACTCGCTTGATGAAAGATATAATTAGAGAGTAAATAGTTTGAACCATAACTCGTTCCATCGGCCTAAGAACCTATAATTGAAATAATCACCATTCATGATATACAAATTGATTTCACGCTTATATTACAGATATGCATCCCAACCAAATCCTACAACGGAAATTAGAACGACTGCAGAAGACCAACTCCATGCTCCACCAGCAAATCCTACAGTTGACTAAGGATATCCAAAAAACCAAGGCCACGTGGGTAGAGCCAAGTGGAGCAAAACGCATCTACCAAAAGATGACGGCGGCACAAAAGGGTTGGGCTGAAGAAAAACAGCTCAACCAAAATCAGAAGACCCAGATTAGAGGCCTGGAGGTGGCGTTATCGGCGTGCCAAGAGGGCGCGACGGTAACCTACCCATTAGTATTATTGAGGGTTTACTTGGGTTTATGTTTTTTGTTTCCACAGTTTCCGTTGCAGCTCCTGTATTTTTTCTCGTTTCAGATATAGGTTTCTTTCATTGACCTTGTTGGAATAATTCTCGATCTTGTCTTTGGATTGTTTTATCCAGTTTCTGATTTTCCCTTCTCATTGCTCGTTTTTCTCGTGATATTTCTCGTTTTTAGTTTCGAATTTGACAACATATTCTTGTCTGACTTTAGCAATTCCATTTAGCTGACTGGATTCGTCTTTCCAATAATTTTCTTGTACTTCATGTATTTCTCGATGCACTGCTAGTCTTTTAATTTCGTCGTTTATCCTTTGTTCGTTTATCAGGATTGTTTTTGTCTGGGTGAGTTCTATTCCCAGTAATATTATTTGTTTCTGAGTTTGGTTATTTTGATGATTTATTCTTGCAATCTCTGCTTCTTGTTGTTGAATATGTTGGTTCAATCTTTCGTCTTCTTGCTTCCAACGCCTTCTATAATAATTAAACTCTGACAGGTGTTTTGACTGAACACGTTAACTCTCAGATAGTGTACGGGTATTGATTTATATGATTGCTACTATGCGAATTTACGAAGTGTTATGAATTAATGACATGAATTGTGATCAAGATAATTTTATGCCAATTTATTTATATGATTGCTACTATGCGTATTTACGAAGTGTTATGAATTAATGATTTTATGTCAATTTGCCGGATGAATTTATGGACGATGTATGCCAAATAAATGTTTTAAAGCCAACAATTTTGTGCATTGAAACTTTTACTCAACTGATATGGTAAAATTTATTTGTTATTTCTTTTTCGGCCCACAGCCAAAACATAACGCATGATAGTAAAATAAAACACCCTATCGAACTGTGTAAGTGCGGCGTGAGAACGCAGGAACCCGAACGCCAAATCATTGAAGTAAATAGCGAAAAGAGAGTAGCTTGAGAGTGGGTCTTTTGGCTCAACTTTCTTGTACTTAATTTCGATAAAATCGACAAAAATATTTTAACAACATTCGGCTCAAAATCATTAACACCGAGTAGTCCAGTGGGCACTCATTAAATATAACATGAACATACCTAGATCTTAAGGACCAAGAGAGGGAAAGCGTAGCGTGGAAAATTGCGAAATCGTTGCAACAGTTAAAATGAATAGCCATCGGAAAAAAATTAATCCGAACGACTAAAATCAGGAAAAATAATGTTTTAAATAATATTTAAGAATTAAATAAATTGTGTTGAATGGAGACAAAAAATATGGGCAGAACGCTGCGCAAATTTTCGGAAATAGTTAAAACATTTATCGTAAAACTGTAAAATAAGGGCGGATCGCTTTTCAAATTTTCCGAATTAATTAAAATACTCATATAAAATAGTAAAGAAAAAGTGGAATGTTGTTCAATTGTTAATATAATATCTTTATAAAACTGTAAAATAAGGGCGGTACGCTGCTAAAAATTTTCCGACTCAAGGAAAATACTTGTCGAAAACTGTAAAATACGGATGGATTACGGCTAAATTTTTATATAAATAAAATATTTTTATAAAGCTGAAGAATAAGGATGAAACCCTACATAAAAATTTGATAATAATATTGATAATGATAAGGATAATGATTCTTATAAAAATGATAATAACTATAATAATAATAATAATAATAATAATAATAATAATAATAATAATAATAATAATAATAATAATAATAATAATAATAATAATAATAATAATAATAATAATAATAATAATAATAATAATAATAATATAATAATAATAATAATAATAATAATAATAATAATAATAATAATAATAATAGTAATAATAATAATAATAATAATAATAATAGTAATAATAATAATAATAATAATAATAATAATAATAATAATAATAATAATAATAATAATAATAAATAATGGTAAATGTAATGGTAAAAGTAAATGTTGTTCGATTGTCAGTATAATATTCTCTTGAAACCACAAAATAAGGGCGGATCGCTTCTCAAATTTTCCGAATTAATTAAAATACTCATATAAAATAGTAAAGAAAAAGTGGAATGTTGCTCAATTGTTAATATAATATCCTTATAAAACTGTAAAATAAGGGCAGTACACTGCTAAAAATTTTACGACTCAAGGAAAATACTTGTCGAAAACTGTAAAATACGGATGGATTACGGCTAAATTTTTATATAAATAAAATATTTTTATAAAGCTGAGGAATAAGGATGAATCCCTACACAAAAATTTGATAATAATAATGATAATGATAAGGATAATGATTCTTATAATAATGATAATAACTATAATAATAATAATAAATAATAAAAATAATAATAAAAATAATAAAATAATAAAAAAAATAATAAAATAATAATAATAAATAATAATAATAATAATAATAATAATAATAATAATAATAATAATAATAATAATAATAAAATAATAATAATAATAATAAAAATAATAATAATAATAATAATAATAATAATAATAATAATAATAATAATAATAATAATAATAATAATAATAATAATAATTAATAATAATAATAATAATAATAATAATAATAATAATAATAATAATAATAATAATAATAATTATAATAATAATAATAAATGTAATGGTAAAAGTGAAATGTTGTTCGATTGTCAGTATAATATCCTCTTGAAACCACAAAATAAGGGCGGATCGCTTCTCAAATTTTCCGAATTAATTAAAATACTCATATCAACCCCGACAAGTTCGATCCGATGGTTCTTTCTCTAAAACCAAAACGAAATCAACCCCAGCATCTGCCCGGTCAAGCTGAGAGAGCACCAAGAAGGAGGCTGAAAGAAAAAACATAAAAATATTAAAATGTGTTAAAAAGAATTATTAAATTGTTATTTTGCGTTTCCTTCATTACATGTCATTCTTCTTAAGATACTGTTTTAATTAATATTATTGTTAGAGGGACTGTAGAATACCATGAGCAAGTACCTTCTATGGTAGCTTTTGGAGCCAAAGGTTTATCAGGACATTAGCAGTCATAGCAATATGGCCCACATTTTACTGGAAACCGCCCATTGTAGTACATTTCCAACGTCATTTTTGATGGGTATCCAATAGCTATATCTCTTGTGCACGCACCTCGTGGGAATCCCTTGAAAATGGCATCAAAACTCTCACAGCTTTATACCCATCAGGTGCCCAGCATTTTACATAATCTATACAGAAAGTGTATAAATCATTCGGTTTAATTATTATCTTTAGAGGATCAAATAAGTATGTGTTCGTAACAAGAGGTCAATTTTTTGAGTTGACAATAGTTACATAATTTACATATCTAAAATTTGTTTCTTGGCCTCTTGCAATCTGTGCTACATGAAGTGAATGATGCGTAAAACGTTTACAAACAAAAGAACTCAGTATAAACTGTGCTCATAGAAATTAAGTGATTTATAGACGGTAATTATAGAAAAACAAGAATTTACAGATGGCGCTATAAGTTATGCAGAGAATGTGCATGAAGACCTTGGCATTTCCATGTGTAGTAACCATAAATAAAGCATAGTAGTTGTGGGATGTGTCACCGCTAGATCATGTCACCGCTGGATCAATCCCCCCGGGGGGGGTAAAAATTTTTTTTTTCCTAAGTCTAAAAGTACAAAAAAATTGTTAAGACAAAGACAATGACTCATTCAAGGTCATTGGATGACTCATCAAACACTTTCAAGGTCATTCAAAATTTCTCAAGGTCATTCAAAAATTTTCAAGGTCATTCAAACAAAGACAATGACTCATCAAAAAATTTTCTCAAGGTCATTCAAACAAAGACCATGACTCATCAAAAAAAATTTCAAGGTCATTCAAAATTTCTCAAGGCCATTCAAATTTTTTCAAGGTCATTCAAATTTTTTCAAGGTCATTCAAAATTTTTCAAGGTCATTCAAAATTTTTCAAGGTCATTCAAAATTTCTCAAGGTCATTGAAAATTTTTCAAGGTCATTCAAAATTTCTCAAGGTCATATTATTTTTAAACATTTTAAAATTTTAATTTACTACTTATTTTTATAAGTAGTATATATTTTGTAAATTTATTTTATTATTATTATTATTATTATTATTATTATTTTTATTATTATTGTCAAGGTTAATGGATGACTCATCATAATTTTTTTCAAGGCCATTGAAAAGTTGGTCAAGGTCATTCAAAATTTTTCAAGGTCATATTATTTTTAAACATTTTTAAATTTTAATTTACTACTTATAAAAATAAGTAGTATATATTTTGTAAATTATTTTATTATAATTATTATTATTATTATTAATATTATTATTACTTTTTATTATTCTATTATTATTATTATTTTTATTATTATTGCTATTATTATTATTATTAATATTATTATTACTTATAAAAATTTATTATTACTTATAAAAACTTTAATTATTATTATTATTATTATTAATATTTTTTTTTTTATTATTATTATTAATATTATTACTATTATTATTATTATTATTATTATTAATATATTTATTATTATTATTGTCAAGGTCATTGGATGACTCATCATAATTTTTCAAGGTCATTCAAAAGTATGTCAAGGACATTCAAAAGTAGGTCAAGGTCATTGGATGAGTCATCAAAATTTTTCAAGGTCATTCAAAACTACTCAAGGTCATATTATTTTTTAAACATTTTTAAATTTTAATTTACTACTTATAAAAATAAGTAGTATATATTTTGTAAATTATTTTATTATAATTATTATTATTATTATTAATATTATTACTACTTATAAAAATTTTATTATTACTTATAAAAACTTTTATTAATATTATTATTATTATTATTATTATTATTATTATTATTAATATACTTATTACTTATAAAATTTATTAATATTATTTATTATTATTATTATTTTATTATTATTATTACTTATAAATTTGTAAATTTTATTCTATTTTATTATTATTTTTTTTTATAAATATTATTATTATTATTATTATTATTATTATTATTGCCAAGGTTATTAAATGACTCATCATAATTTTTCAAGGTCATTGAAAAGTAGGTCAAGATCATTCAAAAGTAGGTCAAGGTCATTCAAAAGTAGGTCAAGGTCATATTATTTTTAAACATTTTTAAATTTTAATTTACTACTTATTTTACTACTTATTTTTTTGAATGACCTTGACCTACTTTTGAATGATCTTGACCAACTTTTCAATGACCTTAAAAAAAATTATGATGAGTCATCCAATTACCTTGACAATACAAATAAAAATAATAATAATAATAATAATAATAATAATAATAATAATAATAATAATAATAATAATGATAATAATAATAATAATAATAATAATAATAATAATAATAATAATAATATTAATAATAATAAAATAATATTAATAATAATAATAATAATAAAATAAATTTACAACATATATAGTACTTATAAAAAATAAGTAATTAATTAAAATTTAAAAATGTTTAAAAATAATATGACCTTGAGAAATTTTGAATGACCTTGAATTTTTTTTGATGAGTCATGGTCTCTGTTTGAATGACCTTGAAAATTTTTTTTTTGATTAGTCATGGTCTTTGTTTGAATGACCTTGAGAAAATTTGAATGACCTTGAAAAATTTTGAATGACCTTGAAAAATTTTGAATGATCTTGAGTAATTTTGAATGACCTTGAATTTTTTTGATGAGTCATGGTCTTTGTTTGAATGCCCTTGAAAATTTTTGAATGACCTTGAGAAATTTTGAATGACCTTGAAAAATTTTGAATGATCTTGAGTAATTTTGAATGACCTTGAATTTTTTTTGATGAGTCATGGTCTTTGTTTGAATGACCTTGAAAAATTTTGAATGACCTTGAAAAATTTTGAATGACCTTGAGAAATTTTGAATGACCTTGAATTTATTTTTTTGATGAGTCATGGTCTTTGTTTGAATGACCTTGAAAAATTTTAAATGACCTTGTAAGTGTTTGATGAGTCATCCAATGACCTTGAATGAGTCATGGTCTTTGTTTGAATGACCTTGAAAATTTTTGAATGACCTTGAGAAATTTTTAATGACCTTGAAAAAGGTCGACAAAAAGGATGTCAGAAGTGGGATCCTGACTGTGGGGGAAAAACTTACTCCAAATAAGAATTCCATACTATTCGAATTCAAAATATTGGTTTTCTCAAGGGGATGCTTCATTTGAGATATCTAATACTTTTACTTATTAACAAGTTTACCATCGGAAGTTCTAGACAGAGTGACATACGCTATGGACCTACAATGTAGGTCTCTATATGATAAATTAAAAGACGCCATCATCACAAAAACAACACTGAACCAACCCAAGCAATTTATTTACTGGTGCAAACAGAAAGCGATATCTTCAATAAGTCGTTAACAGTTCTAAATGTAATAATCAATTATCACAAAATCATTCAAACAACGATCAACACAGAAGATAAAATTTGATAACTAATTTTATCTGTTCAAATAATGACATATGTATCAGCTATTTAAAATTAAATTATATCTTCATACAATATGAACAATAAATTTTGACTAAATCTGCGTTCGTAATTATTAAGAAATATTAAGGAATCAAATTGTTTCTTGTATTGCACAGTTACATAAAGAAATTTAAATGATGTTATGGTTTCGTTTGCTGTTTGTAGTTTGTTTAAGAATATATACCATTGATTGATAAAATTGACTTATTTTGTGCGTTGTAGGATGAAAATTATTTTGAACATCACATTTTGGATAGAAATGCATATCGTAAACTTCTAAAATTTGCAAATATATTTTTTTCAATAATGAATGGTATCAGCAAATAGATGGAGTCGCAATGGGTTTAGTATTTGTGTTATTATTGCCGTACTCGGAAGGTTTAACAAATTATAAGAGGAAGTTAAGTACATTGGTGGGAAATTTATAGTATAAGATCGTCTATAATTCTTGTAAGGTACGCAATATGTTTATTAAAAAATCAAAAACTCCAGTTGGATTGTGTTCTGATCTCGTTTATCAATTTACATGTAATGAGTGTAATGCCAAATACATTGGAGAGACTTCCGTCATCTCTGTATTCAAGTTCTAGATCATTGTCAATCAAAGGGTTTGACCAATATTAGTGAGCACAATAGGGTCTGTAAAAGTGAAATAAAAATGTTTAATTTTAAAGTTTTGTTGAAAAATTTTAATAATTATTGGGAGCGTGTGATATGTGAAACATTGCTGATGTCATTGAATCCAAAGATAAATGTGCAAAGTGGTATGACTACGAATATTTTGTATATTTTTAAATAGTTTAAGTAGGTTAAATCATGATAATGTGATGTTTGAGTATCTGATTGGAAACCCTTGAAAGTGATCATAATCTCTTATTTTTCTTTAGCCATTAGGTCCCCAGCACTATACTCACCCCTGGGTATATTTCTTTATATCAAAAAAATCTTTTAAAAAATTCCTTTCTTACAGTAAAATTCTATCTGTAAAGAAACTCTCCCTAAAATTCGTAATATGCTACCTTTAGCACATGAGCTTTTTTCTTTATTAATATACTTTACATTCAATTTTTCAGCAATTATTTCAGAAATAACACATGTATCAAAAAGCGAATAATATTTTAAATTATTTAATTTAATAAAATTTATATGTCTACCATCAACATTACAATAACCTATATCTCTTACATTTTTATACATTTACATTAGATTTACAATTATCATCATATTTATTTATAGGCCAATCATTCTTATCATCATAATTCAAAAACAAAAAAACTAATATATTATGAAAATCTTAATTGTGGATAAAATCAATATATGTACTAAAATTATTAAACAAACAAACAGTCAAACATTTATTAAAAATATTTATTACTCAACATTTTATCATTGCTTACATTTGATTTATTGCTCATAACATATCCTTATCTGCTTGGAGCTTTGACCTTTTCCGAAATCACAGAATGTTCGTCATAGTCATTGGGCTCGTCATTGTATACTGCAGCACCATGATCTCAGTCGTTTTGTTCATTTTTTTGATTTGAATTGCCACAATATCAACTGTAATTTCCATTGAGTTGATTGGAATTTCCTCTGTATTGATTAGGGTTTCTTTCAAATCTCCTTTCATAATAGTTCTGCTTCTGAAAACACTTAAAACTTAAATGACCACCTTACAACAACACGGACATTGGATATTTGTGCATTCACGACACATTTGACCGATTTCACAACATGCATAGCATTGAATATTCGAACATGCTTTTGAACTTCCTTTTGAAAACTGGTTCAAATTGGTTGTCTGCTGTTAGAATCTTGACTAAAATTCTTTCTTCCTTGAAATTGAAATTCATTTTTATTATCAATCTGTATTTTATTCCGAAAATTATAGCCTTTCCATCAATGTTGTATTGCCCATATTTTAAAAGTGAAAAATAAGAGTTATTTCTGATCACTATCACGAGTGTCTTCGATTTATCTTCATCCACTTTCTGCAATATTCTTTTGGACTTTTATGTTATGACTCTCCGTCATGTTTTGATTTTTGATTCGTTAACTTTCTTTTTAATAAATTTTCAGTAATTTCGTAACGTTTTATTTCATGTTTTTGTTCTTCATTGTCAAGACAATTTATGTTTTAAGGTCCTCTGAGAATCTTTTTCGATTTTTTTGATATATTTCTGTATCATAACCTCTCGATAGTTGAGTTAATTTTCCAGATCCTTTGCTAAATCTTTATTTTATTCAAAAGCTATTCTAAGGCTTTTTAAATAATCCTCTTCATCTGGAAAAAATTGTAATATTTGCTGTGATAATTTTCATCCAAATATGATCGAAAAATTACTTTTCTTTGACTTTGTCCAATCGAATTATTGAAACATAGGATTTGATTTTCTAGATAAATTCATTCAGATCATATCCAATTGAATACGTCTTCGGCTGTGGAGGATTCACAGTAATTCTTGAGTTGAAAGCATGGTCACGATGTAAAAAAAATAAAAATATGTATAAAACATCTATTCATGAAAAGCAGCATTTATACCACATGTGCGTCTAAAGCACATGCATTATTGGGATATATTATTAGTAATAACGTAGTCCGAGGAACCAGATAATCAAAATAATTAATCAAATATGAAGGCAGTCACACACATCAATTATAGGGGTTTACATATAAGGGATAGGAAAATCAATTATCATCCCAATAATAATAAATTATTATTTGTGTTAATTTTATTATAATGTTAAATAGAAAAGACCCAGGTGTCAGCAATATATTAAGTTTAATTTTCTATCATTTTCTAACTTTATAAAATATGAGTAAATTCTTTGCAAAATTAAAATTCAACTGACATGTAAATTTGACTTATTTATTTTATTTTTATATTATAAGTTGCTTTTAATGATTGAAAACGAATGCATTTGTCTTCCTAATTATTGTTAATGTTGACAAACAAATCTTTCAAAATGATTCAGATTGAGTTAAGGTTTTATTTGGAGAAAAATTACAAATTTCATCGGCTATTCTATTGGATTAATTAAAACAACATTTAAATACAATTTAGATTATTAAAGTTAGATGAATTATCCAAATTTCTTATTTCATGCGGTGGTTGCAAAATGTTGTTGCCAGTTCATATTTTGATGAGAACATTTATTGAATAAATGTGAAAAACATTAAAAAATATTTTGAAAAAATTTATTTCATTTGCAGTAATAAAATACGTTTAGATAAATTTAGGCTAGCAATAGCAGTCAATGTTACGCTAAACACAAGCATAAAACATTTAAATTTAGTTTTTAAATGAATATGATTCTTTCGAATTCGTCTTTATGTCTGTAGACTTTAGAGAGATAGTTGCGGGTAACTTCGGAACTGCTTGTTTCTTTACAATCGCTTCTGAATCTGCAAGATGATGTTGAATCTAAAACAGAAAATATTTATTATAAACTTAAGATTTGATTTCGTAACATCCCGAAACATGTAAGTTAACATTATTATATTATCATAATTTGGTGATAACCTGAGTTTTCCATAAGATAATTAATTTTTTATTAATTTTAATTTTCTTTAAATATTTCTTTCTGGAGACCCCCATTGGTTTTATTTATTATATTTGAATTTGTCTTATCATGTTCTAACTGTCATAGCAAAATATTTGTTTTAATTTTCTGATATTTTTAAATTAATTATTGCCATTTATTTTTTGCAATAAATATTTATTGAATTTCGATGTTTTTATTGATTTACACGTAGTTTTTGTAATTTTGTTTTTCTCTTGTACCCCAACACATATATTAAATACATTGTGTATCTGTATAACAGTGTTAATTTAACACTGTTTTAACACTTACCTGGCGCAGAGAAATCTGAGCGCCTCCCGGCATAGTACTGATGAGAGCCATTAGTTCCGAAGAATACTATTAGGAAATGTACTGGGTATCACTTAATGTATCGTATATTCTTTGAATATAATCAGACATAGTGATCAATGAAACTATATATATAATATATTTTAAAGTTAAATTTGTATGGTGAAAAAGAAATGTTTACAATCGTCCAGGTTTGTCCCTCCAAAATGTGTGATGAACAGTTAGCGTTTCATTTAATTTGAGATTTAAAAATTTTCAAGCAATAAATTTACCTCGGCTCCAATGCCAGTTAAGTTTTTGTGAGTATCTTCTTTGAAAGAATTGACGGAAGAATACGAAATAATTGAGTTGGAATACTTTTTAAACATTGGGTTTTTCTTGGCTTTCATGTAAAGCTTATTCCATAACTCATTCTGATTATCAATTTGCTGTTTTTCTCTAAAACATCCATTAAATAGAGAGAAATTCCATAATTTTACTTATTCCGCCTTTCCTTAAATTGGCTCGTATAGTCATCGAAGGCATTCGGGTTCATATCCATCATCACTTTAAGAGCATTAAATACCATTGCATGAATTTGTCTAAATATTTTTGTTGAAAAATCACAGAATAAAATAATTATCTTTAAAAGTTTTAAAATTACGAAATCAACTTTGAATCATCCTGAAAATTCAGTCTGAAGCATTTAATCAAGGTAGATCAGACGGAAATTAAGAGTACAAGTCTTTCACTTATAGGACAGAGTTTATATCTGCTGAATTTTCTCTTCAGTATTGAAATTCAGTCTACAATTTCCTAATACCAACATTCTAGAAATATCCTACTATCTTCATCCTTTTTTAGTTAAGACATCCTCATAACCGAAATTCTAAGTACGGTACCACGTGAAAAACTAACAACCATAAAATGATGTTGAGTTAGTTTGCAGTTAGATACAACAGCAATAGTTTATACAGCTTGCATTATATTTGAAACTATTTAGCCATAGCTTTTGATACACTTAATCAAGCATTGGAGTCATCTCAAGATTTTACATGTCAACAAAATACTAAAAAAAGTGATCCTTTCTGCTGCAAAAATAACGGCTTCTTGTTTGTATTATATTGTCACATTCATCTTGTTAAATACTTTGACATAATTGCATTCTAAGGATTTTCAAAACTCTTATACTTGTTGGACAGATTTTAAAAAACCAGGAAAAAATATTATTATATACTGCTGCAATAGTTTCATCCTTAACGCCTGAAACTTCAACGCTTATTTGGTAATGCATCCGCATTAAAAATAAAAATTTTCTTGGAATGAGAAATTTTGACTGTCAGTAGTTTTCTGTCTTATAATTTAAAGTTTCTTCTAATTCTACAAATTGAAAATTTTTCTTCATCCAATTTTCTTAATAGCCATACTCAGATTTTAGAGGCACAATTTACAGTTTGAAGTAAATAGTCTTCTGACCCAAACTTACACGGGAGACTGAGTGATGATATTATTTCAAGCCCCTCATTTATCAAAGTAGATGCTATCCTAGAGTACAATAAAATTATTTAAGAAGTTCTTCAATCTAACAAAAGTTTTCGTATTTCTACTTTTATAAGAGTTTAAGTGCAACATAAAAATGAAATACTAAATTATGTTAAACTCAAAGGAAAAACCTATTGTCCATTTGACTCGTAATTAACGAGATTTTCTAGTCAACAAATGAATCACAAGTCTATTGTTTTGAGAAAACGCCTCTCTTTATTATTCTTATTTAAACAAAATAAAATAATTCATTTTCCATTTTTAAATTTAATATTTTAAATTCAATTTAAAATGTTTTTATAAAATTAAACTTTAAAAATTTCATCAGATATCATCTTTCCTTATAATCTCAAATAAAAATAGACAAAATCAACAAAATGATGCGTGACATGAAGAATTTTTGCAGAGAACAAAAATATATATATATATATAAAGCAATTAATATTTCATTTGTTTTCATTTAGAGCAGTGATTCTTAACCGGGGGTGCGGGAAAGTATTTTTGGGTGTGCGGGAGTAGCCCACTACCTAACCATAAAAATTATTTAATTTCTTATAATAAAATATTTGAAATCTGCAATAGTGTCTCCAATATTGAAGCTCATAAAAATTGGTAGCACTTAGATCACTTATCGGCAAAAGACACAGGAAAGATCCAGTGCCGATGGGCGTATACCTACGCTACGAAATGGCATGAAACTCTACGAGCAAACGCGAACAGGCAGCTAGGCGTGTGTAAGGTTGAGTCAAATTGAGTAAACTATTGTGTCTTCGACATGTGCTTTGTGTATTCTGAATTGTCAAGAAACCTCTTGAGACTAATACATTCTTAATTTCCCATTAAAGCCGATTAGGATTCAGTGATATTACAAACGTAAGAACATTATATATTATATTACATTAATTCTAAATAATTAAATCGATTATATTGCACCACACTATGTCAAAAAACGACAATGGAACGATAAGTATGTCGGTTATGGATTTATCCACACAACCGAAAAAGATGGCACGCAACGACCGCAATGCATCTTGTGTTCCAAGATATTTTCAAACAGCAATCTCAAACCATCAAAGTTATTAGAGCATTTCAACAATCTGCATGGTCGCAAAAAAGCGCATAGCATGAACAGCTTGAAGTCAAAGAAGGCTCGGTTTAATACCAGTGGAACTATCCTAAAGTTGTGTGGACCAGAAATTCAAAAACCTTTATTAGAAGCATCATATCAAGTGGCATATTTATGTGCATAAAAATGAAACCTCACACGATCGCTGAAGAGTTGATTAAACCTTCTGCTTTAATTATTGCTAAAACAATATTAGATTCGGAAGCACATAAAAAATCCAACAGATTCCATTATCGAATGATATTATACGATCGCGAATACAAGATCTCAATGAAGATATTTTAATACAAGTAATTGAAGACATAAAAATCAGTCCACTAAAAATAAGCATGCAACTAAATGAGTCAACTGATGTCGATAATTGTAGCCAACTTTTGGTATCAACTTTTGGTAACCAACTTTTTTGATGTTTTCAATCGCACCAAAGATGTTTTTACTAAATATCAATTACCAATGAATGTGATTGCCTCAATATGCACAGATGGGTCCACAGCAATGTTAGGCAAAAATTCCGGATTTTTTTCACACATGAAAAGAGAATTACCGGAAGTTATAATAACGCATCGCATGTTACATCGTCATGCACTTGCGTCGAAAGCATTGCCAAAAAGTTTAAAACAACATCTAACTACAGCCGTAAATGTAGTAAAATACATCCGAGGGCGAGCGCTTAATCATCCATTTTTCGTGCATTTTGCGAAGAAATCGGTGCTGATCATACCGTGCTTCTATATCACACCGAAATACGATGGCTATCTAAGGGTCACATGCTTAACAGAGTTTTTGAATTGCGCGAGGAAATTGTTCAATTACTGACTAGTCAAAACTGTTATTTAGTAAAAGATTTTGAGAGTAATGATGCAATGCTGAGGCTGGCCTACTTGGCAGACATATTTAGCCATTTAAATAAATTGAATCTATCAAATCAAAGAATTTAGTATAAATATAATAATATGTAGTGAAAAATTATCTTCATTTATTGAAAAATGAGAAATTTGGATACGTCGAGTAGAAAAGGGGAATTTTGCAAACTTTCCCTTACTTGATTCTGTTATTGTGGAAAATGAAAATAATACAATTAAACCCACATTGTAATGCATTTGAGACGATTGAGCAAATCATTCAATGGATATTTTTCTACCGGAAATATTGCCAAAACTCAGAGATGGATGCTGAATCCATTTCTATTTGACTTAAATTTGATGGATGATAGTGATCTGAAAAAGATCAACTTATTGAAATGCGAGAAAATGGAAATGTTCAAATGGAATTCGAATAATTAGAATTGCAACAATTCTGGTGTTCACAGTTACAACGTTATCAAGAGTTGGCGAACGAAGCACTGCAGTTACTCATCCTTTGCTACCACTTACTTGTGCGAAATGGGATTCTCATCGCTTTGCATATAAAAACTAAAGCGAAAAATCGCTTAAATGGAAAAAATGACTTACGCGTATGTCTATCAAAAAAGTAACCTCACTTCGCCATTATAATAATGAACAAACAACAACAGGCTAGTCATTAATAAAAATAATATTGTTTTGTATTTATATAAAATGTACAATGTTTTTCAATAAACAATAAGTTTTGCAAAAAGGTATTTTTCTAATCTAGAAAAATACATTTTTCAATGGGGTGCGGCGATATATTTTCAGATTCAAAAGGGTGCGACTCGCTAGAAAGGTTAAGAAACACTGATTTAGATTATGGATAAAAAATTGTTTATCTTAACTGGATATTCTTAACCGGCGAGATATGCCTCCATAAGGGAGATTTACAGATCTTTCTAGGGAGTTATAACTTTATTAAAAATAATTATATATACATATATATATATATATATATATATATATATATATATATATATAAAATTAAATACTTGTTCCAATGCTGTTTTGAATTGTACATTGCTGGAAATACAAGTGGAAGAATATCTGCAATGTTTTCGGTCATTAGCTCAACGATGTCGACATTGGTCCAAAGATATAAAGTTCTCTCACAAACCTATGATAAATAATAAATATATAAAATAAAAATTCAAGATTGACTTGAAAATTGGTTGAAGAAACACATTTTGCCAATTGAATAAAAAGTGGCCGAAGGATCTTTTGAAATTGTTTTTTATCGCACAATTCTAAACATTCTTCCAGTTCATTGAGAAACATCAGCTCCTTAAAACTGTGCATTTTTGGCCAAAACTTGATCAAACCGTCCACTAATATCTACATCATAATTTTTAAACTACGAAAATCTCATAATTTCTATAAAACTTACGTCACTTATCAATGTTCTGTCTTTTTTAATGAATTCTGTGATGCAATATGCCAGTTGAGGATGATACTGATTGAGACATTTTGCTTTGTGGAGGGGCAATAAAACATGCTTTAAAAATGTTCGATGTTCTTCTTTCAACGGGATTTGAAATCCATTAATTACACTGCCTAAAATCTCTAGTAATTCAGCGATTCCATTGTGCCTTTCGGTTTCATAAATAAATCTGTGATTAAAAATTAAGGTTATTCAACCGATAAAAAGGACCAAAAAAGTTATAAATACGTGAAAAATATATTATTGATGTGTTTTCGAATGAATGCTCTCAAATTAATCATTTTTCCATAAATACGATGAAGAATCGTTTTTAAATAATCTCGTTCTCTAGGATCTGCACTGTCGAATAGTTCGAGGAAATACTTTACAAAGGTGTGATCAATGTATTGTTTAGCTTTCTTTGAATCAAAATCAGGATGTTCTAGCAGTCTCAACATTATTTCATAGATATACTGCAATATATATAAATATATATATATATATATATATATATATATATATATATATATATATATATATATAATCATTTATTAAACAGGATAAACTAGTATAGTAGTAGTAAAACCGTGGCCTATGGGTAGCTCGTGATCCGCCTTTAGATTTAACCAAATTTTACAAAACAATTGTTTGATATTGTTATGATTTTATTGTGATGATATCCTGTGGAAAATCTGCAATATCAACTATGATGTGCAAATACAATTATTAAGATCGACTTAAGTAGGTAGTTAGGAGCTCACTGGAACCTTACCCACTCCCACTTTGCGACGAATTAATTACGTAATTAATCTCTGATTATCTTGATTACATTATTATGTAATCAAGATAATTAACTTTGTGTGCGCACAAATTTTTTTTGATAATCTTTTTGAAATTCAAATTTGGGCGCATTTTTTAATTCAAAATTTCTGAATTTTTTTTAATTAAAATTTTTAGCGCATTTTTCTACTTTAAATTTATGCTGCATTTTTTTTGATTAAATTTTTTTCATCCACAAAATTTTTCGATCATACTATAGTCAGGGGGTATTTTTGACTTTCGATAAAAAAAAATTAAATTAAAATTGGCTCAAATGGCCTACGATGGTCACAGAGGGTATTTTTCATTCACAAAATATTTTCAATCACACTAAAGTCTGGGGATTTTTTTTGACCTTCGATAAAAAGCCTAAGATAAAAATTGGCTTGAATCACCTATCAATAAAAAGGCATAGAAATATTTTATCGATTAAAAAGCCTAAAAAATATTATTCTATACTATATTAGGGTACATTATAGTATATTAAAGTAAATTTAAGTACATTAGAGTACATTTAAGTAAATTGAGGTTCATAAAGTAAATTAAGGTACATTAAGGTAAATTAAAGGGTCTAAAGTAAATTAAAGTATATTAGGGTACATTAGAGTATATTAAAGTAAATTTAAGTATATTAGGGTACGATTGAGTATATTAAAGTAAATTTAAGTATATTAGAGTACATTTAAGTAAATTAAGTTTCATAAAGTAAATTAAGGTACATTAAAGTAAACTTAAGTACGTTAGAATAAATTTAAGTAATTTAAAGTGCCTAGAGTAAAGTATTGTAAGTTAGGTAAGAATATTTTAAAATTAAATAGAGGGTCAACAATTAAGCTACATAAGGGTAATTTTTAAAGCTGAAAATTTTAAAAGCAGTTATAGTAGGCAAATTACATAAGGTAAGAATTTTTTTAAAGTAAATAGAGGGTCAAAAGGTAAATTACATAATGGTGGGTTTCTGGGTGTTGATATTTTGAAACTATATGGTAGTAGTGGGATGTGTCACATCCAGCACATGTCACATCCAGCACAGTACCCCTCCCCCCGCTGAGAGAAAATTTTTCTAAGTCCAAAAGACAAAGACCATGACTCATTCAAGGTCATTTAAACAAAGACCATGACTCATTCAAGGTCATTGGATGACTCATCATATTTTTCAAGGTCATTTAAACAAAGACCATGACTCATTCAAGGTCATTGGATGACTCATCATATTTTTCAAGGTCATTTAAACAAAGACCATGACGCATTCAAGGTCATTGGATGACTCATCATATTTTTCAAGGTCATCTAAACAAAGACCATGACTCATTCAAGGTCATTGGATGACTCATCATATTTTTCAAGGTCATTTAAACAAAGACCATGACTCATTCAAGGTCATTGGATGACTCATCATATTTTTAAAGGTCATTTAAACAAAGACCATGACTCATTCAAGGTCATTGGACGACTCATCATATTTTTTCAAGGTCATTTAAAAGTAGGTCAAGGTCATTCAAAAGTAGGTCAAGGTCATTGGATGGGTCATCAAATTTTTTCAAGGTCATTCAAAATTTCTCAAGGTCATATTATTTTTAAACATTTTTAAATTTTAATTTACTACTTATAAAAATAAGTAGTATATATTTTGTAAATTTATTTTATTATTATTAAATTAAATTGTTTGTTTTAATCAAGTCAATTATTTTATTATTATTATTAATATTATTAATATTATTAATATTATTAATATTATTTTATTATTATTTTTATTATTATTATTATTATTATTATTATTATTATTACAAGTTTTATTTATTAAGATTATAATTTTTATTATTATTATTACATATTTTAATTTTTATTACAAGCTTTATTTATTAAGATTATAATTTTTATTATTATTATTACATGTTTTAATTTTTATTACAAGCTTTATTTATTATTAATATTATTCTTTTTATTTTTATTATTATTTTTATTATTATTATTATTACATGTTTTAATTTTTTATTACAAGCTTTATTATTATTATTATTATTAATATTATTATTTTTATTATTATTATATTTATTATTATTATTATTACATATTTTAATTTTTATTACAAGTTTTATTTATTAAGATTATAATTTTTATTATTATTATTACATGTTTTAATTTTTTATTACAAGCTTTATTTATTATTATTATTACATGTTTTAATTTTTTTTTATTACAAGCTTTATTTATTATTAATATTATTCTTTTTATTTTTATTATTATTTTTATTATTATTATTATTAATATTATTCTTTTTATTTTTATTTTTATTATTATTTATTATTATTTTTATTATTATTATTACATGTTTTAATTTTTATTACAAGTTTTATTTATTATTCTTTTTATTATTATTTTTTATTTATTATTATAAATATTATTATCATTATTTTTTATTACTTTTTATTAATAATACATATATATATATATATAATAAAACAAATACATAAAACAACTATATAAAAAACATCTATATAAAAACAACTATATATAAAAAAAAAAAAAACAACAACTTCATAAAAAGTAAATCAATTATTAATAATGCAATTAAACAAATATCAAGTTTTATTTCACGTTTCTTCACGCTTGGCATTTGATTATGAAAATATTGCTAATAAAAATAATAATAATAAATTATAACAAATGAAAATACCAAAGAGAAATTTTCACAATTTTTATTTTTATATACAAATTTGTTAATAAATATCAATAACATTCTCAAATATCTCATCAAATTGCTGATTGCGAACTGTTGGATCGGTTTCAGGCATGATAATATTACCACCAACATCAAGGACATCAACCCCTCTATAATGACCATATGCAAAACTCGAGTTTTTCCCTACCCAAGCTCTCTTGTCGTCATGATTATTTAATGCTATTTTAGAATTTTTAAAAGTGAACAGCTGATGATTTCGAGTCCCTATCCTAGTTTGAGGTACCGACATAATACTATTGTTATTATAACAATTCAAATATGATTGGTGTTTAATGTCGGTACCCGGTAATTTTACACCCTTAGCTCGCATCGTTGATTTATTTCCTAGCAAGCTATAACATTTAGGGCGTAAGAAAACCCACTCGCTATATCCTAACCCTTTACTCTCATCCTTGAACTTGCCAATAACCGAGTCAAGTCGTCTAGAATATAAAGGATGAGAAGGATCATAATTTGATGTATCTAACAGATCATCCGAAATCATAGCTTTTAATAAAATTTCTAATTTTAAATTTTTTATCTCCAAAAAGAAGCTATCTGTATCACCCGCTACTAGATTGATATCACAATTATAAATATCACGATATTTTTGTAACTCAACATACTGTAACTGGTACATCCGTAGTTTGGATAAATCTAGAACTGATTGACCGATATAACTAGGTCTATCCAAACATATTGAGTCCTTATTAAGATGAGCGGCAAAAAGATCATCAGTAATCTCTATTGTTTTTCTAAATGCCGGTTTTGACGAATATGTAATTAACTTTTCAGCTGAATTACATAATCGCAAATTCATCCTCTTTTTAAGGTTCTCAACAGATTTACCATACAGACTGTTGTTATACAATTTAAATAAATCTCTATATAATTCACTAACTGCATTTGCACGCAAGTTAGTGTTTTTATCGATATAATGTTTAAAAATAGGAGCTTGCTTGTATTTAATAGCTCTATGTATATGTGTAACCTTAGCCCCGAGAGAAAGATAAAGCCTGAGAAGCCTCCAATGAAGAACATAGTTCTTCTTAGGATAATGCGTTAGCATTAACTTCTCAACTTTTGAATTTGGTGGGCACATCTTTTCCGGTCCAATCGGAAAGTCATTTAGAAAATCATGTAAATTATCTGGAATCTCGATATCAACTTCCATAGTATATCCATATGGAAGGATTTCAATATCCACAACATTCGCACATTCATTCAAAACCTCATCCAAACCATCATACACCCAAGTAAAATCAGCGTAAGGAAGACTTTGGCTGAGAGCCCAACCATACAGATTATTTATATCTATGTACAATAATTCTGTATCCTCCGAAGCAGCAATGTAATGTTTGTTAACAAATGTTAACCCACCCCGTATTCCACCTTCGTAAAAATTGAACATTTCCATGTCCTGTAAAAGTTCAATGGGTTCCGTTAATGTCATAAGCGCTGAAGCCCATGACATACCCGGAATGCCATAAAAGTTTAGAGGTTCAAGACCATTGTAAACAATAGCCTTGGCACGGAATTGTTGAAAATAGTCCGCAAGGAGGAACACATCAAGTTTAAGGTAAATTAACATATAATCACGCAAAGTCCTACAGTTTTGCTGCGTCCAGATTAGTTGTGCCCTATCGTACTCATCTTCACTTACGCCCTCCCAAATTGGAGGCAACTCATAAGTAGTCTCAAGAACTTCCTCCGAAACAGCAAAATTATACGGAAAAATACCTTTACAGTCGACTATAGAACCTTGAAAGACAGACGAAGTCAATGGAAGAGAAGTTAGCGTTTTCACAGCCTTAGCTAACGAACAATTAACAAATTGCATACTGTCGATAAAGCGAACAGCTAATTTGTTAATGTGAACAATTAATGAAATAAATTTTTCTGTAGAGGTCGGTATGATATCTAAATTCCATGAAGGAAAGCGATCGAGACCATATTTTAAAATATGGTGAAGGTCATAACCTCTTAAATTATGAAAGACTATAGGTAGTAACCGATAAATCCTACGAGCTATATTACATTTTCGGCAAGCTGCCCCTAGATAATTACCAGTAAAATGGCAATGATCTCTAACCGGATTTACAATCGGTTTTTTACATAAATAACAGGTTCGACAAGACTTAAACTTTCGAACCTCACTGAAAGACATGGGCCCTATCAATTTATCACCTTCCGAATCATAGTACGGAATAACAATTTCAGTTGCAATTTCCTCAATTTTCTTAAGAAAATCAGGAATGCAATCAAGTCCGTAAAAGTAATAATATGATTTTATGTTAGTATAATTATTAATTAATAAAAGGCCTGCTGCAATAGGCATATGAATTTGATGATGTCTATCATCAGGAGGTAAAACCGATTCAAAATCGGCATAAATCACAAAAGGTGGGGTGATATGTTTAGAATAATTTAGGAATTCTAAATTTTTATTTTCGGGGAGCGTGTATAGGGTTGTGCCAGTCTGATTTTTGGCGCATAATGCAACATGTGTATTGAATGCATTATCTAATCTAAACCCATTAAGGCAATGTGGACACCAACGACATCTAATTTGAATGTTACAGTCAGGGTTTTGATGGCAATTCATTAACCAGTTGATATTGGTCACAGCGGTATAATGATATCTATCATTATTTTCAAGTAGTAATAAATAAATAGGGTTTCCGTCAGTGACTTTGCTTCTATGGATCAAACTTAAATGAGGATGGTGAAAGACATAATTATCTGGAACCTCATCAATTATAACAGTTGGTGTGTACGAAAACACATTTATTGCTAATTTTAAAGTCGAATTTTTCTTTTCGAACTTTGGGATGTTTATTAATTTCATGGGACAATCCGTGATCTCATCGTACTCTAATTCGTCTAAAAACTCGGTATATTTAGAGACTCTTTGGGGTTTTCACCAATTATATCTTTCTTTAATAAATAAAGAATAGAGTAAAGGAAGCACTTGTCGTCATTGTTTTTTATATTTACTATGGCTCCTTTATTTTCAATGCAGAAGGGGTTTTAATATATTTATGTCCAGACAAACGATTAATAGGAGCATATTTTGTTAAAATAAAGTGAATTTCCATAATATTAATAACACGCCATCCACTACCTAAATGGGTGAATTGTTCTATTTTTTCATTAAGCTTATTAACCCCTTCACTTAAAAAGTTATCTGAAAATGTCTCCGCATTATTTGAAAAATAATTGTCACGAATCTCGCCATCTTTTTCAAATTTAATTAATATCGCGAATTGAATTTTAACGCTCCCCATTTTATTTATCTCAAAATTAATTTATTACTGATTCGCTCAGTTAAAGTTACTGTAATTAGTTGCGCGTTAGATATATCAAAACGTAAAGTTTTGATAGCGCCATTTAAATTTACTGAAATGTTCGGCTCATTCTCTAATACAGAACCTCCGAATTGTATAATATTTTCATTAATTATAATAGGTATAATATTTTCATTATTTATAATATGTATATTATTTATAATATTTTCATTATTTATAGTATTTTCATTATTTATAATAGGTATATTATTTATAATATTTTCATTATTTATAGTATTTTCATTATTTATAATAGGTATATTATTTATAATACTTTCATTATTTATAATATTAGAGTCATCATCATCACTGATTTCGATGACTTCTTTTTTAATTATTTTATTTGGGATATTAATTTTAATAGGTGCAGCAGGTCTTTTATTCTTTTTATTTGATGTTTTTTTATTTTGTAGTATATTCAAAATATCGACGTTATTTTATTAATTTTCTTAAACATATTTATTTTACTCGACTTGAAAGAATTTAAATGAACCCATGTTCCCTATAAAATTCTTTATATTTAATGTTCTGGGATGTTTTGCATATGGCGCAGATAAAAATTTGATGCCATTAAATCTATGGCGGTAATATTTTTTCATTTCTTCATGGCAACTTTCATTATGTTGCAACGATGAGATGCAATATCTCGGATAAAAAGTGCCTAATAAAAATATTAAATTAAAAACCTATATAAAGTAACTATGATATAAAATATCTAATAATTCTAACAAATAAAACCTTAAATACAATAATATTTGCATGCTCACTGCAAACTATTAAATAATTCTAATAAATAAAACCTTAAATACAATAATATTTGCATGCTCACTGCAAACTATTAAATAATTCTAATAAATAAAACCTTAAATACAATAATATTTGCATGCTCACTGCAAACTATTAAATAATTCTAATAAATAAAACCTTAAATACAATAATATTTGCATGCTCACTGCAAACTATTAAATAAAATATCTATTAAAATAATTCCTATATAATTCATATATAATTCAATTACGTAAGATCTATAATAAAAATGCCTATATAATTCAAAACTATTTGTTCAACTATATTTGTTTATAATTTATTATGTTAATATATGTTTCAGTAATAATACTTTTTTAAAATATATTATAAATTAATGATATTTGAAGTATTATTAAAATAATACTTTAAATTTCATCAATTTAAAAATATATTTATCATAAAACTTTTGAAATAAACAGATCCTTATTATAAATTTATTATAAATTATTATAAATTATTGATATTTGATGTAATATTTTAATAATACTTCAAATATCATTAACTTAATTTCGATAAATAAAAATAAATAAAAAAACTAACATTTATCTCCTGATTCCGACGAATCATCATCCTCTATAGAAGAGAGGTCCTCCATATCTTCCCCAGTAACGAGGGCATCTCCAAAAACGGTGGCATAATTATTGTCATCCCCAGAAATGGGGCATCTCCAAAAACGGTGGCATAATTATTGTCATACCCAGAAATGGGGGCATCTCCAAAAACGGTGGCATAATTATTGTCATCTGCATCCAAATCAACTAAAATGTTTTTAAAATTAAATTAAAATTTACCATCTTCGATAATATCCTCTTCGCTATCACTGATAACAATTGTATCTTCGATTAAAATAACTTCTAAAATAATTTATAAATAAAACATATATAAAATTAAAATTTACCATCATCTTCGATAATTATAACATCATTTTCACGATCTAACTGATCTTGTATTTCTGTTAAAGTATACCAATCTAGAAAATATAATAATAAAATTAAAAATAAATTAAAAATCCTTACCATTTCCATCGACCAACAATTGGCGTAAAATTCTTGAGTTCTCCATTTTAAAATTTTTGAAATCCCGCGAGTAAAAGTTTGTAATAATTGTGACAAATTCTACATTTGTCAATGTTTATAAAGAGAATAATATTTTCAGGATTTAGCCAATCACATTTAAGCAATACACACATATAGGTGAGAGATTTTTAGACATGTTTTCTTTGTAAAACACATGCAGTCTACACTGTGACTGCATGCGTTCTTTGTAAAATCACATACATACTTTTGTTTGTATGTGTTTTCTTTGTAAATCACATACATACTTTTGTTTGCATGTGTTTTCTTTATTCAATTTTGTGTATGCATGCACTTATCATGTGATGATCACGCACTTATCTTGCACTGTCTTTGTGATCACGCACTTATCATGCACTGTTTTGTGATGATGCATTAGCTTTAATTAAACACATAATAATATTTATAATAATAATAATAAAAATAATAATAAAAATAAAAAGAATAATATTAATAATAATAATAAAAATAATAATAAAAATATTAATAATAATAATTATAATAATAATAATAATAGTAATAATAATAATAATTATAATAATAATAATAATTATTATTATAATAATAATATTTATAAAAATAATAATAATAAGTAATAATAGAATAATAAAAATAAAAATAATAATATTTATAAAAAGAATAATAAAAATAATATTAATAGTTAAAACACAACAATAAACATTAATACATTTATTAATCATCAAATCTCTAGGATAATAACCAAGCTAAACAATGTTGACCACATGTTAAGGTCCATGGTTTTTGATACATAGTTTTATTATAGACAATAGGTTTACCCATTGTTTGCAGTTTCGAAACCATTAAAGCCGGATAATAGAAACCCATAGGATCAAATACAAATATCTTGCTCCGATAAAACCACCTTGTTGTTTATATATGATTTTTCTCATTTGCTTACGATTTTTATTATTTACTAGTGATAACAAAGGCTTACGATGTTTATTCAATACTAGTTTTTTAGAATTACTGATTTTAATTTTACCTCTGACTACTTTTAACAGAATTTTGAGTAAATCATCGACAACGATAGTTGGAAAAGATTGTAAAATAGACATTCGTTTCATACTCGAAGCCTTTAACAATGCATTAAAATATGGGAAACTCCTATGATTTTTTACAATTTTAACTGTTTTCTTACTCTTTTTAATAATGTTTTTCGAAATAAGATTCATTGCAGGGTAATTCTCGGTTATTAGATTTTTAGATGGTGTATAACTGGTTTTTGGTGGAACTTTATTTATTGTCTTTTTAATACTATGTCTAAGTTTTCGGATATTTTTAAGCCTGGATTTCATAAACATTTTTACATGTTAAAGTTTTCAACTTTGTTTACATACCATGTCACCTTCTTTATTAAAAATATCGGGTTTTACCCGTAAATCATCATTGCATTGTTGTGTGAAATCAAGAAATATATATCCATGTGGTGATTTTGTAGCATCTTGAAATGCACTGATGAGAAAATTACGATTATTAGGGTATGCTTGTCGAGCAAGAAAATCAATAACTGTTGCATCTCTAGGATTCTTGAAAATAACTAAATATTGAACATTTAAATTCCTTGTTCGATGTGCACCACCCTGGTGAAATAGATTTTGAGTAATAAAGATCACAGTAACACCAACATGTCTACTGATTTTTGTGAATAAATTATTAAAATCCTTTTCTTTATTAGCTTCCTGATACAAATCATCAATAATGATGACATCACCTTTCCTTAAACGACTTGACCAGTTTTTATCGAAACCCTTTATTATTTTCATGTTTTTCAATTTACAGAAATTATCCTGAGTTAATCCATGTTCTTCATCTGCACCCCTATGCCAATAAATCTTGTTGAATTTGGTTTGAAATAAATTAGATTTCAGTAATTTACACACAAACATAGTTTTACCACTACCACTTGGGCCGACGATTTGATATACAGCATCATTTCTTAAGTCCATTATTAATTTGTATAATTATAGTTTTGTTTATATTATACGATTTAATGTACTCTTCCTAAAAATCATATATATAGATTAATATTTCATTATTGTTTAATTATGTTATCAAATATAAATTATAAAGGAACTTTCGATGTATCAAAAATGACGTTTCCAAATGGTAAACCCCAGCAAATTGTAGATAGGAGTGGAAAATACCCTATAATATTTTTCAAATCCGGCAAATGCAGAATCATGGGATGCAAGAAACCTTTAGATGTCAATAAATTACAATATAGAATAAAGGATCTTAAAATACAGTCAATTACAGTTACCATGGATATGGGACAATCTATCAATCTATACAACATGTCAACAAAATGTCTTTGTATGTTCGAGCCGGAATTATTTCCTGCATTGAGGCTTTTAAAATACAACCCAATGTGTGTTAACGTGTTTGCTAGCGGCAAAATAGTCATATTAGGGGTGCGAAATCTAGAGTACAAAAATATTGTTTGTGACATACAAAATGAAATCACCGGATTGGTTGATATCTGATTGGCTAATGATTGATTAAAACAAATTGCTTATTCATTTTATTTCATTTTTAAAATGGAAAATATTATGTATGCTATGCCAAAGAAAAATATCGCTGAATACGGTAAATTTATCATTTTTATTTCATTTTTTTTTATATTTTATTTAGACAAATATGCTCCAATGCTAATCAAGCGTATTATTTATTACTATCCTCAAATAAAGGAGATTTTGAAGAATCAAGAACCTTCAATGCATCAACAGTTGATATATAATGAAACACGAATCGATATTTCAAATCTGATTAAACAAGCCCTTTGGGACAATGAATTAAACCGAACGGTCAAGGAGATGGAAACTGAATACCCCTGCATTCTGGGGTGTAGCTGTGTGATTTCCGATATCAGCGCTATGTCGAATGGAATCTGACAAATTCCATACGAAATTTTCAAAAAATTCAACTTTTACGACAATAAATGTATTTTATTTTGATTGTTTTGGTAGTTTTATTGTTGGTAATAAATGTTTTTGTATTTTATTTTTGTTGTTTTTTTTTTAGTGTTGATAGAAATAGTTTTATTGTTTTGGTAATAATATTAATAATAGTAATAGTTTTATTTTTGTTAGTTTTGGTAATAATAGTAATAATAGTAATTTTATTTGTATAGTAATAATAATAGTAATAATATTAATAATAATAATAATAATAGTAATTTTATTTGTATAGTAATAATAATAGTAATAATAGTAATTTTATTTGTATACTAATAATAATAATATTACATTTTATATAGATGATATGTGTAAAATCATAAAACTCAACGGGTTAATTTACATACAGTCACGCACTTAACATGCAATTATCATTCACTTAACATGCATAATTCTGATTGGTTAATCAGTTTCTGTCAAGGGTATAAAAGTGCGTCACCACCTTATAAAGATCATAAATCAAATATGACCAAGAAAATAAGCGTCCAACCAGTTCAGATGTTCCACAATTATAAAATGTATTTTTTAAAGGAGCCTATTAATATGCAATTGGCAAATCCAGTCAAACTCAATAAGACTCAATTTCAATCTCTCGCTGGCACTCTATCAATGTTAGATATCAAGGATATAGATAATACGTTCAAAAAGATCAATTCCAATTTAAAATGCAATGAAAATGCTTTCTTCACGAGTCAATATACCAGATATTATGATGCATTTACAGAAATTGGATTCAAAGAACAGGAAAACTGGTATATAACAATAACAATCCAAGGATATAAAGCAGATCAAAACGATGTGCTTTCTCCAATCTGGAAAATTGTTACTGCTAGACTTTCACAGTTATTTTAGTGTTTAGTGTTTAATAAATGTATTAATGTTTCTTTGTTATTCTATAAACAAAATTATAATTAGTTTTAAAATAGTGTTAAGATGATGTCTGAAAAAGGTAAAATATAAAATATAAATAATTAATTAATTTTGGTTTAGAATATTTAATAAACTTTTTGTTTGATAAACTTGAAGAAATAACCGGTGTAAAAATTAGAGATATGTTGACTCTAGTTGAAGCATTGAGTAAAGAATCGGATTGCGAATCTGAATGTCAGAGTGATGAAATTGTTAATGATACTGAAATTATTAATGATTCTGAAGAAATTATTGATGTTGAAGAAGCTACCGAAAAAGATGAGCCTACCGAATTTAAGAATTGTATTGATCATGTTATAGAAAATATTATGATAGAATCTTGTGGTGATGAAGAATGTACATGTAATAATCAATAAATCTTTAAAATATAGTTTTTTTTTATTAATAAAAATAACAAAGAAATATTTATTAAAATCTATGATAAACCTTGTTACATAAATATAAAACAGATACTCCAGTGAATAGTTTTAATAAAATTTTGCAATTCTCGATATAAATATCAGAGCGTTTGGCTTCTGCGGCAACTTGAATAATAGCTGTCCATCCACCGTTTGATTCTACCCACGGATCAATTTTTGTTTCTATCACCTAAATAATAATAATAAATTAATAACAATATAAAGTAATATACCTCTATAGACCATTGGAAATAATTTTCATAGTCGGATCCAGATTTTAATATCATGTGTTTCATGTACAGTAATCCTACTATTATTCGCATCCATTTATTATTTTCATCGAACATGTAACTAAATATTGATTGGAATGCCTTCTTTCTCTCCAATGGTGGCAAATTGAGAATTTTTTCATAATCGAATGGGATGTCTTCAACGATTTTCTCGGTACGGTTTACCATAAATTTCATGTTTTTAATGATTTCATCTTCTTCACTATTATTAGAGACCAGCTCATTCAACAAAGTTATAAAAAATTTAGTTTCTGGCATTTTATAAAAATATATGAAAGTGTAAGCTTATTTATACTATATTCGACCAATCAGAATCATGTAATACTAAGAAAATATGTAAAAATATATAATGGAAATGGCAATGATGATTTGTTGGCACTGCTAACTTCTTTCAAGTTGTTGCCACCACTGTTAACCGGTTGTTGTTGAAATTTCATTATACGATTGAACTGATCAGTTGTTTTATTAGAATAAAATGTTATACTATATTGAACTTGATTCATCATTTTTTCATTAAGTTTACGATTTTCTTTCAATTCTAATACTGATTTTCTTAATTCATTTTTGATAGTACCAATGGTCTTATTTAAATATATAATATCATCATATAATTCGTTTTTAGCTCTTTTTAAAGTCTCATATGTATGTTCAAATCGGAATTCTAAATTACTCATTCTTTCAGATAATCTTTTGACTGGAGTTTTCAAATATCTAGGCCTATCTATCATATACAAAATATCCATCAATACAGCGGTATCAGGACATACACATCTTGTTGAATTTTTACCTTGAACGGTTACAACAATTGAGTTGGCCATATTAAAAACTAATAATATTATTAAAATTTCTTTAATCATTTTCAAAACATTATAAATTAATATTTATTGTTTATAGCTAAAGATTTGTGTGTGTGTGTATCTAAATTAGTATAAAAGTAATTGTTATTTCAATTTTTATCATTAAAATGATTGTACCGAGCGCAGTTCAAGCTATGAATGAAGTTAAACATTATGGTAATTTATTATTACTATTATTATTATTATTACTTGTTTTTTAGATGATTATTTTAAAGTTATTAAAGAACGTCTGGAATTCTATTATCCAGAAATACATGGAATCATGGATAAGCCACCATCAATAATTCCAGACTTGATATTCAATCATACATCAATATGGATATTTACTGTAATCGATGAGTTCCTATGGGATATCGAACAAAACAATTTGTCAAAAGATATGGAACCCGAATACCCTTGTGGTGATGGATGTCATTGCTGCGCTTCCCGATATCGGAGGTATGTGGAATGGGCTTTGAATAAAGCTCTTCGACAATACTACTATAGTAGAATTATCTCTTTATAATAAATTTGTTGTATATGTCTTGGTTTTCATTATATAGTAATAATAATAAAAATAATAATAAAAATAATAATAATAAAAATAATAATAAAATAATAATAAAAATAATAATAAAAATAAAAAGAATAATATTAATAATAATAATAATAAAAATAATAATAAAAATAAAAAGAATAATATTAATAATAAATAAAGCTTGTAATAAAAAAAAATAAAACATGTAATAATAATAATAAATAAAGCTTGTAATAAAATTTAAAATATGTAATAATAATAATAAAAATTATAATCTTAATAAATAAAACTTGTAATAATAATAATAATAATAATAATAATAAAAATAATAATAAAAATAATATTAATAATATTAATAATAATAATAAAATAATTGACTTGATTAAAACAAACAATTTAATTTAATAATAATAAAATAAATTTACAAAATATATACTACTTATTTTTATAAGTAGTAAATTAAAAATTTAAAAATGTTTAAAAATAATATGACCTTGAGAAATTTTGAATGACCTTGAAAAAATTTGATGACTCATCCAATGACCTTGACCTACTTTTGAATGACCTTGACCTACTTTTGAATGACCTTGAAAAAATTTGATGACTTATCCAATGACCTTGACCTACTTTTGAACGACCTTGACCTGGACTTTTAAATGACCTTGAAAAAATATGATGAGTCATCCAATGACCTTGAATGAGTCATGGTCTTTGTTTAAATGACCTTGAAAAAATATGATGAGTCATCCAATGACCTTGAATGAGTCATGGTCTTTGTTTAAATGACCTTGAAAAAATATGATGAGTCATCCAATGACCTTGAATGAGTCATGGTCTTTGTTTAAATGACCTTGAATGAATCATGGTCTTTGTCTTTTGGACTTAGAAAAATTTTCTCTCAGCGGGGGGGGGGGGTACTGCGCTGGATGTGACACATCCCACTACTTATGGTTGTTACCCAGACAACCCCACACAAATATTTTTCGGTTACCACTCTGCACCGTTGCTAAGCAACGTTGGAACTGTGTTCGAGTGGGTAGATCGTCCGCAAAAAGTGAGCGCAATTGCTAATGCTATAATTGACCAAACGATCCATGGGTCCAACGAGCTACCAATAGAAGGCCTGTGCTCGATTTCGATTTTTAGGTCCCATTATTCTCCTATCTCCTTCAAATATTAACCTATACTATCATATCATTTATCTTCATGTCCATTCACATAGTCCTTCTCATCGTTGTCCGTATTATCGACTTTTGCCATGGCCTGTACACCCTTTATTATGTTAAACATACTCAGTATCTATTTTACCCTTATCCCTATTATAACTACTATGTCTACTGTTATTGTCACTAGCGTTATCATTGTTACTATTATATGTATTACCTTTATTAATTGTTACCACTATTACATTTATTATTATTCTTATTACTATAATTACCATTACATTTATTATTATTACTACTATTATTATTATTACCATTATTATTATCCTAATTATTATCATTATTATTATAAGTACCATAATCATTATTATTATTATTGTTACCCTCATTATTATCATTGTTATTATCAAATTTATCGTAGGGATTCATCCTTATTCTTCCGCTTTGTGGAGATATTTTACCTATATAAAATTGTATCCGTAATCCATCCTTATCTTCCAGTTTTCGACAAAGTATTTTCCTTGAGTCGAAAATTTTTAGCAGCGTACCGCCCTTATTTTACAGTTTTATAAGGATATTATGCTCACAATTGAACAACATTCCACTTTTACTTTACTATTTTCTAAGTATTTTAATCAATTCGGAAAATTTGAGAAGCGATCCGCCCTTATTTTGTGGTTTCAAGAGAATATTATACTGACAATCGAACAACATTTCACTTTTACTTTACTATTTTCTATAAGTATTTTAACTAATTCGGAAAATTTGAGCGGCGTTCCGCCCTTATTTCAGTTTTACGATAAATGTTTAAACTATTTCCGAAAATTTGCGCAGCGTTCTGCCCATATTTTTCGTCTCAATTCAACATAATTTATTTAATTCTTAAATATTATTTAAAACATTATTTTTCCTGATTTTAGTCGTTCGGATTAATCTTTTTCCGATGGCTATTCATTTTAACTATTGCAACGATTTCGCAATTTTCCCCACTACCCTTTCCCTCTCTTGGTCCTTAAGATCTATGTATGTTCATGTTATATTTAATGAGTGCCCACTAGACTACTCGGTGTTAATGATTTTGAGCCGAATATTGATAAAATATTTGTCGATTTTATCGAAATTAAGTGCAAGGAGGTTGAGCCAAAAGACCCACTTTCAAGCTACTCTCATTCGCTATTTAATTCAGTGATTTGACGTTTGGGTTCCTGCGTTCTCACGCCGGGACCTTCACGGGCACGACTGTTGGAGGACTTACGCTGCACTTACACAGTCGATAGGGGTGATTTATTTTTCTCTCTTGCAATATGATTAAGGTACATTTAATTGATTTGATGTGACCGAAAACGATTATCAAAATTAAGAAGTTATTTTAATCGAGGTGTTGGGCAAAAACTGATGAAGCCCATTTTTTGTTTAACCAGCACGATAACGCCTGTGTGTTTTTGAGCGGAAAACTTAAATTTTGATAAAAATGGAAAATTTTAAGAAAAATAAAATAAATAAAAATTTAATAAAAATTTTGATACATAAAAATGTAAAAATTTAAATCGAAAAGAATAAAATTTTTTATAATTTTGGAATATTCTAGAAATTCCTTGTTTTAATGCATCAAAACACACACACGAACAATCGTGATATATAAGGCGATGCTGGTTGACCAAAAAACACTCACTCTTTCTTTACTCTCTTAATTTATTTGTTTAAAAATTTACTACGAAAGCAAAGTAATTATTATTTACATTTTAATGTTTTTATTTTGTTATGAAGATGAATTTAGTTATTAATAATTTTTTTTTATTATCTATTCAGTTTATAGACAATAAATGATCAATGATTTTCAACCCAGATCTTTTATAATCGAACCTTCATCATAGAGAATTAACTTTAAATCATTTTAGCCAATTTTTGTCCTACAAAGATATACCATAGATCACATGCATGCAAGGAAGAAAAATAAAAATTGTTTTTTCGGTACCCCGGATCGAACATGTTAGTGGGGAAGCCGCGGCGAAGGCAGTAGCCGGGTCCGTTCAGTATTCTCCACTTCCTAAATCCTATAGCCCAACCCTCGAAAGAGTAGTGTTGAGGTCCTGGGAAAGGTCAAATATAAAGTTGAAAATTACAATAAAAAGAAAAATACGTAGACTAGTATCTAGTGGAATTAGCGAAAATCTTTTCGACAAAACATATGTTCATACAAAAAGTCATTATCTAACCTATAAAAATCACACTACGAGACTAACCACAAAAAAATTCAGAAAATTTGACATATTAACCATAAAAAAAATCCATGTGTGACAAAAAGATCGACTTCACCTTAAATTAGCTGTATATCGGATTTTTTACAATACCATTATTCGTACTCAATCCACATTTTAACTTTAATATTCAAAATGACCTCGACCATAAATCCGAAATTCGACGTTATCCCATTACTTAGATTTTACTACTTCATCAAAGGTAAAAATTCTACTCATTTTATAAAACTAAGTCCACGACCCTATGGCCCACAAAACGACTATCATTCCTACTATTATCATTAGTATGGTACAATTAAAATTATTTTTATTTCTAAAAATTTTATTGTTATTATTATTATTTTTATATTATTATTATTATTATTATTTTCATAATAATATTATTATTATTATTATTACTAAAATATTATTATTATTATTAATATCATCGATCTTATTAGTACACCATTCATTAACTAAATAGTATCATTATTATTAATAAATTATTATTACCCTCATGATGCTTTTGATATTGTCACTATTATTATTGTCCTTATTATTATCATCATCACTAATAATAGAATTATTATCATTAATGTACTATTGTCATTACCATTACTATCATCATCATTATTATTATTATTATTATCAACATCCTTAATTAAATTAATATTATTATTACTATTAATATATTATTATTATTACCATTATTAGTATTGTTATGGTTATTACTATCATTGTTAACGCTAATTTAATATGGCTATAAACCTATTAAGATCTGTATTATTAAATTTCATATCATAGTTATTAGTATTAACCTATCATCCTTATTATTAATCTTATCATCTTTATTATTATCTCTATTAAAATATTATTACTGTTATTGTTATTAATATTATTAATATTACCATTCGTGTTATTGGTACTATTATCGCAATAAGTTTAATATTATTATTATTATTGTTATTACTTCATCATTATGATTATTATTATTATTATTATTATGATTCCTTTGATATTATTATTATTGTTATTATTGCTATTCTGGAGGCCCTATTTCCTTACATTAATATTGTTATTATTGTTGCTATTATCATTATTATTACTCAGAGATAATTATTATTATTACAATTGTCATTATTATTTTATTAGAATAACTATCATAACTATAAAAAAAAAATAAAAGCACCAAACTTTATTAAAATAAACATACATCATAAAAATTATCACCTTCACCAAAAGTAGAAATTGCATTTAAATAAATTCCAAATCTCGGGATTTTCTTTGCAGGCTGTTTCTGAGTGTCCTGTAACTTAATTGTGAATGAAATAAATAATAAATTGAAGATCATACTTGATAGCAAATGTTGATTCTAGAAATTGCCACTTGAGAGGATCTGGCTTGTTTGGGGGATCTAAAATACCTGAAAATATTAGTTAAAATAGACAAAAAATTTATAATATAGAACTTACAAATTGTTTAACCCGTTGCTATGGTAATAAGCAGCAAGCAGGTTAAAACACATATAGAAAAAAAAACATATAGCTAAATTTCTCCTGAGTCCTTTAATTTTGGGGGTCGGAGTGATGGCCGGTAATATAAAATAAGACATTTTACCTTATAATAAAATTAATTTCATTTTACAATAAAATTTTTATAAATCATTATACAGTAATTTAAGTTAAATAATTTTATTTTTCAAATAGGAGATTAGAAATAATAATTTTTTTTAAATCGTGAAATAAAAATTGGGATATTATTATTATATTGTTAATAAGGTAGTTACCATGAAACTAAATTCTAATTATTACATTCATTATGTTTATGTTATTATTATTAGTATTTATTATAATTGGATTGCATGGGCACGACGTTTAGACCCAGGGGTTTTGATAACATGTTGACTCGATGAAGCATTGAGGGATTAAGAGGACCCAGAGTGTCCCCAGCAGTGGGCATAGTGCGTTGGCTGGTGTCACGTCTATGAGCACTGTTGCAGATGCTTTCGGGGCGCGTAAGTCAGATAAAATGTACATACCCATCCCTTTCCCCGCCTAGATAGCATGATACGTCTCCGAGAGATATTGTTTTAGAAATATAAGGTTATGTTAATATTTATTATGTATAAATTAAAACTAATAAAGATAAGGATATAAAGATTTTTGTTTAGTGGACTCACACAGCAGGATAATCAACAAATTCCGCCGGGACATATCGGTATACCACCAAATAGCTCTAACACAAAGTCAGAGGGCGGAAGCCATGGTGCGGTAGTGGCGCTACATGGAACAAACATGGCTTCGCCCGGAGGCCGCGTCCAAGTTGTAAACCGAAATGGACGAGTTGAGGGTCAAGTTAAGTCAGAAGGAGGAAGCATTGCGGCTGGCAGAGCAAAAGGCCCAGAAGCTGAAAAAGCAAGTAGCCGAGCTAAAACTGAGGGACGAAATCCGCACAGACCTGGTGCAGAGTGGAGCAGCACTATCGGCAGAACAGCAAGCCATAGTGATTCAGAACGTCACTGGTAAAGACGTAGGAGTAAAAGTTATGACCCCAGGTCGCTCCCGTCCACCAGAGGATTTACCTAAGAGGAACCGAAGGAAAAACCGGCCGAGTAAAAAGGAGCGGGAACGGCGGTACAAATTAAATAGAGCTCGGTTATTAGGACATATACTGGACGCGAACGGGTTCTGAATCCCGCGTGCTCATTAACTCTGTTCACCCGACAATTTATTTGATGTTATTATTATTATTAAATTAAATATATTTTGTTAGTGTTAAATTCGATATTGACGTTTGAATATGAATTGAGGTCGTTGAATATGGGGACACTAAAACGGTCAAATGATTAAGTAAATTAATTATTAGATAGATTGATGAAAGGGGGACCGATTGAGTAGAGAATGAAGTCTTCTATGACAGCTCGTGAACCTGAGGGGGTTAGGACATTAACAGTTCTTGAGAAGGAGCTCACCTTTTGCTAACCTTCCACCCACTAGTTCACAGTACCAACGTCAATTTTTGACGGGTGACTAGCTGTTAAAATTCTTATGTAGGCGCTGGGTGGGGAATAGTAACCCTTAGGCAGTCTAAACTATTTTTAGGACCCATCAGTGCCCAGCAGAGGATTCAGATGAGGATATTGGTAAATTTATTTATTAAATTAATAAATTATAAAAACTTTTTTACAAAATGAAGTAATTATAATAAACGATACACCGATGGAAGTCATAGTTATCGACGATGGTAAAATTATTTAATTTTTTAAATTATTATGAATTTTTAGATGAAAATAATGTTCCTGATGATGCTTTTTCTGGGGATGCCATTGTTCCTGAATATGACTCTATTTTTGGAGATGCCCACATTTCTGTGGATGATAATTATGCTCACGTTAACGTGGATAAAGATGGAGATGCCCACATTTCTGTGGATGATAATTATGCTCACGTTAACGTGGATAAAGATGGAGATGCCCACATTTCTGTCACCGATGCCCACATTTCTGTGGATAACCCCGTTTCTGGGGAAGATATGCTGGTGGATGATGAGATTTTTTATGAAAAATGTAAGATTTTCATTATTTTTTAATATTTTTAATGAGTAATTTAAGATATAAGTTAATAATATGTAAAGTATTATAATATAATACTTTAAATATCATTAATTTATAATAAGAATAGAAATATGATTTGAAATATTTGATTTATTGATTTATTTTAATGAATTATTTTACGAAATGTTTATTGAATTGAAATATCTGATTTATTGAATTATTTTACGAAATCTATCGAATTATTTAAAGAAATGTTTTTATGAATTGAAATATCTGATTTATTGAATTATTTTACGAAATCTATCGAATTATTTAAAGAAATGTTTTTATGAATTGAAATATCTGATTTATTGAATATTTTTATGACTTGAATTATTTAAAGAAATCTATCGAATTATTTTACGAATTATTTTTATGAATTGATTTATTATTATGAATTGAATTATTTTTATAAATTATTTTACGAAATGTTTATTGAATTGAAATATCTGATTTAATTAATTATTTTTATGATATACTTTATAAATTGAAATATTAATTTAAATTAAAATATTTACATAGTTAATGATTATCATCATTTATATATTATTATTTGATTCATATATGATTTAAATAATAATAAACATTTGATAATAATTAAATATTTCTCAGGTCGATTGTATAAAAACTATTGCCAATCTGCAATTGGGCATAACTCGAAATGCCATACGACTATGAAACGTTACTATGGTCATAGATTCTATGGCATCGACTTTTTTATTTGCCCTAAATGCGATACCGCCCATGATATTGAATATCTAGAGTTTTATAAGGAACACTCTACCCATTTAAATCAATTTAAAATTAATAAAAAGGCATTATTTCAAATGATTAATGCGAAAAATGTTAATAATAATAATAATAATAATAATAATAACAATAATAATAATAATAGTAATAATTAAACAAATAATACAAATGTTACTAAAAACATAAATAATAATAATAATACAAATGTTACTAAAAACACAAATAATAAAAAATCAAAAAGACCTGCTTATAAAATCGTGCCGTGTATCCCTGCTAAAACTAAAAAAATAGAAATCATCATAAGTGATGACGAAACTGAAAATAATCAAATAGGGGGTTTGGTAAATAATGAAATAAATGTAAACGATGAACCTGAAATAAAGGTTGACTTAAGGGGTTCCCGTAAAATTATTCGATTTGATTTAGAAAATCAAAACCTTAATCAAATCGCCCTAACAGATAAACTTATAAATAAATAAAAAAATGAAATAAAAAAAATGGGATCTGTAAAAGTCCAGTTTACAGCTCTAATTCAATTCGAAAAAGATTGGGAAATAAAAGATAATTTCTTTTCTAATAGCGCGAGTGTCTTCTCCGATAGTTTTCTTGCTGATGGGGTGAGTCGATTAAATGAGAAAATCGAAAAATTCACATATTTAGGAAGAGGGTGGCGCGTAGTTAAGATTCGTGAAATCGATTTTATTTTAACCGCATATTATCCGATAAGTCGATTAGCTGGACATAGTTTTATCCCTACACCTGAATCTCTAGTAGGTAAAAAGGCTATTGTAAATTTTAAAAATACAGATCATTCATGTTTTATATATAGTGTTTAATCAATTTTAAAGCGTGATATAGTTTTAAAGAATAGAGAGCATGTTTCTTCTTATACTACTTTTATGGATGAATTGAATTACGATCCAATTACTAGTTGTCCAATGAGACTCTGTAGCATCCCAAAATTTGAGAGAAACAATAGCGAGTTAAATCTGGCAATCAATGTCTTTGAATATAACACCACCCCTTCTAAACAATTGAATGATATTGATTACGTACCTTATTTTTCCTCATCTCATCTTAATTCATCGAACAAAGGTTATCGGCGGTAACCCGATTAATCTTTTATTATTACAAGACGGTGATAATTATCATTATACCGCCATTTTTAATTTGAATAAACTGATGAATTGTCATTCTAGTAGTGAATGTAACACCAGAATTCGCGTAAAATGATGTCCCCGTTGTTTTAACGGTTTTTGTTCTGATAAAACCTTTAAGGCACATGTTGATTTGTGCGCTAAAAATCAAATAAGAACAACCCTATACACGCTCCCTGAAAATAAAAACTTGATATTTAAAAACTATTCAAAAATGATTACCCCACCATTCGTAATTTATACGGATTTTGAGGATGTTTTGCTTAAAGATATAAAACATCACCAAATACACATGCCGATATCAGCTGGTTTATTATTAATAAATAATTATACAAACACTACTCAATATTTCAATTTTTTAGGCTTGGAAAGTGTTTTGGAATTTTTAAAGAAAGTAGAGGAAATTGCTGTCACAATTGTCCTACCATATTATGAAAATCATGGTAAAAAACCGATGAATAATCTTACTTCTAATGAGGAACAGCAGTTCATCGCATGTAGAACTTGCTATCTTTGTAAAAAACTTATTAGAAATAAGATTAAGGACCATGATCATTTTACAAGTCAGTATCTTGGTGCTGCATGTCGTAACTGTAATATAAATAGGAAAATAAATAAACAGTTATCTATTGTCTTTCAAAATTTGAGAGGGTATGACCTTCATCACATTTTAAATTATGGTTTGAATGAATTTTCATCTTGGAAATTAAATATCATTCCTACAACCACTGAGAAATTCATATCGTTAATTGTAAATATAAAGAAATTGGCTGTTAGATTTATAGATAGTATGCAATTTGTAAATTGCTCTTTAGCTAAGGCTGTGAAAACTATAACTGATCTACCTCCTACTTGTTCTGCTTTTGATGGTCTTATAGTTAAGGCAAAGGGTATCTTTCCTTATGATTTTGAAATATCACTAGAGGTCCATGAATCGACCTACGAACTACCTTCAAAATGGGATTCTGTATCTGATGATGAATACGCTACCGCCCAAATAATTTGGACACAGCAAAATTGCACTACAATGTTAGACTATATGTTAACTTACCTAAAATTAGACGTATTCCTCCTTGCAGACTATTTTCAACAAATTCGCGCAAAGGCTATTGCTTACAATGGTTTAGAACCTCTGAATTTTTATGGAATTCCTGGAATGTCATGGACGTCCGCTCTCATGACATTAAAGGAACCCATAGAACTTCTGCAGGACATGGAAATGTTTAATTTCTATGAGGGTGGAATACGGGGTGGGTTAACATTTGTTAACAAAATTATGTTGCAAGTTCTGAAGATACAGAACTCTTGTATATAGACATTAATAATTTATATGGTTGGGCACTTAGCCAAAACCTTCCATATGGTGATTTTGTTTGGGTGCATGATAATTTGAATGATGTGCTGAATGAATGTGTGAATGCGAATATTGAATTCCTTCCGTATGGTTATACAATGGAAGTTGACATCAATATCCCTGAGCGTGTGCATCAGTATTTGAATGACTTTCCGCTTGGTCCTGAAAAAATGTGTGCGCCCAATTCAAAAGTTGAGAAGCTAATGCTCACGCATTACAGTAAGAAGAACCACGTTCTTCACTGGAGACTTCTCAAGCTGTATATAGAATTGGGTGCGGAAGTTGAGTGTATTCATAGAGCAATTAAATTTAAGCAAGCACCTAATTTTAAAGATTATATACAGAGAAATACAGATTTACGCTCAAACTCAAAGTGCGAGCTTCATAGAGATTTATATAAATTATTTAATAATAGTCTATATGGGAATACGTTGGGAATTTGAAAAAACGGATGAATTTGAGGCTATGCAATTCAGCTGAAAAGATGATTGTATATGCTTTAAAACCGACTTTCAAAAAGTCCATTAAAATAGTGGATGATTTGATTAGACAGGCCTAGCTACATCGGCCAATCAGTGCTAGACCTGTCTAAGCTGCGGATGTACCAATTACAATATAATGAATTAGCAAAATACAAAACCGAATTTGACTGTGATATTAATATCGTTGCCGGAGACACTGATTCATTTTTCCTTGAGGTTAAGCACTGTAAGCTTGACATTCTTTTGCCAGCAATGATAAGAGACAACCTTTTAGATACTTCAAATTACGACCCAGCATATCCCATATACTCAAGGAAACTAGATTCAGTTATAGGAAAATTTAAAGATGAAAGTAAAGGTCTCGGGTATAAGGAGTGGGTTTTCTTAAGACCCAAGTGCTATAGTTTATTAGGTAAATCCGATACAATGAGGGCTAAGGAGGTGAAGTTGTTGGGGACTGACATCAAACATCAGTCGTATTTGGATTGCTACAATAAGAACATAGTATTCACAGTACCTCAAAGTAGGATAGGGACGCGGAACCACCAGCTTTATACATTTAAAAACAGTAAAATCGCTTTGAGTAATAACAATGATAAGCGATTATGGGTGGGGAAAAATACCAGTATCGCATTTGGGCATTATTTTGGGGTTGATGCAATAGATAGTGACCAAGTAATAGTTAATTTCTTGGATGAGCCGTTTTCGGTGGTTCGAGCTCCAGTTTTGATGACTCTACAGAAATCAGCGATAATGAAGATTATGGGCAGCTTTTCGGTGGTTTAAGTCCCAGTTTTAACGATGATAACTTTGATATTGATGACGTGTTGTTATCCGATTGAACAGATGGGTTGCTTTTGCGAATGACTACTACCTACCTTAGGCATTACTATGCAACACTGAAACTCAAATATTTCATTTAATAAAATTCTTTGAAAAACGTTTTTGAAAAATTTCTTTGAAAATTTGATCGTTAGCAACATGTATAAAATATTCATTGTAAAAATTATACTAAAAAACTTCATTGTAAGATTACATTAAAAAATTTTTCAATTAAAAATATGCATAAAAATTTCATTGTAAAATTATACTAAAACTTTTTCATCTTAAAAATTCATATATAAAACATTCATCGATAAAATTATACTAAAAATTCTATTTAAAAATCATTTTTAAAAATCTCATTGTAAAATTATGTTAAAAATTTTATCATTTAAAAATATGTATAAAAATTGATCGATAAAACTATACTAAAAATGTTATTTAAAATATTTTATCATGCAATATTGCCGACTCTTTAACTTTAAAAATTCTCACCTTATGTAACCTACCTTTTGACCCTCTATTTACTTTAAAAAAATTCTTACCTTATGTAATTTGCCTACTATAACTGCTTTTAAAATTTTTAGCTTTAAAAATTACCCTTATGTAACTTAATTGTTGACCCTCTATTTAATTTTAAAATATTCTTACCTAACTTACAATAATTTACTCTAGGCACTTTAAATTACTTAAATTTATTCTAACGTACTTAAGTTTACTTTAATGTAACTTAATTTACTTAATGAACCTTAATTTACTTAAATGTAGTCTAATATACTTTAATTTACTTTAGACCCTTTAATTTACCCTAATGTACCTTAATTTACTTTGTGAACCTTAATTTACTTAAATGTACTCTAATATACTTAAATTTACTTTAATATACTCTAATGTACCTTAATATACTTTAATTTACTTCAGACCCTTTAATTTACCCTAATGTACCTTAATTTACTTAAATGTACTCTAATATACTTAAATTTACTTTAATATACTATAATGTACCCTAATATACTTTAATTTACTTCAGACCCTTTAATTTACCTTAATGTACCTTAATTTACTTTATGAACCTCAATTTACTTAAATGTACTCTAATGTACTTAAATTTACTTTAATATACTCTAATGTACCCTAATGAACTTTTATGTACTCTAATTTACCTTAATGTACTTTAATTTAATTTAGACCCTTTAATTTACTTTAATGTACTCAATTTACCTTAATGTACTTTAATTTTCTTTAGACCCTTTAATTTACTTTAGGTATTTTAACTTATTTTTATCTAGAGCCTAAATTTGCCTATGAAAATTGTGTGACCAAATATTACAAGTGTTTTTTTAACAAGCCTATAAAGTAGCCCTGACTATATTTTATCGGTAGGCTATTTGAACCATTTTTATTTTATGCTTTTTTATCAAGAAAAATTACTTATGTTTTTAATCAAAGAAATATTTTTTAGGCTTTTTAATCGATAATATATTTTTAGGCTTTTTTATTGATAGGTGATTCAAGCCAATTTTATCCTAGGCTTTTTATCTAGAGTCAAAAAATATTCCCAGACTATAGTGTAATTGAAAATATTTTGTGGATGAAAAATACCCTCTGTGACCATCGTAAGCCATTTGAGCCAATTTTAATTTTATGCCCGGCGTCAAAGTTTTCTATAGGATTGTGTAGGAAGCGTGTTTCCGTTTTCATCAGCATAATTTACATAAAAATGATAACAACATGATAACTTAAAACACTTGAGAAATGGATGCCTCATAAGTTAGCAAAAATCCAAAAATAAGGAAGATAAAAATTCTTGTAAGTGAAATTGTAACTTTCAATATTATGAGCAAATCACTCATTATAAACAATCACTAGTTAGTGTATACACTTTGTTAGAAGACTTTGGAGACATAATATTTATTATCTAAAACAAGTGAGAAACTCTCAGGAGGAAATTATTATATTGTAATTATCTTGAGAAAGATACACACATGCATACATAAATCACACTTTTGACATTCAGACGTATATTACATAATCTTCAGTCATACAAATTCAAAATATTTATACACACATATTATATTATTTAGATTACCTAATATTACTGTTATCCTACATCTCCCCTCATTTTAAAATGCTTTATCTATTCAATATTTCTAATTTTCGATTTTCCATTCTGAAATTCAATAATGAAACTTCTGTCATGCAGTTTCTTTACTATTTTTCCTGGACCCTCAAATCTATCTTCATTTTTATTAACATCTCTTTTTACCAACACAACATCCCCAACATTAAAGATTCGGTTTGGTCCTTTTTCTTCGGAAAATAGTTCAGTTTTTTTCTCCCTTGTATCCTCTTTTATAACTATAATCTTTCTGATTTACTATTTTCCATAAATAATTGTAGGTCACACGTTTTCTCATTTTCATATCGCCCTCTTGCAATCTTTTCCCCAAAAACAATTCGTGCAGGAATCAACTGAGTAGTTTTCTAAATTTTCGCTTTCAACATAAATTCAACTTCAAGAAGTATTTCCACCTAGTCTTTGCCCGTTGGTTCTTTTAAGGAGATCTGGATAGCATCTCTAATAGTTTTAAATTGGCGTTCAATTTGTCCATTAGCAGAATGATGACACAGACTTGAATAAATTAGATTAATATCATATTTATCTTCAAATGCTTTTATTAAAGCTGACAAATGCTTTTCCTCTGTCACAATGAATACTCTTTGGAGCTCCATATTTTAAAATCCATTTTTCATTAATTATTGGTGTAATTGTCTTTTCATCTTGAGCAGAAGCTACACTCAAAGAAATATATTTAGTAAATTGGTCTATTATTGCTAAAATATATCTCTTTCCACTCCTAGAAGTTTTAATTGGGTCACAAAAGGCGATGAAAATTGATTCAAATAAATAAACTTCCTTAGGTTTAATTTGTTTCTCTGTTGTTCTGGTAGTCATAGGTTTTCTTTTTTGACAATTTTCGCACGATCCGACTACTTCTTTAATAAATTCTTGTCTGTTTCTCATATCAAATTTCCTAGAAATATATTCGTGAACTTTATTCACTTTAGCATGACACAGAATTCTATGGGTGTACAAAACAAATTCTGTTTTTCTTTCGTCTGGAATCCATATTTTACCTTTACCTGAATGGATAATGTCATTACTTTCTATAAATTTTGTTTCCTTCCCCATTGTATATCTTTTTGATATTTTCTATTTCCTTAGAATCTTGTTGTCACAGTTTTCCATCTTCTTGACACATGAGTGATAGAACTTTTGTTTTTAGTTTTTCTATTTTTGGTTCCTCGTAAATCGTTTGACATTGTATGCACGTATCACATTCAGTTCTCAACAATGCATCTGCATTAGAATGCGTTTCTCCCTTGCGGTATTCCATTTTAATATTTAGACCACTTAATTGATTGATCCATGTTTGAAATTGAGGTGTGAATGGTCTCTTGGTCGTCAACATAAACGTTATTGCCTTATGATCTGTCCTTAATTTAAACCTTTTGCCTTATAGATAGTGTTTGAAATGTTCGGTAAAATAAATTATGGCTAATAGTTCTTTTCGAGTGATACAATACCCTACTTCATGTTTATTCATTGCGTGTGAACCATGTGCAATTACTCTTTCTTTACCATTTTCATCCAACTGCGATAAAACTGCTCAAATTCTGTCGAAACGGGCATCTGCTTCCAAGATAAATTCCTTTGTAAAATCAGGGAATACTAGAATTGGAGCTTTTACTAATGCTTTCTTTAATGCTTGAAAAACGTCTTCGCATTCATTTATCCACATAATTTTTGTCTGATTTACACCGCACAATTTCTCGAGTGGTTTTGAATACATACTATAGTTCTTTATAAATCTCCGATAATAATTAGTTAATCCAAGAAAGCTTCGTAATTTTTTACACATTTCGGAGTTTCAAAATTTTCAATCGCGATTATTTTATTGTTATCAGTATGTTTTCCTTCCTCGTTTACCACATGTCCTAAACATTTTATCTCTTTTTTAATAAACTGACATTTTTTCTGCACTTATCTTTAACCCAGAAACACTTATTCTTTGAAATATTTTTCTTATTCTCTTATAAAGAAGAAGAAAATATTAATATATCGTCAAGATAAACAACAGCTTCTTTACAATTTAGTGGCCCTAATACTTTATTCATGAGCTTTTGAAATGTCGCAGGCGCAGCCGCAATCTCAAACGCCATACGGTTAAAACAATATTGAGTATTATTTGTGGAAAATGCTGTTTTTAATCTATATTCATCTTGTAACTCAACTTGGTAATAAGCATTATCTAAATCAAGGGTGGTGAAATATTTGGCGCCGTTTAAATTATCTAACATTTCTTGAGTATTCGGAATGGGAAAAATTGGTCTTTCTGTCACCGCATTTAACGCTCTATAATCTATACAAATCCTAATATCATCTTTATCTTTCTTTTTTACGCAAACTAATGGTGAGTTTTAGGAAGACTCACACTGACTTATTATTCCGTTTTCCTCCATATTCTTAATATTTTTTTCAATTTTCTCAATTAAACGAAATGACTGGAGCCTAGGATTAATAACAATAGGTTCATTTTTCGTTAATATTTCATGTTTTATTAAATTGGTTTTGCCTACATCCCATTTATGTTTCATAAATATGTTTTCATAGTCTTTTATTATTTTATTCAAAATTACATCTCGATGAATTCGATCATTTTTAAAATTGATTGGTTTTGCTTCATCTAACATTAAAATATTTTCTTTTCACGGGTTCAATACAAGTTTAACACTAAATTTATCTAACAAATAATTTCCTCTTATTAGAATTGATGAAATTTCATTTGCAAATAAGAAATCAACATCATTTTCTTGATTTATAATTTTTATTTTTAACGAAACTTTGCCTAATATTTTCAAGGAGCTCTCATTTGCACACTTTACCAATAAATTACCAATACATTTTTGAGCGCGTTTATTATTTCTTTACTGATGACACTTATTTCAGCTCCCGTATCCAAAAGGCAATTAAATTTCTTATTATTGATCAAAATATTAATACTGAGCCTACCCCCAATTTTATCATATTTTATTACACTATCATAACAATTGTTTAAAGTAGCTAATTTATTGTCCATCCCTATATTTATTTTATCTACAGTATCTATGCATAAAACATCAAGCATATCAACATCATCATACCAAATATTATAAAAAAATTCAATTTCATGCAAACAATTACAAACATTATCATACATACAATCATTGCTCAAGATATTACTTACATTTAGTTTATCGCTCCAATCACTTCCTCCTGTGTTGGAGCATTGCCATTTGGGTATTCGCTGTCGGACATCAAGTTCTCATCATCTCCTTGATCTGTAATTGCTGTTGATATCTGTAGCTCCGAGTTCCTCTTAGATCGAAGCATTGGAATTTTAGATGGCCTTGCAAAGAGAACATTTTATGTTTGGACATTGGGCTCTTATATGCCCTACTTCTTTGCATCCCCAGTATTGGTTTCTTCGTAGTTGTTCGTATCTTCTATTTGACTTTTCATAAGAATTTGAAAAATCCGACCTGTTTTGTGTTGGTAGAACTGAAGGTCGACTAGGTAAACTTCTTTGATCTAGAAATCTGTTATTATTTCTAAATGATTCTCTTCGTGGTATTGTTTTCTCGAAATCTTTGATGTTGTTGTCTTGGTTGTGATTGCCAATATTATTGAGCTAAATATTGATTTGGATTTTGAACCACATTTGCATAACTTTTTTTGAATGGCTTCATAGCAGCAATATCTTCGTTTTTCATTTCTTTATTAATTTCTTCTATCTTTGTATTAATCTCCTTAATCTCTTTGACATTGGTAATATTTCTCATCTTTATTTCTCTTTTTATATCTTTATCTTTTTTTGCATTTGCAATTAAAAGGCAGTTAATTTCTCTTTCGATAAATCGTGTCTTAAGACATTTTCTGCCAATTGATAAATTATTCTAAAGAAGTCTTGAATCGATTCATTTCCTTTTTTGTATCGAATAGCTTCATATAAATCTCTTCCTAAATTTGAAGGCTCTTCGAAGGCTTTTCTGCATCTTTCTTCATAACTGTCAATTTCTTCATTTACTCCTCCATACAATTTACCCGCTTCCGTTGACATGAATGCTCTTATGAAAATTTTTTGCAATTGCGTTGGGGTTTAAGTTAAATCATAAAATCTTCTAATTTCTTCTAAGAAAATTTCCCGATTGTCTCCAACGGTAAAGATTTTTGGTGTTGGAATAAACGCATTCAATTGATTATTTGTTGTTAGTCCTGACGTGGTCGCCATGTTAGAAAACTTTGAAGACATAATATTTATTATCTAAAACAAGTGAAAAACTCTTAGGAGGAAATTATTATATAGTAATTATCTTGAGCAAGATACACATATGCATACATAAATCACATAAATCACACCTTTGACATTCAGACGTATATTACATAATCTTCTGTCATACAAATTCAACATACACATACATACATATTATATTATTTAGATTACCTATTATTACTGTTATCCTACACACTCAACATTATTATCATGATTGTATTAAATTATATAAACTTTACATTATCATTAAATGCTAATAACAAATTCGAAAATTTATACAGTAGTCGTAAACATTGACTCAAATTCATGCTTTAACTGTAGCATATACACAATTTAATAGTGGTGAGAAATATCTAAGTGAAATGTTGCTATTATTGTAAGCATTTATTAGAACTACCAGTAAAATTCTTTATTTCTTTGTTCATCTTTAATTCGCTCTTGTTTTCTTATTGCGTTTCATTTATTTTCATTGCGACTAGATTAAATATCTATTTCTTTCGTAGCACAAATTTAATCAATAATCGAGATGAAAAAATGTAATTATGAAAAAAATATATGATAAAAATTATAATTAAAATTAAGAATATTTGCGTGACGTTTTTTTAATAATTTATAGTCATATTTATTTCATTATTTAATTAAAATGGAAACTATTATTTCTATATTATATAATAAAAGAGTGCTTGTTAGAATTATTGCATGACATTTTCTGTCATTAATGTTGATTGAGCTTATAAATTCTTTTGTTTAAATATTGTGATAAATCAGATTTCAAACTTTTTGAAATTTTAATGAATACAATACAAAAAAGATCAAACGGCATTCTGGCTTTGGAAATTTTGTTAAGTTTCCAGAATCTGATATAAGAAAAGATGTTTCTCAGTTTATTGAAGAGATCATGATTTATTCAAAAGTAAAAAAAACTTTTTTTATGAAGGCTTATTAAAAAAGCACTTACTATAAAAGAAATAAAGTAGGTTGAGTGGAAACAAGCATCTAGTACAGGTTTGTCTAATTCAACCCATGTCTTGGGCCACACTAACAATTTCAGACTCGTGAAGGACCGCACAAAAAATTACCATGTTTAAAACATTTATTGAAATATACATGAATTTATACAGAGGCTTGTGCATTTTTCTTTTTGTTGTCCCTATGAATGAATGTTAAAGATTTTACAATAATTATAGACGTAAATGTGTGTTTAGGTATGTACGCAGAAAAAATTTCTTAAATTATGTTTAACATTAATGTTGAATTTTAGTTTTGGGCCGCACGCAGCCCATGGGCCGTGATTTTGACATAACTGAAATAGAACAAAGATATTATCAAAGCACAGTTTGCATTGATTGTCAAAATTGTCAAAATAATTTATCATTAAAATAATTTTCCGAATAAATAAAAATTTAACTTGTAAATGGGGCCAGGATTCGTTCAACTGAAAATCGTCTTCATCTTCGATTCCAACGCTGACTACTGGATGGAATGGTGCTAAAGTTCTGAAAATATTGCACCCAACCATATGGCAGAGATCAGAATAAATGTATTCTCCAATCTGACCATGTAATTGTTGAATGTATTCAGATATTTCCATTAAAGTTTTTTCCTTTCTATCTTTTTCTTCCAATCGTTCATAATTGGAGAAATCAAAAACAATACTTGATAAATACAATTTTTCCTTAAGTACTATTTCTATGTTATTGTGATCCGTCTCTAGAACACCATTTATATATTCAAAATCAATAAAATCTATAAGCATCTATAAGAAAGTGTTTGTCAAGGTTTCCGTGTCACCTTCCACAGAAACATACATACAATATGTATGTATGTGTTACGCCGAGTCCATAAAATTGCTGGTTACGTGAAATCGGAAGAATTTTACCAAATTCATTAAAAGGAAGCCCGTTGCTAAATCCACAAAATCAATAATTTCATAGATTCGGCGTAAGATACGTTAGATGATTTTTCTAAGTTACTGGTTGGTTTATGATGCTAACAAGCCACATCGTTAATAGCAGTTCATGCTGTAAGACTAAAATAACAATATGCGCGAAGAATTTATTAATCACAGGCAGATATATATACATACTACATGTGTGTCTACAGTTCATGTATCATTGGGATAAATAATAAACAATGATGTAATCCGAGGACTCAGACAATCAAAATAATCAATGCAGGCAATCATAAACATTTATTATAAGGGTTCAAGCATCCCAATACAATTAAAACACATCATTTTGCTTTAAATAGCTTTAGCCGTTCTACATTTCTTTTCATACATTTTCCATTTATATCTTTCAGCAAATAACTATTTTTGTGATATTTTTCTATTATTTCAAATGGACCACAATATCTATTTTTTGCTTATTTCTAACATCTTACTTACTTTTAATACTTTCATCCATTTGCTTAAAATAGTAATAATTCTTTAAATAGTTTGAAAGTTTGCTAATTCCAGCATAACACAATTCTTTATGAATTTCTAATATAAATTCATTTTTCACGTTTGATTGAATATAAATTTTATTTTTATTAGTCATAATAATACAATTATCTATATAAAAATATTCTATGTTCGCTCTATCAATATCTTCTTTTAATTCATTTATTTCTATTGAATTACTTTGACACTTAAAAGTTTAATCTTCTGTTGACATTGTTAATATTTTAGTTTTTATTTTCGTTGCTTTGCCAACTAGATGATTTTTTTGACACTGTAAAATACCCAACATTAAGTCGTGATAGTGCATCTGCATTATTATGTTTATCACCTTTGTGATATTCTAATATCAATTGTGATATTCTAATTATTAAAATAATTTAATTTAATTTATAAAAAGATAACGCCAATAAAAAAATTTTCGTACGATATATTTCGATAGCATAACTATCATCTTCAGGTACTCAAAACCAACTAAAAATATTATGAATTAACATTTAATTTAAACAAATTATTTTTTATTAATTTAATTTTGTAATAAATAAATATTTATAAAATATATTCAAATAACTTTTGATTAATTTAAAATTTCATTTATATTATAACTTTTTAAAAAATTAATGTAATTTAAAATTTCAATTATATTAATAATATTAAAAAAAAGTTTTTTTAAAAAAAAACAATACATAAACATGATTTAACATACGTAAACTATTTAAAAACATTCAAAACATTCGTAGTCACAGCACTTTGCACATTAATCTTTGGATCCAATGACCTTATCAAAAGTGCTTCACATATCACGCGTTCCCAATAATTATTAAAACTTTTCAACAAAATTCTGAAATCAGACATTCCAATTTCACTTGTACAGCCTCTATTGTGCTCACTAATATTGGTCAAAACCTTCAATCGACAATGCTCTAGAACTCGAGTACAGAGATGACGGGAAGTCTCTCCAATGTATGTGGCATTACACCCATTACATGTAAATTGATAAACGACATCAGAACACAATCCAACCGGAGTTTTTGATTTATTAATAAACATATTGCGTACCTTACACGAATTAGAAACGATCTTATATTCTAAATTTCCCATCTGTTTACTTCCTTTTATAATTTGTAAAACCTTCAGAGTACGGCAATACTAATACATATTTAGGCTCAATTTTTTTATATCCATTTTTACTATTATTTAGATCAACACTCAATTCACACCCATCCGACAAATTACATTCAGACTTTCCACAACATGGATCCTTAGGATTTTTAATCAATTTATCAACAGTCTCTTTTATCATCAACAATAAAAATGATTTAGAATATTCATTCTTTATCAACAACTCAACCAATTTATCAACACTTTTTGCTAATTCGGCGTTATCTTTTAATTAAATCGTTGCCAAATTTATTTAATTATTTATAATTTATAAAACATTAAATTATTTTTAAAATTATAATATAAATAAAAAATTATAATATGTATATAAAAATTTTTAAAAACTTAGTTAAAAGTATTTAAATATTTTTTAAGTGTTTATTTATTAGAAAATTAAATTAATATAAAAAATTTTTGTTTCAATTATTAGATAATTCATAATATCGAAAATCAACATTATTTTAAATTATCTACTTTTAATAAATAATTAACCATCATTTTAAAGTTTAGATGAAGACACAGAAAGTATATTTTCACGAAACTCTTATGTAATGAAGACAAATTAAATGTAAACTGATAACAAAGATGAAGATGAGAAAAATAAATTTAGATTAAATTAAACGACGAAGATGATGCTAATGATGCATGAAACTGAAGAACAAAATTATAAAAATAATTACAAAATGATTATGTATGATTGATGAAAATGATAACAAAGAATAAAATACTGTCATATGAAAATGTTTGATGAAAATAATGACAAAGATGCTAATGATTATAACTATGACAAGGATGACTTATGAAACAGATGATGATAATATTAGTCTTTGTAATATAATTTCTATGTAATTAAAATTAAATTAAATTAAATTAAAAGTAAATAGATTAAAGTATTTAATATACATTGAACTAAAAGACATCTTTTATAAATTAATGTAATTACTCTGAAAAATAAATGTAAATGATTTATGTAAATAATTAATAAATTTAAATGCTGATAAAATAGATTTTGATAACTATAATAAAGATGGTGACAAAATTGCTGCGAATAATGAGTAATGTTTGTTGATGAAGATATTAATGAAAAAAATGGATGGATAATATTAAATGACGAAGGTTGAAATGGATAAAAATGAAATAATGACTGATAAAAATAATAGTGAAAATTATGACAAAATGGCTGACGAATATGACTGATGTTTTAGCAGAAAATTATGGTAATATTATTTCTTAGTAATTAAATTTTAACTGTAAATTAAAGTACATTGATTATTTAAACTGTAAATTTTCTAAAGTATATTAATTAAACATGAAATTTTGTTAAGTACATTAATTAAAATTAAAATTAACATAAGTTAGAATTTATTTAAATTATTCATTTTTATTAAATTCATTTCTATCATTTTAAATTAATAGCCATCACTTATAAATTTTAGATAAATTTTGATGAATATGTATGATTTATGAAAAATTAAATGACGAAGACGATAATGAAAAATAAAATAATTATAAATGATGACAAAATGCTAACAATGAATAAATGTTTGATAACGAAGATTGCAATGACGAAGATGCATAATTGATGAAAATTAAATGCTAAATGATGATAAAATGTTATTTTATGAAGATTATGTTGAAAGAAAATGATGGCAAATTATGACAACTGACTGACGAAATTGATGCAAAGATTATAATGGCAGCAAAGTATGACTACAAATAATGAATGACAGTAAAATAATTTTTTCTAAATGTAAAAGTGTACTGATTACCTAAGGTAAATGTATATTTATGTTTTGTAAAATAAATACAAATATAAAAAAAAATATATTCCTAAAGTCTAAACATGATGTGATTCCTGTATCAAATTAATAGAATGCAACTTTCCATAATGTTATGTTAATTTTATTTAACAGTATTGACGTTTACAAATTAATAAATGTTAATAAATTATATAATAATAAAGCGGATTTTACTGATTGATACCAAACGCCAGGCGGAGCAAGGAGAAATACGCAAGGTTTTTAGTTTAAAATATCAATTGTTTTTTTAAATTTCCTATTTATATTAAAGCAGTGGACAACCACAAATAAAAGAGTGAGCTGTCTTTGGTTATCAATTATTTGGAATGAGAATAAATAATATTCATGTATCAAATTTTTCTTTCTTAAATCGCACTGAAAAGCAGATAATATCATGAAAATTGTTACAAATATTATTTTACAGAAACAGCATTTTCTGTTCCACTGATTGGACACAGAAATGCTGTCACGACAATTTTACTCGATGGAATTTTCCATTTAAACTGAGAGATAATGATTGGATTATAATAATAATAATAATAATAATTATTATTATTATTAAAAGAAAGCGCCTCCCAAACAATCGTTGTACGACTGCTTAGCTGTAATCTTCAGGTACAAAAACCAACTAAAATAGTATGGATTAATATATATATTTTAAACAAATTATTTTTTTATTTAAATATTTTAATAAATAAATATTTCAATAAATATGCAAATAGTTTTAAACTAATTTTACTATTAATATTATTATTCGACCATTGAAATTTTTTTCATCAATATAATTACTTTGCAGCAAGAGCTTATTTTATTATTTAGTCATTTGATATTTTAATTTATGCTGCTATCAAGGAATCACCGTTTTATAATTATTCATATACTTAGTAATATAATTATTATAATTATTATTGAATAAACACAAATAACTAGCCAGCTAAGGTTGGTAGTTCTTCAAAATATAAGTTTGAAAGTGGTGAATATTTAGCTTTATGTCTTCCATGAGATTTTGATTTTTCCAAGAAGTGATTCGGTTTGTCGTTGTTTACTTTTTCTTCTTTTTCAGATTTCGAATGGTTGAGATTTTTTGTGTCAGAATTGTGTTTTTTCATAATTTGTAATACAATACACTGATTTTCATTGTTTTATTCTAAGTACAAAAATATTTTAATAATAAAAATTAACTGTATTTTTAATGTCATGAAAATTTTCCGCAAGTGACCTTAAGACAAAACAACTCAAATTCAGTAAGACATTATTTTCTTTCAATGCATCATATATTTTTCATTTAATGTATTTTCATTAAGTTTTCTAGATCATCATCATCCTTTGAAAATTAAAATCCCTAATTACTTAATCGTAATTTACCACTCAGCAATATAACAAATTATTTTCCTAAAAATATTATTATTTTTACAGTAAAATCTTTTTTCTTCTTCATTGATAAGTTTTCAATTTTTAATCATTTTTTCAGGATATCTTTATTTTTATTTTATATTTACTAACATTTAAAATAAATTAATTGTAAAAACAATACCTAAAATTTATATTAAATATTAAATACGAATATTGATCGATACTCTAAAAGTCTAAATATAAGATAATAATTATAATGTATAAAAAATATTTTTCTACTATTTTTATTTCACCTAAAACCGATTTTTTTCATGATAAAATATAAAGTTATAACTTTATTTGCAGAAATATTTTCAAATGTGAATTAAAATTTCAAGTACTAGTGATATTTAATTTTTAAAAATTATTTATTATGTAATTCTCCAACAATAACAAATAAATAAAATGAGAATTTTTAAAAAAATTCAAATGTTCAGATTTTTATTAATTTATTTAAACAAATATCTTTGTAATAAAATATTCATAAATATTTCTAATTATTTTAGTTAAATCAGACAAGCTTTATGGATTAAGTAAATATATATTTTCAATTACATTCGGAAGCCAACAATTTTTAATTAAAATAAATATTAACTGTAAAAGTTGCACGGTGATTTCAAATATTAAAAAAAATAAAATGTCAAAATAAATTATTATTATTTTTTAAAATGAATTATATTTAAATCTTCTATTGTAATGCCAAAAAATGAGAATATTGATATTGTGAAAATTAATTTACAATAAAAGCAAAATTTCACACATAAGCCTTGGGTTCTTTGAACCGCTATTTGGGATTCTTTCAAAGCTTAATTTCCACATTCTAACAATTTACTGTAATATAAATTCGTGCTTATGCTTCATTTATGCTTTTAATTGAAAATTCTGAAAATACTTTAATAAATGTACGTGGAAAAATGTAATTTTTGGGGACTGGTTGAGAGTATGATTCCGTGGCGTGGACAACCACCTTTCTGAGTATAGAAGCTAATGAAAACAGTCAAGTATTGAATTTAATAAAGAATGATATGTGAACCTAAAACTGGCTATTTTCGAACTTTATTTTATGGGGTAATTTGATGGACCCAGAACACATTACGATGTATAATAATCTAATTGTCACATATTTTCACAACTTAAAACCTGTTGTACATTGAGAAGGTAAGTAGGTTTGTATGCCCTATAATATAAGTTTATTGATTTTTATTTAAATTTTGTGGGTCGTTTTTCAGTTGAAATAGTGAAATATATCTATGCATCATATTTACAAGCATCAACCCTAAGTTTTCTTTTTAACTACCTGAGTGAATTTCTAAAATTGTGACTTGTTTAATTGAAAACCATACTTTACGGTTTTCAGCTTTCTGTACATTTCAAAATGTCGGACAATGTTTCCAAGGCTTCTTTGATTTTATATTTCTTTCACAGATTTCATCTAATTTATAAATAATATTTTATAAATAATACATTCTTTTTCACTTTTGTAGAATTTTTTTTATAATATTTTATAAGAACTTCTTTTGATTTTAACCTCTGATTTCTTTTCATTTTTCAATGAAACATTTATTAAACAATATTTTGACTATGAATTAGTAAAGATACCGATATTTTTCCTGATTTATAGTCAAAAAATGTTTTCAATTAATATAATGTCATTGAAATATTCTGTTATTAATATTAAAAATTATAGGATAATTTGTTTAATAACATCTTTGCAAGTTTGTTTTTATCAACCAGCTAATGTCGTCCTATTTTATCTTGACATTTTGATAAATCAGGCTTTGAAATTCTTTAAGACTTTTGTAATCGAATACTATAAATCTAGAATTTTACCATTGAGAACTTATCTGATTTTTTCTTTAACAACATTGCTGAATTATTTTGTTTTTATTTTTGCATTTAATATTTATGTAATTAAATTTATAAGTTTAAATAACTTATAAGTCTTTTGATAGAATTTTGATTTTACTACTATCAATATATTTATACGTTTTATAAGAAAGCTGAAAATTATGTCCTCACATATCATTTTGATGGAGGTAGATTCTGACGGCATATCAATATTAAGTATGTGTGTATCCATTGATCACTGTAAACATTTTCTTAGCTTATAGTATATTGGATTTGGAAATTGTGAAATTTATTTTATATTATTATAATTTATCTTATTAAAATCACAAGGAAAGAAATTGAAAATACTTGATCAATGGCGAAGAAAATATATGAGGTTACATATAATGATTTTATTATTCAAATTAAAATTCGGAAAATTTGTTAAATTTTAAGAGTTTTGCTATAACCATAAAAATAAATAGCATAAATTATAAAATTTTCCAAAAATTCTAAAACATACCGACAGCATTAAATAATTCCATCTTTAATCGAACAGCTTATGAATATTTTATAAAATGATAATCAATAAAAATAAATTTTAATTATAAATTACAAACGTTAATTAGGAAATGGATAAGAAATTTGAGTTTTAGAAATTTCCACTATTTCATAATTTTTGAGTCAATACACAATTTTTTCAGAGAATTATTCCAACCATGTTAAAGTTAAATACCATATTTTACTACGCATAACCCACAAGTGGGTCTAACAAACACCCAACGTCGTACCATAACATTTGTAACAAGGACAATCGCATTTTAAACCAACTATGTTTGATTAGCCCCAAAATATTAAATAAAATACAAAAACCTTACCAATAGCAAAAAATATCACGAATCAAAAAAAATAAAAATTGAATAAAATTATTTTATTTTAAACATTTCGTTTTTAGTTTTCTGCTTAAGGCCACCAAAATTTACAGTACTGCACTGCCAATACCCTCATATAAACAGCGAAATTTAACTAAGTCATTTAAAAAGAATGGATGTAAGGTATGTGAAATTGGTTCAAAAAATTTGAAATAAATTTGACATATAAATGGTAGACGGTCAAATATACATTTGTATACATGTGCGTTATATACGATAAAATATACTAAATGTCTTTTAAGTTACTTGGTTTATTCTTGCGCATTTGTTGTTACTAAATGAGTGATAAAACATTTTAATCGTTTTAATGAAGTAACATACAACATTATTAACATTAGAAAAACCATTTATAATTTAAGATAACTTCTAACTTAAAAAATAAATAATTTGTTAAAAGTTCTGCTACATATATTAGTCTGTTTTAATTTTTGCAATATTACACAGGCTGCGGCACTGCACTCGATTTACTTTTGATTATTTTGTTTTTGCAGTTAGTAATTAAATAAAAATATATGATAGATGCCTTTCAAATTTTAATTTGGTGGGCCTGACATAATTCACATCGGGTTTATTTTGTCCTTGGTCTTAACAAGTCTGTTCATCTCTGCTTTAGAGTGACTTCCAAGAAATATCGACCATTTAAAGAAATGCGAAATTTTTATAGTTTTATAACATGTGCGACTTAAAACACTACCCTTCAATTATTACATAATCACCAGACGACGTAATTATTAGGAACGTAATCAATAATCACTATAACATAATGTTGGTGTCAATAAAAAGGATAACATTTATAAAGAATAAATAAATACAAAAAATTTTTACAAATCTATAAAAATATAAAAATTGACATAAATCTTGACATTGCAGGAGAAACAGGTATGTACGAATAGCAAATGAGAAGACGAATACAAATTAACAAATATAAAATCAATAGGGGTTCCCAAAAACAGATACATAAAATATTAATAAAAATTAATGAACAATTAATTAATCATGTAGAAAACCCGAGCTATACAGGAAACCCAAGAAGATAATTAGATCGATTCTCTTATAAAATACATAAACCGAAATTAGTTTTCACCTACCTAACTAGGGTAGCATAAAAAAAATATATTTGGTTAAAACTTAATAAAAACCTTATTTAAATCGGGTATAAGCAGAAGAGAGAGTTGTAGATATGATATTCGAAGTTTAAGAGATAGTTGAAGCTGGCAAAATTGTATCCATATTTGAATTACAGAAATGAGTTTGAAAGCAAGTGAAATCTAATATTAGCCAATTTAAATTAATGTTCGTACTAGAAAGGTGATTTGCCGTGGGTGGACTTAACTATATTGCAAAGGTGCAGATAAATAAATAGTGTATTGACGACTGTGTTCATTATTGTAAATACAATAGAATGTTTTTGTTTTTGGTTCTGTTCATTTTCTTTGAAAATTTGAACATAGTAAGTCAAAGAGTCAATCGATTTATAATTAAATAAATCCATCAACAACATAAAATGGCACAATAGTTTTATTTGTTTTAAGTGGTCGCTATTCTGAATTTTATTTTAATTAAGCGGTCTATGTTATAAAAGTTGGACATTTAATAGCTAAATGATATCAAAGTAAACTCTGAAAATGTAATATTAGCGTTATCGTAGAGTCAAAACATTAAATTTTATATGATTACATATAATATTTTATAAAATTGGCAAGTAATAATTAAATGTTTGGAATTGAACGTCACTCTTGAATAAAAATAATTTGAATAATATTTTGTCATTAAAATTTCAAACATTCAGCAAAATTGACCGCAACCAACTCAAGCATCGTTCACTGTCAATAAGACAACTTTTAAAAAGAGAATATCAAAAAAAGGGAGTAGAGAATAATTATTTTTAATATTTAAAAAAAATAATAAAATGTAAAGAAATAAATTTTTGGAGACTTTTAATCTTTTGAAAATTTGACCTTGAAGACCTTAAAACCTTGTAAAAATGTGGACAGAATGTTCTCTGTAATGGTGGCAATGTTTTAAATGATCGAGTAAAATATAAAGTGTAAATTCGTATTAAACATTTAAGGTTTTGACCCATCATGGTTAAACTCTTAAAAATCTAAGTAGCGCCATTAAATAGAGCTCACGCGGCTTTATAAATCTAAAAGATCATGACCCTTGAAAGTTGAGAACCATTTGATTTTGAGAAAATACAAAGATTTTGTACCATTTTGAAGGTTTTGACACACCATAGTCAAACCCTTGTAAATCAAGGTAATACTATTTAATAAAAATTTGACCATAAAGGGTAAAGATACCCTTAAATTATGATGAAATTTATATAAGCTCTTTGTTAAATAAGTTTTATAAAAATTTCTGTTAAGAATTTTTAAAAAAAATTAAAAGTGAGCTATAGTGAAGTATGTTTTTGTCTTAACTTAAAGTTTTTTCTGTATTATTTTTTTTATTAAAATTTCTTTTTATAAAAAGCTTACAAAAAATTAGACGATTACAATCATAAAAAATAATTCTTTTATCCTTGACGAAAAAGGCTTTATCAATACACATTGCCTTCATTATTTCTCTCGTAAGACCTCTTTCAAGTCTCATTGTCTCGTTTCAAAATTTTTGCCAACTCATACTGCATCCTATGATTTATAGTTTGATTGCGTCATTCATTTATTTAGCCAAGCAGAAGTCCCTGTACCAAAAGGCTCACATTTCCTTATTGAGGAAAATTGACTTTGAGGAAAAATTTCCTTATTGTCTTTGTTTAACCCTTAAATTAAGTAGTTAAGGAATTGTATGAATAATGTTGTGGTTGATATCTGAAATTCAACTTAATTAAGGCTTCTGCAAATTTCTATTTCGGTTATAAGTAATCTCATACCTTTATTCATAGTTATTGGGATTGTTGGTGAAATTTAATATTGTCAATATAGCCTTTCATTTTTGAAGTAGTATACCATGTCAGCACAAGCCCAAAAAGGGAGATATGTGTTACACAACGCTCGGGCCGACAACGGTGACGTAATCAAACATACTATCGCGTAATTATCGGGCTTTATACAGTATATATGGTTATGTAACCACAGGCCTTAGTATAGCACACGTGATTACCTAGTCGTATATGTTACTAAGTCATGAGCCAAGGTCAAATGACGTCGTCGATAATTTTAGTTTAAATGAAGTCGCTATTTCTTTTTAATATCATTTTGAATTTTTGTTTTAATGAAGTGGTCACCATTTCTAATTTTTTTGTTTAAATGGTTTGATATTAGTCAAACAATATAAATTTTCGGTAAATTTGAGTCGAAAAGCCGATTCTGGGCTCAAAACCCATGGTTTCACTATATTTTTGATGCTTTTGTTGTTGGAAAGGTGTTGGATTTTGAACAAAATGTCAGTTTTCAGTCCTGATAGGTACTGCCGCAAGTGCAGTATCTTGTCAACTGAGGAGCCTTCCACTTGATCCACATAAGCATTAAAGGCTGCTAACCATGCGTCATACTCATGTGGCCGTCCAGCGAATTCCGGCAACTCAATTCGTTTTAAGTTGTTTAGTTTTGACCTAATTACCTTCCCCACACTTTCTAAATGAACTTTCGATTCTACCGTTTCTACCCGTTTAACTGCCCATGTCTTCATCAGTCTTTCTATTCCTTCATGTTGTTCTTCAAATTTATTAAGATCTTTCTCGATCTTAGCCATGTCGCGTTTTTTCCAACTTCTTGACTCAATTGATTTAATTTAATTAACCTTAGCACTACAGACTCATATTCTTCCTTATAATATTTCCTTGATTGTTTCCTATCATTCTGAGTTGCCTCTATGAAGTCTCTCCGTTTTCAAGAAAGTTGCACTAACCAACGCGGCTTCATATTCATTCCTTCCTTTAACTCATCCTCATCATTTCATCAGAGAAGTCCTAACACTAACTGCAAGGTGGAATCTTTCTGAATTCCGTAATCATACAAGGTTCTATTATTTTGTAGTTGTTTTCCAGCAAATATCAATATTTGCATGCCGATAGATATTCCTTCCTTTTCTTGGAGTCTTTCTTTTATTCTATTTACCCCCTCGCTTTTTTCTACCCAAAGAGTTATTGTCTTACCAGATAAAACCCGTATAAATATTTGGATCACATATGAATCCCCCTGTGATCTTTTAGAAACTTTAGCGCAAACACAATGTGGGCAAAATGGTTTTTTAATTTTATATATATGATTTTTAATTATATATTTAAATTTTACAACATTTAATTTATTAAAAGTAGAAAATGCAATACCTACATTTTCAACTTTCATTGTCCATATCATTTGAGATTCTTGTAGTGTTAGCTCATCCATAAAAATAATTTCATAAGAATCCAGCATATGCTTTTCTAAAAAATTGTTGAACAAATTGTGGAATGTTATTGCACGACCAGGAGAAGCTAATCTCATAGGAACAGTTTGTTTGAGTCTAACAATATTATCCTTTAACCCTTTCTAAGGCAAAGGAAAAGATTTATGTAGTAGGTCACACACACTTGTCTGTCAACTGTCAATAAATATAGCGGGAAAACACATTTATGGTTTCAAATACTATAAATTTGTTCTCTTGTGGCTAAATATATGTCAGTAGTTGTACCAAAAGTAAAAATGATTACAGAGAGCGTTACACTTAGATATTTTTATTAGTTTAAAATGGTGTACAATATATTGCCACCACCTTAGAAAGGATTAAACTCGTCCCACCTGAGATGCCAATTTTGTTTGTTTTCATTTTTAATATTAAATAAATTAAAACCTAATTATCGTTTTTTCAAATATTTTTATTTTTTCTATTATATCAATTTTCCAATTTCCCATTTTTATTACAATCTATTTTATTTTTATTTATAATTTTATTAAACTTTGTTCACATTAGGATTTTATCTATTTTATAAAATAAATAAATTTAAAAATAGATACAAACTACATTTGTTTTAATTATTAGTTTACCTTAAGCGGTAATTATTTAAAATAAAACATTTAATAATTTAAAACTAATTACAAAATTGATTTAACTTGTTTACAATTATTTAAAAATTTATTAGTTACAATCTTTTTACATCAAATTTTTAATAATATTTATATTTAAAATTTAATTTAAAAAAATATATATTTAACATTACAAATATTATTAACATGTTTCTAATAAACACTTTTATTCATAAATAAAATACCTAAATAAAAAATTAATTAACAATAAAAAAATTACCTGTAATTCATACAATAGAATTTATTTTTTAAATAATTGAATCAAAATATTTTGAAACAATTAAAAGACGTTACGAATAACTAAATTTTTAAAAGTCTTAAATAAAAATATTAACTAAATTACAAATTAAAATAACTTACATAATGGTTAAAATTTTAAATATTTCTAAAATAAAAGTATTTAATATTCTAATTTGGGTTTCTAATTTAAATTTCAAGTTCAACTTGAAAACTTTTACATTCTAATTTAAAAATACAAATATAAAACAAATAAATAAGAAAACCTATATGTATACAAAGAAGATTTACAACAAAGATTTATTAAATAAAACATATAAAACCCTAGCAAAATTCCAGCATTACAAATAAACGCGAGCTCTGCTCACTGCTCATTGTGCCTGGTAATAAATAAATGCATTCTTTATCTTGTATCATATTTTCTTCAAAGGATTAATAATAATAATAATAATAATAATAATAATAATAATAATAATAATAATAATAATAATAAAAATATTAATAATGTACCCAATCGTATATAAAATAAAAATTTAAAGACTATTATATTAATAAAAAATGATTCGGATACAAGGTAAAGGTATTAAAAATATAAATACTAATTAACTTATTACTTGTTCAAACAAATTTGATGATAATTCCGAATGTGATAGGCACTGTGGAGGTCTATTAATTTGAGGCTCCATAGTGAATACCTAGATTTTTGGAGGCTTTGAATCACTTTTGTGAGATAATAAGGTAATTTTAATCTATAATTAACAACGCTTTTGAATTTTTATAATTGAACAAATTATGTCAATTTTTTCGGATTTAGCCAATAATTAAATTCAATACCAACAGGTATAAAATCAGAATAGGATCAGAAATTTTAAAGGAACCAGAAACTATAAAGAAACCAAAACTCAAATATCAGAAATCCTATAACAAATACAAAAAGAATTATTGTGAAATAAAATTATAAATATTATTTTAGATAAATTATTAATACATTATTTGCTCCCAAAATTCAGTGTAAAGTCGAATCCCATCCAAAATAATTATGTAATCTAACAGAATTGACTTATTCTTCAGCTAATTATTAGTTCTTTAATTGAGATGAGCAATTTCATGTCTACTTCTAACTGATAACTGTTTTCAATTTAATTACAATCCGTTACTTACAATTAACAGTAGATAATTATGAACTCAATTTCAACCGAATTGCTTTTGAAAATGAATACTATCATTTTCTTATATTTGACAGACACCTTGAAATTAGGTAGGCACTGACTATAGTAAAAATAATTTTCCCACTGACTATGCTGATTTTTACTCCCCCTTGCGCAACATTCACCAAAAAGGTTTTGGTACAAACAAAAAACTAAAGAGTTTTAGCGAAAAGAAAAATTTTATAACTCACGTTTTAGTGAGTTAAAAAGCTCACAATATTCCTGTTATATTTTTTCCCAGACCAGTCAATGAGAATGATCCATTAAAATGTCTGTGTATTTGATATTAGATTTTATTTATTTGAAATTACAAAGTTATTTTTTTATTGCAAATCTAATACTTTTATTTTTATATTTATGTTTATAGAAAAATCAATTGTTCTATTTTTCATAAATTTTTTTTATAATATTAAAATTTATTTTAATAATTTAGTTGATCATTGTAAATTTATCTTGAGCTTATTAATAAGATTTATTTTTAAAAATGTTAATATTAATAATTCTTTGTCTAATTATAATTTGTTGTATTAAGATAAAAATAATAAAATACACACATTTAAATTACGAAAGTAAATACTATAAATAAAACATCATAATTATATAATAAATAATTATACATCATAAAAGAAATGTACTAACATTTGGGATATAAAATTCAAAAAATAGTTCTTAAAAGTGAACTCAATTTAATATAAACCATTATTCAAAAAAAATCACATAATTGTTCAATTTTATTAAAATTATTCCAGTCAATTATTATCATTTATCAATAGAAATGGGTACTGATATTGGTAATTGATGTTGGAAGCTGTTTGATATAATGAACATGTTCCACAAATCGGTGACATACAGCATTCATAAATTATCCACAGATATGACAAATATTATGGTAAGGTAAAATGAAGATATTTACCAAAAGATTTTTGATTATTTTTTTAATGTTTCTAATATTTTTATCTAAAATTAAAGCTTATTATTTATAATGAATTTCAGGTCATTTGCACTTTATTTTTAAAAATGTAGGAATCATTACATTTATTTGGAATTTTATTAAATAAATTATATTTTAGATTGCCTCTCTTACTCATTGAAAGGTGGAATGTGATAAAGCCTTTGAAATATACTGATATTGAATATTTTTATAATTAACAATACCAATAATACATATTTGTGTCCACGTGTATTTCTTTAACTAAAGGGTTTAGTGTATGTGTTTTAAATTTTCTTTTTCATTAAAATTGATTCTTTGGTCTTCTATGGTAAATTCAATTAATTTACGTCTATGCCTATAATTTGTGTCGTTATTTAAATTAGGTGCATATTTTTTCTATATATAAATTAATTATTTCTTATAAAAGACCTTAACCTGGGGGATACTGATAAAAAACTTATGAAAAATGTTGTACGATTTCACTGTTTTTACACACCTTTTCGCTTCTATTTGAATTTTCTGAAAAATGATCAACACAATTAAAACAAAAAAATCATATTGATTCCTGATAAACCAACAACTTCTACCTCAAAAAATTCTTTTCTCAAATTTGGGAGTAGCCTGACACAAAAATAATAAATAAATTTTATTTAATATTTTGAGATCAAAAAATTGAAAATAATTTAAATAATTTCATAAAATATTCATAAATTTTCTTTTAAATTATTTTCTTTGAATTGCAGAATCTCTGACAGATTTTTATTTTTTCTTTCAACATTACTGATTGTCACACTAGTATACGGTTCTTATTCTTTTAACAATAATTTGATTGATGATCGCAAAATGATGTTGGTTTTGTTTACACATAATATTTATTTATTGTTTATTAACAAAATAAATAATTAATACAGAGACTTAAAAGTGTTTTATCTAGCTAGTTGGATGAGTTGTTAATTTGAAAAATTTAATATACTTAATAAATTAAAATTGTCATTAAAACAAGTACAAAACAAATTATTTTTTAAATATTAAAAGTCAAAATCAGTCAAACCTAAACTTAATTTAAATAAATTTTAAAATTCTTATTTAAATTAGATTAAAACTAATTTATAAAATTTTAAAGTCTCACTTTAATGGATATTAAATTTATATTTTATACTTTACAAAGATTTTTCAATTTAAAAATAATCCTTGATTTGAAGAACTTTTAAAAATTTTTGAATATTGAGTTTTGACTGTATTTTGTGATAAAATATAATGTGTAAAATTATAAATTTGGTTTGGATTATAAGTTCTAATTTTATGGTTTACAAAAATTAAGATTTAATAACTAATAGCACTACGGCACTGACTTCTTTATATGCTTTAGCCTATTTCCAAATACTGTTACAAGCAGAAAAATATGTCTAGACGTTAATAAATATTTTTAAATATTATTATAAGTAAATACAAACACAAATCTCGTTAAATACATTTATTAGTATTATCATTATTATTATAATTAATAATATTATTATTGTTACAATTATTATTATTATTATTATTATTATTATTATTATTATTATTATTATTATTAATAATAATATTATAATCAAGTTTAGAAAATTCAAGATTGTTTCAAATTAAATAATTGATCAGCACAATTTTAATACAAAGTTGCATATGTCGAGGTAATAAAAAATGTTTTGAAAAAGGATAAATAGTTATAATTATTCATCACACTGAAGTCTGAATCGACTGAGACCCTCAACGAAAACTTCACTTCAATTTTGACTATCAAAAATTAAAAAATAAAGTCACTGATCATGTTAGAATTAGTAAAATATCTGCCTCATTAGAGTGATGAAGTCTTTGTCATTTCAAAAATTAATATTAAACCGAGTTCCATCCTGTACGTCATTAAAGATTATGATACTAATGAAATAAATGGAAAATTTTATAATATAGAATTACAAGATATTTCTTCACCAAAAGCATTTAGAATTTAAAAGACACTGAAAACTAAAAATTTCGGTGTGAGGATATTTAGGCATAAAATTAAATTTTTAAATGTTTATTATTATTAAATTATTATATCAATTATTAAATAAAAATAGGGACGTTATTATAAATTTATATTTTAAATTATTTAATCATTTAAATTATTATTTTGAATGAATTTAAATTTAAAAATAAAAATAAATGCCGTTGTTAATTTTGTTTAAATATTCGGAAATATAAAATATATAATTTTGATTTGAATCAATTTTGAACTTTGAATGAATACAAATTTTGAATTAAACGAAGATGTTCTCACAACTTCTAACAGTCGGTAAAGATAAATAATACTATTTTAAATGACATGGATATCAGCAAAATATCTATTATAGTGAATTTCTATATAATTTTACCGCATAATTTTACCGTATATTATTAAATATAAATCTTCAAAATCGTCGAAATTTAAACTTTCACCTCATAATTTAATTATTTATTCAATAATATTCAATTGACCAGAGATGGTCAAAGTCCGGCCAGCCATGAAAATTATCTGGCCCGCGATACATTCGAAAATATTATTAATATTTATATCCACGAGTTTTGAAAATTTTTTCAAAATAATAAACTTTATTCAATTTTCGAATCATTCAACCACAAATTTTATATTATTAAATATATTAAGTATACCAAACCATGCATTGTATTATTTAAATTTTAAACTTTAAAATATGTCCGGCTAGCAAAATCGTACAAATGCCTTGGATTAGCCTGTTATAAAAAATGTTTGCCCACCTCTGTACTAGACAAATATACATTAGCTAACTTTTAATTTTCAAATTCTAAATTTCATTAACTAAAAGGTCTATAAATATAATTTCTTTAAATATCTACTAAAAATCAAATTGAAAATTTATAAATATTTTTATTCAATATTATATTTAGATTATTCATCGCAATTATTATAAAACTTTTAAGTTATTGTGAAATAATTTTATATTATGAGAAAAAAAAGATTTTAAAATTCAGTGATAAAATAATATACCGAAAAAAATGTCATTGTTGAAATTTTTATATTTTATTTATAGCCAGTATGTTGAATAGTTAGTCGACTAAAAATTGTGGTCATATTAAAAAAACAATTTAAATATTGAATGCATTAAAACAAATTTCCGTTGAATAATTTACATAATAACATAAATTTCTTCTATACAAATCTAAAATATCTCAAGTGGATTTTAATGTTTAACATTAAATTATTCCTTGGAGTATTCAATCGATTTGCAGACTTTTCCTTACTGAATTCATTAGAATATATCTTTTTAATTTAATATTAGTTTAAACAAAAATGTATTTAAATATATCAGTCACGAATGAAAATTATATTTTAACAGAGAAACAGAGTATGAAATGTCTACACTGACATTCTTAAAAAAGTGTCGACTATTTGTTGCCAACTTTAACTGTATACATTTTTTAAAATGTTATTTAAAATATTATTTATACTTTCAAAAAATGTCATTTAAAATTGACCTTATTATATTTAAAAAAAATTGAATATTAAAGAATAAAAGAGTAGCCATTTTAAAAATATTTTTGTGTAAATAATTCTGAATTCTAATATTTATTGTAATTACTAACGGATTAGCTCTAATACTATAGACATTGTAAAATTGTATAATCACTTGAAAATATAAAGTTATTCGTAGCATAAGCAAATTATGAAAAGAAGGAATTGTAAATAATTATTAAGTGTTTATTTCTGAATGTTCAAGTGATGTTTTTAATGTAATTGATCCAAAGATAAATGTGCTACAAATAGGAGAAAACGGATTCTTCATTCAAGGAATACAGCATTGATTACGAATAGTTTATAAATATTTTTTACATTTCTAAATTTAATCTGTGTTAAAAATATGGAAATATTCAAATAAATTTTAACTTTTTATCCCCATAATTCTTTATCAAGATTTTCAGAAAATAAATTGTCTACTGGTAAAAGCCATTTCTGAAATATTTGATAATCGGGCCTATCCAGTCTTAGTCAAAATAAACATTTCATCTTGCAAATTTACAACTTTATGTAAGCATACTTTTTAAACAAGAAGATATTACGATAATATTTTGAAAAACATTGATATGAATATAATTATTGGGTTAAATTTATTCATTAAAAATTCCAATTTAAACATAACTCTAATTGCAACAATTCTTTATGAATTGGTAATTAAATTTTAATTAAAAGTACTATTTTAAACTTAAATTTATAAATAATATAAATTAAACCACTTTTACAAATTTCTTGATATAAATCAGAATTTCAATGAATTTGTAGTTAATATTTCATAAATTACCTGATGGGGTGACATTTATTTTTTGCTAAGGAATGGAAAAAATATTCTTGCAAAAATATTTTTTTCTTAAACTTGTCCAGGAGAAGCGAATGATTTTCTCCCTTAAGAATGCAGACAAAAATACATTTGATTTGCATTAGATTAATTAAGGATAAATTGCAAAATTAAATATAATTTAGAAAAACATTCAAATGCACCTGTTATATATATATATATATAATATAAAAAATATAAAAATTTTTGTTTAAATTTCATAACTTGTAAAATTTTATATTTTGTAATTGAAGTAACAAAAAATAATGCCTTTCAAAGTAAAGGGAATGGTTAATTTTTAATATTTTTATAGCAAATTTCGACAGACTTTTTCTAATTTCAGAAACATATTCTATTTGTTGTCTATGATTTGCAACCTTAAACGTTTTAATAATTTCTAATAAATTATTATTTAATGTAAGAATTTCTTTAATTTTCACCACTGATAACTTTAATTTTAAATTGAATAATTTATTTATATTATTTAATTGCTTTAATTACCTTGATGAAGGTCAAAATATGAAAAAAGAAATTCCTAAAATTATTTTATGTACACAATGAGAGAACTTAACGGATTTGTGGATTAAATAGTTAGATTCTGATTGGTTATTGGCAGGAGAAACTATTTCATTTTTAAAGATTGTAGATAAATGGGGAAGAATTTGAAAAATTTGAAAGCGAAAATAACGCTAGGTCAAGACTCACAAAAAATTTATTTATGATACCTAAGTTTGAAAAAGCTATTAAATATTATAATTAGTGATAATATTTAGGAGTGTTTTTCTTCCAAGGAGTTTAACAAACACAAAGTGGTCGTATATTAATTAATTATTACAGCACGGAAAAATTTATTGGGAAACAAGGTTGTTGTTGTTGTTAGTAATATTTAATTACTAGTAAATAATAAATAAAAATTAGTAATATATTATCAAAAATAACAATTGAAATAAAAAAAATTAATATTACTAAAAATTAAAAGATAACGCCAATAAAAAACCTTTCGTACGATATATTTCGATAGCACAGCTATCATCTTCAGGTACTCAAAACCAACTAAAAATATTATGAATTAACATTTAATTTAAACAAATTATTTTTTATTAATTTAATTTTTTTAATAAATAAATATTTTTAAAAATATATTTTAAATCAATTTTAAATTTAAAATTTTTTTACTTATATTCTAATTTTTAAAAATTAATGTAATTTAAAATTTTCAATTATTTTAATAATATTAAAAAAACAAACATGATTTAACATACGTAAACTATTTAAAAACATTCAAAACATTCGTAGTCACAGCACTTTGCACATTAATCTTTGGATCCAATGACCGTGTCAGCAATGCTTCACATATCACTCGTTCACATATTCAATAACTATTAAAACTTCTCAACAAAATTCTAAAATCAGACATTCCGATATCACTTTTACAGCCTCTATTGTGTTCACTAATATTGGTCAAACCCTTCAATCGACAATGCTCTAGAACTCGAGTACAGAAAATTGCTTCTTTCCAATTTGAAAAACCTTTTGTTTATAAAAGGTATGTGGATGATATTTTTCTTATATTTGAAAACCAGAAACATGTAGAACCGTTTTTGCATTTTATGAACAGTTTACATAAAAACATTGTATTCATATGTGAAACGGAGAGAAAGTCATCAATTGCGTTTTTGGATTTGTTAATTCAACGCAAAGATAAACAGTATGAGACAGAGATTTATAGAAAACCAACTGATACTGGTCTTTATACTTCTCCAGAAAGCTTTTGTGAATTTAAATATAAGAGAAATATGGTGAAAGGATTGATTTATCGTTCATGGGCTTTATCTTCTACTTTTGTTAATTCGGTAAAAAGTGTTGATAAATTGGTTGAGTTGTTGATAAAGAATGGATATTCTAAATCATTTTTATTGTTGATGATAAAAGAAACTGTTGATAAATTGATTAAAATTCCTAAGGATCCATGTTGTGGAAAGTCTGAATGTAATTTGTCGGATGGGTGTGAATTGAATGTTGATCTGGGTGATGGTAAAAATTGATATAAAAAAATTGAGCCTAAATATGTGTTAGTATTGCCGTACTCTGAAGGCTTTACAAATTATAAGAGGAAGTTGGGTAAACTGATAGGAAATTTAGAGTATAAGATCGTCTTTAATTCGTGTAAGGTACGCAATATGTTTATTAATAAATCAAAAACTCCGGTTGGATTGTGTTCTGATCTCGTTTATCAATTTACATGTAATGGTGTAATGCCACATACATTGGAGAGACTTTCCGTCATCTCTGTACTCGAGTTCTAGAGCATTGTCGATTGAAGGGTTTGACCAATATTAGTGAACACAATAGAGGCTGTAAAAGTGATATCGGAATGTCTGATTTTAGAATTTTGTTGAGAAGTTTTAATAGTTATTGAATATGTGAACGAGTGATATGTGAAGCATTGCTGACAAGGTCATTGGATCCAAAGATTAATGTGCAAAGTGCTGTGACTACGAATGTTTTGAATGTTTTTAAATAGTTTACGTATGTTAAATCATGTTTGTTTTTTTAATATTATTAAAATAATTGAAAATTTTAAATTACATTAATTTTTAAAAATTAGAATATAAGTAAAAAAATTTTAAATTTAAAATTGATTTAAAATATATTTTTAAAAATATTTATTTATTAAAAAAATTAAATTAATAAAAAATAATTTGTTTAAATTAAATGTTAATTCATAATATTTTTAGTTGGTTTTGAGTACCTGAAGATGATAGCTGTGCTATCGAAATATATCGTACGAAAGGTTTTTTATTGGCGTTATCTTTTAATTAAGTCGTTGCTAAATTTATTTAATTATTTATTACTAAAAATAGTAATTTAAAATTTCTATTTTTGGAACAATTCTTAATTTAATGTAAATAAAAGGATCTAGGACAAAATAATACTAGTTTACTTAATAATTAACTAAAATATAAATAAAATAACAAATTAAATATAACATCAATAAAAAATTCTTCGTACGATATATTGCGACAGTATAACTGTCATCTTCAAGTACACAAAACCAACTAAAAATATTATTAATTAACTTTTAATTTAACCAAATTACTTTGTTTATATATTAATTTTAATTGAGACAAAAATTCATTATATTGTAATTATTTAAAATTTTATTGGATAAAAATTTCTGTAAATTAAATAAACTTCAAATTATGACCGAATTTTTGTATATTGTAACTTTTTCAAATTTATTTAAGATAATAAAGTATGTAAAAATTAATTAATTTCTAATTGATACAGAAATTTCTTATACTGTAATTATTTCAAATTTCATTGGATAACTGTTTCTGTTAATTAAATTTATTTCAAATTCAGACAAAAATTTATTTATTTTTTATTATTAAATATTTTATTGGATAAAATATTAATTAAATTAAATTAACTTCAAATTGAGACTTAAATTTATTACCTTGTAATTATTTCAAATTCTATTGGATAAGAAAATATGTAAATAAAACTAATTTCAAATTAAGACAGAAATTTCTTATATTGTAATTATTTCAAATTTCATTGGATAACTGTTTTTGTAAATACAATTTATTTCAAATTGAGTTGAAAATTTATTTAATTTTTATTATTAAATATTTCATTGGATAAAATAATAATTAAATTAAACTTACTTTAAATTGATACACAACTTTATTATATTGTAATTATTTCAAATTCTATTGGAAAATAATTTATGATAATTAAATCAACTTCAAATTGAGACAGAAATTCATTATTTTGTAATTATTTCAAATTCTATTATATAATAATTTATGTTAATTAAATTATATTCAAATTGAGACAGAATTTTTGTATATTATAATTATTCAAATTCTATTAGATAATAAAATATGTAAAAATTAATTAATTTCTAATTGATACATAAGTTTCTTATATTGTAATTATTTAAAATTTCATTGGATAACTGTTTCTGTTAATTAAATTTTTTTATATTAAGACAAAAATTTATTTATTTTTTATTATTAAATATTTCATTGGATAAAATATTTATTAAATTAAATTAACTTCAAATTGATAAAAAAATTTTATATATTGTAATAATTTAAATTCTATTGGATAATAATTTATGTTAATTATATAAACTTATATTTGAGATAGAATATTATTATATTGTAATTATTTCAAATTCTATTGAATAATAATGTAATTAAATTAAATTATTTTAAATTTGATACAGAAAATTGATATATTGTAATTATTTCCAATTTCATTGGATAACTGTTTCTGTATTTTAAATTTATTTCAAATTGAGACGGAAATTTATTTAATTATTATTATTAAATATTTCATTGGATAAAAATTTGAATTGAATTTAATTAAAATAAATTTTTATCCGAGAGAATAAGAAATAATTACAATATAATAAATTTATGTCTCAATTTAGTGAATTTAATTTAATTACATTATCATCCATTAGAATTTGAAATAATTACAATATAATAAATTCCTCTCTCAATTTGAAGTCGATTTAATAAACATAAATTATTATCCAATAGAATCAGAAATAATTACAATATGATATATTTATGTCTCAATATGAAGTTAATTTAATTTCTTTTCATTATTATCCAAAACAATTTGAAATAATTACAATATACTAAAAATATGTCTCAATTTAAAGTTAATTTAATTAACATAAATAATTTTCTAATGGAATCAGAAATAAATATAACATAATGAATGTATATCTCAATATAAAGTGAATTTATTTAATTAACTTATTATCAATAGAATTTGAAATAATTACAATATAATAAATTCCTCTCTCAATTTGAAGTCGATTTAATTAACATAAATTATGATCCAATAGAATCAGAAATAATTACAATATAATATATATCTGTATCAATTTGAAATTTATTAATTTTTAAAAATTTTATAATATAATAGAATTTGAAATAATTACAATATACTAAAAATCTCAATGTGTCTCAATATAAAGTGAATTTAAATAATTTAACTTATTATCCAATAGAATTTGAAATAATTACAATATAATAAATTCCTCTCTCAATTTGAAGTCGATTTAATTAACATAAATTATTATCCAATAGAATAAGAAAAAATTACAAAATAATAAATTTCTGTATCAATTTGAAGTTAATTTAATTTAATTAATATTTTATCCAATGAAATATTTAATAATCAAAAGTAAATAAATTTCCGTCTCAATTTGAAATAAATTTAAAATACAGAAACAGTTATCCAATGAAATTTGAAATAATTACAATATAAAAATTTTCTCTCTATTTGAAAATAATTTAATTTAATTATATTATTATCCAATAGAATTTAAAATAATTACAATATAATAATTTCCTGTAAACTTTGAAGTTAATTTAATTTTATTACATTATTGTCCAATAGAATTGGAAATAATTACAATATAATACATTCCTTTCTGTATTGAAAGTTTATTTAATTAACATAAATTATAATCCAAAAAAATAAGAAATAATTACAATATAGTAAATTTCTGTATCAATTTGAAGTTAATTTTATTTAATTATTATTTTATCCAATAAAACATATATTAATAAAAATTAAATAAATTTTTCTCTCAATTTGAAATAAATTTATTTAACAGAAATAGAAAACAAATGAAATTTGAAATAATTACAATATAATGAATTTCTGTCTTAATTTGAAGTATATTTAATTTAACAAAAATTATTATCAAAAAGAATCAGAAATAATTACAATATAATAAATTTCTGAATCACTTTGAAGTTAATTTAATTTAATTAATAATTAATACAATGAAATATTTATTTATCTGTATATATATGAAATTAATAAATTTTTACATATTTTATTATCCAAAAGAATTTGGCTTTATTACAATATAATATATTTATGTGTCAATATGAAGTTATTTATTTTCATTTTCATTATTATCCAATAGAATTTAAAATAATTACAATATTCTTAAATTTCTGTCAAAATTTGAAATTAATTTAATTCTTTTATATAATTATCCTATAAAATTTGAAATAATTACAAAATAATAATTTTCTGAATAAATTTTAAGTTAATTTAATTAAAATATTATTTAATCCAATGACATATTTAATAATAAAAATTAAATAAATTTCCGTCTCAATTTGAAATAAATTCTAAATAGAGAAACAGTTATCCAATAAAATTTAAAATACTTAAAATATAAGAAATCTTTCTATCAATTTGAAATATATTTAAATAAATTATATTTTTATCCAATAGAATTTGAAATAATTACAATATAATAAATTCCTGTTTCAATTTGAAAATAATTTAATTAACATTAATTAATTTACAAATGAATCAGAAATAATTACAATATAACAAATTTTTGTATCAATTTGAAGTTAATTATTTTTAATTAATTTTTTATCCAATGAAATATTTAATAATAAAAATTAAATAAATTTTCGTCTCAATTTAAAATAATTATTATATAAGAAATTTCTCTCTCAATTTGAAATTAATTTAATTTAATTACATTATTATCCAAAAGAATTTGCAATAATTACAATATAATAAAATTCTGTCTCAATTTGAAATAAATTTAATTAACATAAATTATTATCCAATAGAATTTAAAACAATTACAATATAATGAAGTAATGTCTCAATTTGAAGTAAATTTAATTTAATTAAATTTTTATCCAATGAAATATTTAATAATAAAAATCAAATAAAATTCCTTCTCAATTTGAAATAAATTTAAAATAGAGAAAGAGTTATCCAATAAAATTTAAAATACTTAAAATATAAGAAATCTTTCTATCAATTTGAAATAAATTTAAATAAATTATATTTTTATCCAATAGAATTTGAAATAATTACAATATAATAAATTCCTGTTTCAATTTGAAAATAATTTAATTAACATTAATTAATTTACAAATGAATCAGAAATAATTAAAATATAATAAATTTCTGTATCAATTTGAAGTTAATTTAATTTAATTTATTTTTTATCTAATGAAATATTTAATAATAAAAATTAAATAAATTTTTGTTTCAATTTGAAATAAGTTTAATAACAGAAGTAGTTGTCCAATGAAATTTTAAATAAATACAATGTAATAAATTTTTGTCTCAATTTGAAATAAATTTATTAACAGAAGTAGTTGTCCAATGAAATTTGAAATAATTACAATATAATAAATTTCCGTCTCAATTTGAAATTAATTTAATTTAATTACATTATCATTTGAAAAGAATTTGCAATAATTACAATATAATAAATTTCTGTCTCAATTTGAATTTAATTTAATTTAATTAATTTATATTATTATCCAAAAGAATTTGAAATAATTACAACATAATAAATTTCTGTATCAATTTGAAGTTAATTTAATTAAATTAATACTTTATCCAATGAAATATTTAATAAAAAGAAAATTAAATTTCCGTCTTAATTTGAAATAAAGTATATTTACAGAAACAGTTATCCAATGAAATTTGAAATAATTACAATATAATGAACTTTCTTTCTAAATTTGAATTTAATTTAATTTAGTTATATTATTATCCAAAAGAATTTGAAATAATTACAATATAATAAATTTCTGTATCAATTTGAAGTTAATTTAATTAAATTATTATTTTATTCAATGAAATATTTAATAAAAAGAAAATTAAATTTCCGTCTCAATTTGAAATAAAGTATATTTACAGAAACAGTTATCCAATGAAATTTGAAATAATTACAATATAATGAATTTTCTTTTTCAATTTGAATTTAATTTATTTTTAAATATTTCATTATTCAATAGATTTTGAAATATTTACAATATAATAAATTTTTGTATCAATTTTAAGTTAATTTAATTTAATTAATATTTTATCCAATGAAATATTTAATAAACAAAAATTAAATAAATTTCCGTCTTAATTTGAAATAAAAAATGATACAAGAAATATCTCTCTCAATTTCTTTCTCAATTTCTAATTAATTTAATTTAATTACATTAATATCCAAAAGAATTTGCAATAATTACAATATAATAAATTTCTGTCTCAATTTGAATTTTATTTAATTAATATAAATTATTGTCCAATAGAATTAGAAATAATTACAATATAATAAATTTCTGTATCAAATTGAATTTAATTTAATTTAATTAATTTTTTATCCAATTAAATATTTATTAATAAAAATAAAATAAATTTATGTCTAAATTTGAAATAAATTTTAAATACAGAAACAGTTATCCAATAAAATTTGAAATAATTACAATATAATAAATTTCCGTCTCAATTTGAAATTATTTTTAATTTAATTACATTATTATTCAAAAGAATTTGCAATAATTACAATATAATAAATTCCTGTCTCAATTTGAATTTAATTGAATTTGATTACATTATTATCCAATGGAATTTAAAATAATTTCAATATTATAAATTTCTGTCTCAATTTGAAGTTAATTTAAATAACATAAATTAGTATCCAATAGAATAAGAAATAATTGCAATATAATAAATTTCTGTATCAATTTGAAGTTAATTTAATTTATTTATTATTTTATCCAATGAAATATTTTCTTAATAAAAATTAAATAAATTTTAGTCTCAATTTGAAATAAATTTAAAATACAGAAACAGTTTTCTAATCAAATTTGAATTAATTACAATATAATATTTTCCTGTCTCACTTTGAAGTTAATTTAATTTTATTATATTATTGTCCAATAGAATTTGAAATAATTACAATATAATAACTTTTTGTATCAATTCTATGTATTTAATTTAAATTATATTTTATCCAATGAAATATTTAATAATAAAAATTAATAAATTTCCGTATCAATTTGATCTAAATTTAATTAACAGAAACATTTATCCAATGAAATTTGAAATAATTACAATAAAAGAAATTTCTGTCCTAATTTGAAAATAATTTAATTAACATAAATTATTATCCAATAGAATCAGAAATAATTACAATATAATAAATTTCTGTCTCAATTTGAAGTTAATTTAATATCATTATTATCCAATTAAATTTTATACGATTAAAAATTAATAAATTTATTATTTTTTTAAATTTATTTTAAAAAATTTATAAATTTATTATTCCTTTTTCTATTTTTTCTGTCCTCATCGCTGCATCTATTGGTAATTGACTTTTGCTCAGCTTTTTACAATATTTATATTGTTCCTTCCAATTTTCTACTTTTTCAGTGAGGATTAGTGTTTCCTTTATCTCTTCTGTGGTTTTTATTTTCATTAATATTACTTCATTCTCAATTTCATTATTATTCCCATATACTATTAACATTTTTGCTGTTACTTTCTTTTTGACAAATTTTAACTCTCGAACAGGTCGTCCAAATAGCCCTCAATCATATATTTATCTTCAATATCTTCAACTTGTCACTTATAATTTAACAAACTTTGTAAATCTTTGATGACTTCTTTTTCTTAATTAAACGCTATTCGTAATCTTGCTTGAAATTCTTCGACTTATTGAAGGTTTTTGCCCTTTTCATCAAAATATATTTCACTTCTTCTAATGAATTTTTCCTAGTCATCACCTTGGAAGAATATTTTTGCCAATAGCCTTTTAGGTGATTGCGGTCATGTACAACGCTGCCACTCTGTTTGGACTATAATTAGTCATATTTCTGTCAAATTTCTGTAACCTTTAACTTTCGTCACAATGACCTTGACATATAATGTGATATGACCTTATGTTTGAAGTCATCTTGAGGAAGGATACGGTATGTGGCTCAGTGCATTTACTGTATATTGCTTTTATTTTATAATTAATCATCAGAGATATATTATTTTAAATTTAAACAAAGTAGGATTTATTAAGCTAAATGAATAATCATTATTAAATAGGCAAAATATAATAAAATAAAAGTTAAGATTATTAAAATCAATGACAAAATTGAAAGAATAAATGAAATAAAATATAATAAATATTTCCGTGACCAAAATCGTTATCCCAGTCTATTTTATAAAAATTATATTTGATCTCTTTCAAAATTGAAGCTATTTTAATAATTGCTTTGTCCTTAATAAAATAGTGAACCACTTTGAGCACCTTAGATAAACAAAATAATTATATAAACCCCAAGAACAGTTTTCTAGGTATTCTAAACATTTTTTAAAACGATTAAAATAAAATCTCATATTAGTGTAAGACTAAATAAAAATAATTCAAAAATTATTGATAAATTTTTATAATTAAAAAAGAAATAAATAAAAACTTTCAATCAAAATATTTCTTAGAAAAAGAAAATTATTTTTTCAAATGAATAATAAAAAAGAAGTTTAATTGATATTTGATGAATTTTTATTTAATTAGACAAATTTTTTTATCGAATTATTGAAATGGAAATATTCTGTTTTGTAACTGACTAAAAAAATCGTTTTGAATTTCATTTTCAAGTTTTATATTGAAATTCAAAAACTAAACAAATTTAAGGATAATATTAAAACAAATTAAATTATTTTGTTTCGATAGAAGCGAGAATTTTATGAAATTAATTTATGAATGGAATTCATGAATGCTATATTTATATATTTTTTAGCAATTTGATTTTTTAACTTTGGTTTATTTTAGTTCGCAATATATGCAGATGAGTTTTGTTGAATAAATTCTTAATTAGCATTTATTATTTATCGAAATGACTTTTAATAAAATTTTGAAAATATATTTGAGTAAAGAATATTATGATACTATTAATCTCAAAATATTTTCATATTATTAATAATATTATTTGTTTTTATTTAAATATAAAATAACTTTATTGGTCAAAATTGAAATCAAAATTTCTTAAAAACAATTTAATGAAAAGAGCAACATCAACTGACTTAGAGAGAAAATTACTTGATTTTAATTGACTTGATGAAACCAATTCAACGTTAAATTTAATACAATCCAACACAAACTAACGGAATGTTAGACAGTGAATAAATTTAAAGGAAGTAAAAACTACATTTTCTTAAAGGAAATGTGATTGTATTGTTTCTGGTTTTGGCTATTGGTATATTCGATCTAGTTGCTTTCATAGCTTTAACTTGAATTTTCTAGATCATTGTAATTTGTTTAAATCACTTCTCTGATATGACAATGTTTTCTCTTATAACTTCATATTTCCCTTTACGTTTCACTTTAACTCTTTTTTGTAGTTTGTCCTTTTCAAAATTGTGTCTCCTCTTTTTAGTTTTTACACTTTTCTGTTTTGATTCAAATTGTGTTTCCCTATTTTAATCTACCATTTAATGACAATTAGAGATAATTACGTGATTTTAGGTTTTTTCCCCGTATATTTTATTCAGTCATTTCCAGTTCATTAATTATCTCTAACAGCTGTCGAATTATAAAATATTTTTATAGGACTCCATCTCTTGAGTGTCCCGATGATTCATTTTCTTTATCTTGATCAAGCTATCGAGATATATAAATTTAATTTCTATTTTGATTTGGTTTTTCATTCCTCACTTTGTATTTCTTAATAAAAACGACCTTGTCGTATTCCATTGTTTGATTTTCTCAATTTCTAGCCAATTCCTTTTCAATTTTTAATTTCTTACCTTTGCTTTTACATTTCGAAATTTTCCCGAAACAAGCATTTTTTATTTCTACTTTTTCTCACCAAAATCTTTCATATTTAAACAGCTTCATTGTTTTAAAAAATTCAATCATCTAAGTATTGTACTCCTGTTATTTCAAATGTCCAAGTTTATTTTACAACTGATTTTTCTTTAAAAGATTTTAAGGCTTTTCAAAGTATCAACAGTTTTGAGGTTTGGACTTGATTTTTCTACATTTAATTGTTTAAAAGGAATGTACCAAGGTTCTTTATAAATGCGTTTGATATGAAGCCATGAAGAATCAGTGAATTCTTTACTGAGTTATTGAACAAGATTACACAATCCAGATCTTTTTTTCAGTATTTGGTGGATTAAGATTAAAACTAGTTCACGAAGCAAGTCGTTTTGTTGGAAATCCAAAGGTTCTTAATTAGAGATTATTTTAATACTCAAGACCAGAAATATTTTTATTACAATTATTTAGCATTTGATTTGTTTTCATCATAATCACTTTCACTAAAACTTTTCATCATCAAGAATGCCATACTTTTTGAGTCTATCATTAGATTCAATTATAAATTATTTTTGGATTTTTATTTTTTATTCAACAAAACCATATAATTCCAAAAAAATAAAGTACGGGTTTGTACTTATGTCACCCTTCATTATATAAATATTACTTACAACATGTTGCTAGTTATAAATGTTAGTAGTATATTTTTATTCTTATTTTCAGATCTATTTCCCTAAATCTGTAGACTACTAACAGGCTTAGAACAACCTTGTATATTTGCTATTTTTCGATAAAAAAATTTTTAAGTTTAATTTATTTAATAATTAATTTCCTATACTAAAGATCCTCAAATCATTGAAAATCACGTAGGATTCCAAAATTGAGAATTTTTTTGTCGCTTTTGCATTCTCAATATAATATTAACAAAATCACGTCACAGAAAAACAAATAATATTTTTATTATAGTCACAAAAGAATTTATCCCTAAATCTATTAATTTTTCATTTTAATTATAAATAAATTATTCTTTAATAAAAATCCTAAAAATTACTGAAACGAAACTATTAATTTTCGAGATAAGAAAATTTCGAAGACGGAATTTCAATTAAAGATATATAGTAAAAAATATTCTTTCTATTGCATATAAAAGTCCTCAACAATTTAATTAAAACTAAGAAAAAATAACTTGATATTTTTTCAAATTATTTATTCAAATCTTTGAGTAAATTTAAATATGAAAACTTAAATTGTTTGGTCACGATATTAAATTCAGATTTAAATGATGAATTTAATTTATTTCACTTATTTTATAGCAAAATTTTAAACAAATACCAATTTTATATATATTTTTGGAATGTCTTTATGTCGAATTCGGATTAAAAATTTAAATTTTTTATTAAATATTGGAAAACGTGTAATATGTAAAGATTTAATCAGAAAAATAATTTGCAAAATACTGTAATCGCGTGTTTTGAATGCTTTTAAATATTTTGGATGTTTAATTGTGTGTATTATTTTGTTAATATTTTCAATGCTTACGAATGAATAAATTTGTAAGTTAATTATTTTAATTAAAAAAAATTCAATGTATTGAAAATTAAATTATTTTATGTGAAATTAGTGTTTAATTTTAAAAAAATATCTGATTAGTTCAATTTAGGTGAATTATAAATAATTAAAAAAAATATAATAATAGTTATTTAAATCTTGAATATCTGGTCTTATTCCATCATACCTAATGCTGACAGTGAAAATGTTAAAAATTTTTATTATTGAACTTTATCATTAGCTTTCAAACGACTTATTACTTTTAATATTGCTACATTATAATTGTTTAAAAATTCTATCAATATTTGATCAAAACTAATTGTAAACTTTATTTAATTTCACTTCAAACTTGTTCGTTAATATCAAATTTTTCAAATTTTTTTAAAACTTTTTTTGTTTATTTATACTATTGATAAAATTTAGTAGTTTTATCCCAAAAATTTTTAAAAGGTTGAAATATTTTTAATCAAATAAAACACCGGTAAAATGATTTTTGTTACATAAATTGTGGTTTTTAAAAACTTAAACATTATTTATTCTCGTTATATAGTTTTTTCTCACTTTGTTTTAAAGTTTGTGATTTTCAAATTCTAAAAAGATTTTATATTCTGAATGGTTTCTAAACTTAAATTTACACGTTTTGTCGATTTACACAACTTCAAATTTAAATATTAAATGTAATAAAATATTAAAAAATACCTTACAGTAAAACCGTTGTTTGAATTACCATATTTGTGCTAGTTTTCAAATATTATGTTATTTAGAATTTTAATACTAATTTTTTAAAGTATTTAAATATATAAGTATGACAAACCATATTTAGTAATTCTTGGTGTTTTTGAATAAGTTGAATGAAGATAATTTATAATTTTATAATTTTTTAAAATTTATAAATTTATAAAATTCTGGAAAATTAGCAATAATAATAAGACATAATCAAGACTGGAACTAAAATAAATCACAAGTATGTAGCTAGGAGCGCACTGGGACCACACACAAAAGTCCCATTAGCCCCCCCCCTGATTAAATTACGTAATTATGTAATTAATATAATTGATTTTGTGTGTATTTGTTTTCGAATTTATTTTCGAAATTTTTGGTGCAAATTTTTCAATAATGTTTTAGAATTATTATTCGATTTAAAATGTTATGAAATAATTTTCAAAGTAATATTTTTTTTAATATAATTTTCAATGTATTTTATTTAAGTTATAATTTTAAATGTAATTTATTAATGTAATTTTAGTTTTCGAATTTTTATTGTAAATTAATTTGAAGATGGAAATTTTTCAAAGTAATTTATTAATATAATTTTAAAGATATAATTGTTTATACATACTTTTACAATCAAATTTTTTAATATAATTTTCAATATATTTTATTTTAAGTTAAAATTTTTAATATTTAAGTTTAAAAGCTGAAAATTTTAAAGTCAGTTAGTGTTACATGTGATTAAATATTTAATTGTTGGTCTAGCACTAAATTTTGTTTTTATGGATTTGAAACAGCACGCAAATATAACATGCAGATTTAAAATCAGACCCATAAACACCAAATAACCACCGAAAAATATGAGAGAACTCTACGGGATGAAAATGTATTATAGATAGCTACCATAGGAACACTTACCCCGAAGCAATTAACGAGACTGATGTTACTAACTTTAATAACGATAATAATTAATAATTACGATAAAATTAATAATATTAGTCCTATCAATTATGATTTTAATCATCATGACAGTAATAACAAAGATAATAACCCGTCATGGATTTTACATTAAAGATTATTCAGGTAATCTTTTCCCTTCTCCCCTGAGATTCAGATGATTTTGCTCATTATCTGAATTGCCATTTACCCCAACTATATAATAAAATGAAAGGCGAAAAAATACTTTCGAATTGCTAAGAAAAACACGAGGAGATTGAGGGCTTCAAAATTCGCCTCCACTCAAATATCCATCACGATAATTATCGTAAACAATGTTCCTAAAGTTGATTTAAACATCCAGCAGCAAATGGGTCGACGCCGATCGCACAACAATAACGGTTCTAAATAGGTTCGCGGGAAGATATCGCCAAGCCTTATGAGATCGGGGGTACTCCATTTCAACTTATGGCATTAATAGGGATATCGCTAGTGGGCGTATTCCGAGTTCAGGTGGTCATCTACCCAGTTACGGAGTGGCCTATAATCCCGAGGATCCAGCTCTTTTGGAATGCGATGCGCCTGTACATCTGGTCGTCCCAAAGAGTCTGTTAGAGCCAGACATCCAGGATATATTGGAAGATCGAAGGCGTTTGGCATGTAAAAGACCACAGGGGAATTAGTTGTGTGATTAATTAAATAAATGAGTTTCTCTTAGTTATGTATTTTTGTTTTGTTTTGATGTTTTCGCTATATTATTTTTGACTTAAAAATAGAAATACTATTATTAAATTTATCCGTGAAATAGTATCAAAGGGTAAGGTTAGTTAAATTTTGAGAGAAACTCTGATTCATTTAAGATTTGCTAAATGTGTAGCATTATGATTTATCGTATATTACTGTTATTAAGGGAATTCAGCTATGGATGCAATCCAAGGGATTAGAAGAGAACTAAAGAAGCTCCGCCGAGAGAATAACAACCTCCACCAATAATGTCTCCAACTCATCCGCGAACTCCATCGGGTCAGTGCTATCTGATCCTAGCCGTATAGAGTAAAACGGCTCTATCAAAAGATTGATGCAGCTCAAAAGGGCTGGCAAGAAGAGAGAACCCTAAATCAAGCTCAGAAGATCCAAATCTGCTGATTAGAGTTGGCCGTAGCAGCAAACCAGGAGGAAAGGACAGTCACATATCCTCTGGTATTCGCCCCTGCACAAGCAGCTTACCAGAATCAGGAGGATCCAGTAGCACGACCGAATCCGCCAAGGTCCCTGGCAAGGCCAGGAAAAGCCGAACGAGCACAAGAGAAGCTACGAAAACAACACAACGACTGAAATTTCCTTGTGATGTGATGTAAATAGTAAATAAAAACATTTTTTTTGTTTGGTTGTTTTTCAAAAATGGGTATGTTGAGGAGGCGAATAATCTATATGAGAATAAATGACAACTAGTAGAATTAAGTAAATAAAGTAAGGGACCTAAATGAGTAAGACGAGCACAAATCTTCCATCGGTAGCTCGCTGAACCCGCTTTAGACCGGGTCTTAGCAGTTTTGAAAACAAAGCTCACCTTTGAAGGTCAGTGCCATTGGTTACAGTACCAGCGTTGCATATCGACGGGTAACCAGCGGCAGTCGCATAGCATTATATGATTTGGGTCAAGGTCAGAATAACCACCACGGACCCCACATAATATATGAAATTTTTGAAATAATTAATTTCAATAAAATTTTAAAGTAAATAATAGTAGTAACAATAATAATAATAATAATAGTAATAATAATAGTAATAGTAATAAAAATAAATCTAATAATAATAATAATAATATTAATTCTAATAATAATAAAAGTAATAATAGTAATAATAGTAATAATAATATTAGTGACAATACTAGTAATAATAATAATAGTAATTCTACTACAAATAAATATGTATGACATCAACATTAATACAACCAAGTAAATACTTAATAAAAATTGATAATCAACAAATAAACTAACAAACGCATAAATAGATCAAATTAAAAATTTATTTAATTTAAATCTTCACCGATCTGCTTATGATAAGCTCTTCTTCGTTCAGCCAACAGAATATGGACAACTTCTTGTAGTCCCTGCAGCATCTGAATCTAAATGGGCAAGTCAACATTGATGGATCTGCACAAACAATACAGTCATCTAGATATTTCAAACCCGATCCCTGAACCGATTCGTAATGCATCCGTACAATTTCTTCTAATTTTCTAGTAAAAGCAAAAATTCAAAATGAATGACGAGCAAGAAGCATATGTATTCGAACCAATTCTGATGGCGGTGGAAGATAAACGAAGGATAAACGAGATCAGTTGCCGTACTCTGAAGGTTTTAAAAATTATAAGAGGAAGTTAAGTAAACAGATGGGAAATGTAGAGTATAAGATCGTCTCTAATTCATGTAAGGTACTCAATATGTTTATTAATAAATCAAAAACTCCAGTTGGATTGTGTTCTGATGTCGTTTATCAATTTACATGTAATGGGTGTAATGCCACATACATTGGAGAGACTCCCCGTCATCTCTGTACTCGAGTTCTAGAGCATTGTTGATTGAAGGGCTTGACCAATATTCGTGAGCACAATAGAAGCTGTAAAAGTGAAATAGGAATGTCTGATTTGAGAATTTTGTTGAAAAGTTTAAATATTTATTGGGAACGCGTGATATGTGAAGCATTGCTGATAAGGTCATTAGATTCAAAGATTAATGTGGAAATTGCTGTGACTACGAATGTTTTGAATGTTTTTAAATAGCTTAAGTGTGTTAAATCTTGTTTATGTATTGTTTTTTTAAAAAACGTTTTTTTAATATTATTAATATAATTGAATTTTTAAATTACATTATTTTTTCAAAATTATAATATAAATAAAGATTATAATATTTATATAAATAAAATTTTAAATAAATTAAAAGTTATTTGAATATATTTTTTGAATATTTATTTATTACAAAATTTAATTAATAAAAAATAATTTGTTTAAATTAAATGTTAATTCATAATATTTTTAGTTGGTTTTGTGTAACTGAAGATGACAGTTATGCTGTCCAAATATATCGTACGAAAAGTTTTTTATTGGCGTTATCTTTAAATTATTATTATTATTAATACTACTACTATTATAAGGACTTTTTTGTTTTTAACCTCTGATTTCTTTATAAGTGACATAATATTATTATTCTTATTACTACTATTATTAATATTCACTTTAAAATTTAATAACATGCATAAAAAATTTGAATATTAAAATGACATTAAAAATTAATACCAAATTCATTTTTTGAAAAACTAAAATTATGTATAAAAAATTTCAATCTTAAATTCGAAAACTAAAATAAATTTCAAACTTAAAATGATATTAAAAATTAAATTACAATAAAAAATCGAAAACTAAAATTACATATAAAAATTAATATCAAATTAATATTTTGAAAAGATTTAAAATCAATAAAAATAAATTCAAAAAATACGCCAAAAATTTGAATTACAAAAAATGCTCAAAAAAATTATAAAATAAATTCAAAAACAATGCAAACAAAATCAACTATCTTAATTACGTAATTGATATTAAAATTGATATTATGTAATTGATATTAAAATTACATATAAAAATTAATATTAAATTAAAATTTTTTGAAAAAATTTAAAATCAATAAAAATAAATTCAAAAAATACGCCAAAATTTTGAATTTAAAAAGAAGTGTTGGGCCAGAACACAGACAGCCTTGTAAATGTTTAAATGAATCAGTAACACACATGCAAATATAACATGCAGATTTAAACTCAAACCTATTAAAACACCAATTAACCCTATCAAAATGCGAGAAAGAAAACAATTAAATATAAAATTACAAACACGAAAATAAATTAAAATAATAACAAAGCGCAACAAGATCCACACGAAATAAATATAAACATAACACGAAAACCCAACGATTTTGACTGAAATTTGACAATTTAATAAAAAATGCGAAATTTCATGAAAATGAAATAAAAATGAAATAATTTGAATTAGAAATAATTCAATTAAAAATCTAAAGAAAAAATTGTCAATTAAAATCTCAAAATAATAAAATTAAAGATTAGAATATACCAAAAAATTCCAAGGTCAAAATTTGTTTTACTAAATCAAAAAGAACACGCAAGGTTAGGGTCTAACAATAGGTATATATTCCGATTCATTTTTACATAATTTTAATCATTTAAAATCGTTTTAGAACCGTTTTTACTCTTTAAAAATCTATTTTACGATGTAAGTGAGAGTTTTTATTTGACAACTCTCTCCACATCGCATCCTCACAACCTCGATAGAGCTCTGCTTGGGTGTCGGCGTGGGGAGAGATTTTGAATTTTTGTTGATTTGATTAATGTACCAGGTAATTTATATTTGTCTTTTAATAAAATATTTATAATGCATAAATTTTTTTTTTTATTGTCGAAATATTTCCGGCCCACAGCCAAAGACACATCACAAGTTATTAAAATCAAATATATTATTCGAATTCGTGTAAGTGCGTGGAAAATCGCCAATGATTCGTGCCCGTGAAGACTCCGGCGTGCGGAACGCAGGGGTCGGAACGTCAATATTATTCCGTATAGGGGAAGAGAGGGATAAGGAAGTGGTCTTTTGGCTATTTCCTCGCCCCTCAAATTCCATAAACTAGACCTAAAATCATATTCACACACGGCTCAAAATCACTATACGAGTAGTCCAGTGGGCACTCATTAATTATAATATGAATATAATGCGCCTAAGGTCAATCAATGGAAAAGGGTAATGGGGAAATAATAAAAATGAGATAATTGTTATGTACTCAAATATAGGTTTTAATAAAGGTTAAAATGAAATGCTAAAAATCTTTTTTCTTAAATTGTTAATTTGGGCTAAATACGACATGTTAATTACAAACCTAATAGGTATAATTTGATCAAATTTGGGTAAATTGTAGTTATAGATTTTGAACCGTTATTTCACCCTAAAGTTTAATATCTAGATCGATTTAAACCCAACGTAATGTAGAGAGTCAACGCTTACATTGAGTAAGGATTAAAACTAGTGTGGTAGATATCAAACCCTAAATAATATTAAGAATCAGATAATTACAGAGACAAATGGTAGAATAAAATAGTGAGTAGGAGCCTCGAGCAACCTGTTCTAAAGCCGATAGAAATCTCCTCAAATTAAACACCGTAATTATTAGTATAATGATTGGAACCCAATAGATTTTTATAAAGCGGAAAAAGTGGACAGACATTAGTCACTACAGCTTCTAAATGCAACGATCGATTCAATAAAAATCAAATTAAACCATATTTGAATAATATAGACACAATAGAATGAAAATATACTAAAAATCTACACAATTATGTAATTATAAGGAAAACAGTAAATTGAATGACATCGTTTATTCACGTGAAACCCCAGCAAATCTAAGGGAAATAAAGGATAGATGACATCAGATTTTCCACTGAATTCCTCCGGGTAGGCTTAACTTCTAAAGTCCAAAAAGTCCTAAAAACTCCTGAAAAGACAAGAATAAAGAATCGATAAAATTTAGTTTCTAAATGATACCTATCATTAACGCGATCAACTCAACAATCCCGAAAAGAAAATAGGAATAAAAACTTTAATATCTAATTTCCGAATAATACTTTTCAAGAATACGATCTAAACAGAAAATTCCCTGAAAAACTAAGAATAGAGCTTTAAAAATATTTTTTTAATTTCTAAATAATATTTACCATTAATATGATCTAATCAGAAAATCACTGAAAAAATAAGAATTAAAATTTGTAGAGTTTAATTCCCAAATAATACCTGTAATTATGATCTAATCGAAGTAGACCATCGATAAACTGCAAGTGAACCTAAAAAATGATTAATGAGATAGAAACAGTGAAGATTGAAAACTTACTATATACCGTGGTCCTGACTTTTACCTCATAACCAATCAATAGGCACAGTAACACCAGTTCAACACCTCACTACCGAGTTGATAGGCATGCACGGGTCAAATATCATGCACACTCATTCTACAGCGGATTCCCTAAGCATTCCGAATCTGGCAGTGATAAGAAAAATCAATATAGCACATGCATACTATCACGACTTACCTACGAGATGCGCCTACTGTATTAGCCGCTTCCACCCAGCGATGCAAGTGGACACACCTACATGGTTTCCTTCCATCGACACCCAGAACTATATAGAGGATGTCAACGAACCGGAATAGTAGTACAATTATAGAAAACAACAAACGAATAAAATGAATCAAGCATCAGCAGTTCAGGTTCCAGACGATTGCCTAAGTCCAAGCTTGAAGGTCCATTCTTTAGGTAATATTTAATTTAGTGAATTTCATGATTGATCGTGATGGAGTTCTCAAGAGAAATCTCGCAACGCCACTTCCCACGTTAATTTTCGAATTTCGGATATCCCTAGCAGAACCGATTTAATTATTATGAATGTACTATTACCCTGATCAATACCTTAATTGGAGGAATTCTTGTTGAATCGATTTCCCTCATATAGCCCATGTACCTGGTAGCTAGTGTCTGAGAAGGATGAAGCCATTCCGTCTACAAATTTGCTAAGACCTTTAGGGATCCCACCAGGTCCGTTAAGCCGGAAGAGACGCTCCAGATAATAAAATGATTTTATGAGAAAAATTTTGTTCGTGGAATTGATTTACTCAAATACAAGAATCCAACTGCATCCCAGTGACAAAGTATCCGCCACTCGTAGTGTAAATCCTTTTGTCTCTAAATTAATCACCTAAAAATGTAATAACTTAAGTTGATTTAAATTTATGAAGATTGACTTATTTTGATTTTTGATTTAGTTCAATTTAACGAAATGATAAGTATTACTTTAATACATATTAATTATTTTGATGAATGTTAATTATTATTTGGATTACAAATTGTTTTTTCGTGTTTCTTATTCGACATTAAATTTAATTTCAATTGATGAGCGCTAATTATTTTCGCGTTCGTTCAGTTTGACATCCCCACGAATGATGATTATTATTTTATTCCTAAGAACATTGATTGTCATTGAGGGATAAATTTTAAATGATTACTCATTAAGTTCCCCGTAATAACCTAAATGAAATAGTCAAAAAGGAACCTAATAAATAAATAGAATATGATATTTACTATGACTTAATTACTCTCGATCAGAATTTCCCGTAAAATTGGGTAAATCTTTAGGTTCACTAACAAAATAAATTAACCGAAAATCTTGTCCCAGAAGATTTGGTAGTTCCAAAAAGATCTGTACATGAAGATGTTACATTTTTTGAAAATAATGCTATGAGATATCATCTGTCAAACGAACAACTAAAATGAGACAAAAATCAAGCCTCTGGAGCTCAATGGTCAAATTATACTCAGATGGTTTTATTACCAGCAATCGGAACTTTAGGTTTTCCTGGTTAAGGATCAATGCAATTGAACAAACGTGAAAATGAAAGATTCAATGAATAAATTCAACAACTGTTTCAATCAAAGAGGTCCTAATTTTAATATAAGATTTCCTAGAGCATACAACAACAATACGAAAATAAAACAAGACGACAACCCGTGACTTTAATAAGTAAAATTTATGAAAATATTATGAAAATGAATGGAATTACGGAAAGTGTTTATCTCCAAGGAATTAATCCCAAGTTTGTGTAAGAAAAAAGAAAGACGACATAAGAATTTATTTATATTTTAGAGGTCTTATTTTTCAAGTAGCTGATAAACTAATATATCTGAATAAAATGATATATATTGGTGGGTTTCTGGGTTTTGATTTTTTGAAACTATATGGTTGTTACCCAGACAACCCCATACAAATATTCTTTCGCTTACCACTCGGCACCTGTTGCTAAGCAACGTTGGAACTGTGTTCGAGTGGGTGGATCGTCCGCAAAAAGTGAGCGCTATTGCTAATGCTATAATTGACCGAACGATCCATGGGTCCAACGAGCTGCCGATAGAAGGCCTATGCTCGCTTTTTGATTTTTAGGTCCCATTATTCTCCTATCTCTTTCAAATGTTAACCCATATTCTCATATCATTTATCATTACGTCTATTCCCATTGTCCTTCTTATCGTTGTTCGTATTATCGACTTTTACCATGGCCTGTACACTTTTGTTATGTTAAATATACTCAATAACTACAGTGTTCCCTATTATTATTACTAGCACCATCACTGCCACTATTATATGTATTACCCTTATTGTTTGTTGCTATTATTACATCCATTATTATTCTTGTTACTATAATTACCATTATATTTATTAACATTACCACTATTATTATTATTATTACTATTACTATTATCATAATTATTATCATTATCATTATAAGTACCATGATAATTATTATTATTATTATTATTATTATTATTATTATTATTATTATTATTATTATTATTATTATTATTATTATTATTATCAAATTTTTGTGTAGGGATTCATCCTTATTCCTCAGCTTTATAAAAATATTTTACTTATATAAAAATTTAGCCGTATTCCATCCACATTCTACAGTTTTCGATAAAGTATTTCCATTAATTCGAAAAAATTGAGCAGCGTTCCTCCGTTATTTTTCAGTTTTATCCAGTTATCCTATCAATTATTGAGCAGTATTCTACTTTTACTTTGCTATTTTTGATAATTATTTTAACTAATTCGGAAAATTTGAGCAGCGTTCCGCCCTTATTTTACAGTTTTACGATAAACGTTTTAATTATTTCCAAAAATTTGCGCAGCGTTCTGCCCATATTTTCCGTCTTAACTCAACATAATTTATTCAATTATTATATATTATTTAAAACATTATTTTTCGTAATTTTGGTCGTTCGGATTAATCTTTTTCCGATGGCTATTCATTTTAACTGTTGCAACGATTTCGCAATTTTCCCCGCTACCCTTTCCCTCTCTTTGTCCTTATGATCTATTTATGTTCATATTATAGTTAATGAGTGCCCACTGGACTACTCGGTGTTAGTGATTTTGAGCCGATTGTTGTTTAAAGTTTTTTGTCGATTTTATCGAAATTAAGTGCAAGAAAGTGGAGCCAAAAGACCCACTCTCAAGCTACTCTCTTTCGCTATTTAGATTCAATGATTTGACGTTCGAGTTCCTGCGTTACGCACGCCGGAACCCTCATGGGCACAAGCTATAGGCGGAGAAACCGCACTTACACAGCTTGGTAATTATGTTTTAGTTTAATAGCTTGCATGTTGTGTTGCTGTGGGCCAGGAAAAAGGAAATAAATAAATGTTACCATTCCGATTTGAGTAAAAGCTTCGATGCAATAAAATATTTATTCATAAAATTGTCAGTATATATTGGTAATTTGCATAATTCATAACATCTTCAATTCATGGCATTATCAATCAATAAGTTCATATGATATCTTCGATTCATATCATTGGTTATCAATCAATAATTTGATATTCACTCATGCGCTTACAGATAATATTGTACACTTAAGATTGAAACATAAGACTGAAACGTAAGATTAAACGTTAGATTAAAAATTTGTCAAAACACATCAGTATGTATACCTATAATTTGACCTTAACCTTGCGTGTTATTTTTATTACGATTAAACAAATTTGACCTTGAAATTATTTGTGTTATCTAAATTAAATTTTTTATTATTTTCTTAATTTAAATTGGTAATTTATTTTTAACATTTTTAATTAAATTTATTCAACCAAAAATATTTCATATTCATTCATTTAATTCATTAATTTTTACTTTTATATAAATGGTCATTTTATGGTCAAATTTTCTTGTTATTATGTTATTTATTATGTAAATTTCGTGCGGTTCTTGATGCATTTCGTATTTATTTTATTTTACTTTTATGTTTTTTGATTTTATATTTATTTATATTCTCTCAGATTTTAAAGTGTTTAGTTGATGTTGTATATTGTATTTTAAGTTATCTCAGTGCTGGGTTTTTGTGCTGTATTACTGATGCATTTAAACAATTTTCAAGGCCGTTTGTGTTCTGGCCCAACAATATTTTGAAAAGATACATTAGACTTAGTAAAAGCATATTATCAAGTAGAATTAAAGGAAGTCTTAAAATTGAAAACGGTGTTTGTAACATAAAATGAACAATATTACTTCAAGAGAATACCTTTTAGAATTGCTGATGAATAAAGTATTGCGCTCTTTAAACATTAAAGAAGCTGTACTATATTTAGACGATATATTAATTTTTCTCGAACAAAACACAAGAATTTACAACGAATAATTAACGTATTTAGAAGAATAAAAGAAACAGAATTAAATTTAAGCAAAGAAAAATGTCATTTCAATAAAGAAGAAACCAAATTTCTTAGATACATTACAAATAAAGATGACATTCGAACAAAATAAATAAAATAAAGTCTAAAGTTTGAATAATTCATTTTGTGAAAAGCTTTTTAATAAATAAAATTAAGAGTTTAAATAATCTTAATAATCTTGACCCACATCTCGGTACACAATTTTTGGGTTCTAATCTAACAAAAGTTGTTAATTTTGCCAAAAATGTAAAATTTCTTCCACTTAAGGATAAATGTTTGTAACAAAATATTTATAAAGATTAACAAAAAATGATAAAGGTTACTAAAAATGGAAATGAGTAAAAATGTATTGACTTCTAAAAATCATAAAGAGGGTTCACTACGCAGAATTTTTTATATGTAGTTGATACCAACCAGTATTAATGTATTTTAACACTTATAACCCACAGGCTACATCCGTATATCTTCCCGTCTATCATCAAAATCCCATATATATATATATATATATATATATATATATATATATATATATATATATTTCAAATATTTATACCGCATTTAACTTACCTTGATATAAAGTAAGTTAAATTCGGTTGAGAAATTTGAAATATATGGCATAAAGAACATTGCCGGATTAACATATTCAGGGCCCTAAGTACTGTTGGGTCAAGACACAAATTTGTTTAAATGGATCGGTAACACGCACGCAAATACAACATGCATATTTAAAATCAGACCCATACACACCAACTAACCATGCTAAACTATGAGAAAGAAAACAATTAAATATAAAATCAAGAAACACAAAAGTAAATTGAAATAATAACAAAGTGCAACAAGATCCGCACGAAATAAACATAAAAACAACATGAGAACATGAAAGTTTGACCGAAATTTGACAATTTACCAAAAATGGAAAAATCCATAAAAATGGAACAAAAATTAAATAATTTGAATTGGAAACAATTCAATTAAAAAATTAAAAATAATGTTGTCAAATTAAGTTACAAAAAAATTAAAATTAAGATTAGAATATACTAGAAAATCACAAGGTCAAATTTTGTTTTAATAAATCAAATTTAACACGCAAGGTTAGGGTCGTACAATAGGAATATATACCAATTCATTTTAGCATAATTTCAATCAATCTTGAAAACTTGAATCAGTTTTAAACTCGAAGTAGTTCTCAGTCTTAATCAGTGAAAGAAACGACAAATTACAATGTGAGTGACGAGATGTTTTTGAAAACTTTCTCCACGTCGTACCCAAACAACCTCATATGAGCTCTGTTTGAGGTGTCGGTGTGGGAAAAGGTTGGAATGTGAAATATGAAACAATGAATGTCAAATATGATTTCAAATGATGTATTATACTCAATAAAAGTTTTCATAAATGAACTTTTGTCGAAATTTTTCCGGCCCACAGTCGATACATCACTGCAAGAAAATAAAATAGACATACCCCCATTGAATTGTGTAAGTGCGGTGTAAGTCCGCCAATAATTCGTGCCCGTGAAGGCTACGGCGTGAGAACGCAGTATCTGAAACGTAAATTATTATTCCGTATAGGGGAAATAGTTGAAGGTGGAATAGTCTTTTGGCTATTTCGTCATCACTCAGTTCCTATAAATTCGACTTAAAATCATTTTGACAAACGGCTAAAAATCAAAACACTGAGTAGTCCAGTGGACACTCATAAACTCTTAATATCGATACAATTTTGTCTTAAGGTCAATTAAAGGGAGGTGACGGGGAATTTAAAGATATCGTTGCTATATTTTCTGAAATTATTAAATTGTCACGACGTCTAATTTCAAACTATTGACCCTGACTCAAGAGGTGTTACGAATTTTCAAATTATCTTAACGTATTATGATTTATAAAAATGAATAGATAAAGACTTTAAATGAAACGCAATGGAACTCAACTTCAATGACTCTAGTCATAAAATAACCGAACCTCCTGACAAAAAATGCCAACATAGAGAATTCAAAATTCGGTTTCGTAAAAACTAAGAAAAAATCGCTGATGTTTCCCTTATAAAAACATTTTGAAAATCATTAATATTAGATTGATAATTACGTTTCATTAAAACTACTAGCTTTTGACGATTTAAACCTAGTTCCCAGTTCTTGAACCAATAAAATGAATAAAAATTTTATATCAATCGAGATCCTAAAATAAACCGACAGACCCATAAATGTGTCAACTTCCCCACAACCATACAGTAACTGCAGTTGCTAATGCTTGAATGTATAAACCCAACATTAATATCTCGGGAAAAAGAGGATCAAAATTATAGTCGTAAAAAATCTTATGAGAGTTTCTGGTATGCTTACATAATTATGTCTAGAATTAACCCAGTAAATTGGAGTGACCCAAAAGACTTATCACATAATCACAATGAATCACAAGTTGTATTACTAAGGGCTTCAATGAATTGCCGTGTATCTGGATACCATGAACAATCAACAAAAAAAATTCAAATTCTATTAAAAAATTTAATTCCACATTATAGTGATAAGTATATCCGGATTTTTGACCGGACTGGATCTCAAAATGTACGGATATTCGGAGAGCAAACAAAGGCACTGCCGAGACAAACATAATGAGTTTTGACCTAAAAACATCAATAAAGAAAACGGATGAAAGTGTAATTAACCCAACCTGAATCGACATAAACTTCGCCCTACAGAATCACTAGATTACTGGGTAAATACGATCCATAGGAAATAATGATCACTGGGCAGTCTAAAACGAATAAGCGATGACATAGAAATTCAATGAAATTCCACTAACGGATTGACCAATGAAAAAATCAAAAACAAGTTGTAGAATATATGCACAGAACCTAGGAAAGAAAAAACGAACTGGTATTTCCTAAAATATTAATCAATAACAATTAAATTTCAATTAGCATGCACGCATTATAAGTCCACGCAGGCACACGACATTTGATACTAGTGAGTGTGCAGCCAACCTTCCTACCCCGATGTGTGTACACCCACACCATTATATAACGGACATATCCAATCTCGACGACAGGATGGGTCGAGTGCAGAAAGGAAACCACTACAACAGGATTCGTTCCGCAAAGAACCACGAACCCCGGGAACAAGTTCCACAACTTCGGAAATAACAATACACGAAGGTAATTATTACAAACGTTCAACAAATTTTTTCCGGAGTCATGGTCCCATAAAAGGATACAAGAGATCACACCCGACCTTGACGATGATCTAGGTCCAAATGACGACGAGGACAGAGATGCGTAATAAGAGCAAAACCATAATTTCATTTTTCAACTTATGTGCTACCGTTCTCTAGTAATAAAGATTTTTCGCCCATGAATTATTAATTTCTTCATTTTATCCGTAAGACGATGAGAGTCGGTAATTATTTTGTTTTAAATATATCATTTGCTGCGACGATAATAGCTTAAAATTTGTCTGATATAGTTTTCAATTCATTTAATGATAAAAGTTTATAATTCATTTTATTAGCATATTTATTGCATGACAAAGAATTTATAATTCATTTTATTAGTATATTAAATTCATGATAAAAATTTATAATTCATTTATTAGCATGTTCAATTCATTATGATGATAAAAATTTATAGGTCATTTTTTAGCATATTCAACTCATTAGGATGACAAAAGTTTATAAATCATTTTATATACATATTCATTATGATGAGGAGTTTCTGAAAATTATTTAATCGATTATAATGATTATTGCTTGTTAGGGTTTACTTCATTATAGTGATAAAGATTCAGAAGTACAGTTCTAGAATATCGAATTCATTGTGACAATTATTTTCTCGTTGATAGCTAATTTAGTATAATAATAAATGCTTATTCATATTGCCTTAGAACATTCAATTCACTACGATGATTATTTTCTCATAGTGATGATTATTTCTACTAAATATTAAATCAACTACGACGATAAAGGTTTATAAGTATTTTTCGGAGAACGCCTAACTCATTGGGATGATTATCCTCGTTTAATATTCAGCTCATTAAAGTAATGATAATTCGTGAATATTTTAATTAAGGGTAATAGTGCGTAGTCATTTCCTGTTAATATTGAACCTATTACCTCCTTATTATGATGATAGATGGTAAGTAATATTTCCTTTTTCCATATCGCTAAGAAAATAGTAGTTACATTTTATTTTTACGTGAATGTTAAGCTTCACGAGGACTAACAAACAGCTTTGGGAAATATTGCGAATATTATTTAAATCACGTTCATACTCTACCTCAGGTGTTATCCAAAGCTTCATGTAACCCTTACAATTTATGACGCCCGAGAGTAAAATAGGTTGACAAAACTCGAGATATGGGCTGTAAGTAGATATCGAACACGCAGGATAACTGTCCGGTTTGTGGGCATCCCCGCGACCGTTCTATTTAGCTAAAAGGTAATGATAGGTCTTGCGATCATGTCGGATAGATATATACAGACTCTCAGTAAAACGAATAGTGTAACCAACGGTCATTTGCTCTATGCGGAACCGTTAATGGAACGAGTGGAGAATTATCATCAAGTTGTGTGACATTTAACAATAATTAAGAAGATCACCAGATGTAGACCCAGTAGACCCCAACAAACTGGTAATGAGCGACGTAAATCGACTACCTCACGTCCCTACCTCTAATTAAGATCGTGGTCAATTAATTTTCATACCTAATCGCGACGAACCATCACCAGTAGGACACAGACCCATCGACCTTAGTATTAGAATCTGAAATAAACTAGTTATATTAATAGATGTCTCATTCTTTAGAAAATTCTTGGATCGACGCGTCCCGGGTCACATTACGCTTTCCGGCACATTCGGCGGTTCGGTGTCGGCAAGCAATGTGAGACGCGGGATTCTCGATCTCACCTGTCCGAGAAGCCCAGATAGGAAACCGATCAAACACGGATGATGTAGATCTCCAATTCGTCGCAATCAAGCGAGAATCCGGCCGTAACCCGGCACTGGAAATCAGAGGACAAGCAGAGTATTTGCTCGCTCGGTTAGAGATGCATCAGAGGCAGACGGATCGCCAGGTCGACAAAGCAAGGCGACACTTGGAGGAGATAAATCGGGACATCGCAGCCGGACTAATCCAGAGTACAACACTTCGTTCAACCTGGATGATTCCAGGTTGAATAGGGATTCTTCCGCCATGAACGTGGTAGTTCTCGCGAGGCTCTGATCAGAGGATGAGGAGAAGCGATTGAACCAGCAAACGAGCATCGTGATCACACATATGCCCGCTAACGCCCGAGTTGGCGATGTAATTCTAAATGTTCCGAGTTCTTGAATAGACGAATGTAATGGAATAAATATTTAAAAAATCTTGTTTTTCATTTTTCATCGATGACCCTAAAGTGCATAAATAAAGGGACAGAGCACCTGTCGTCTGTAGATTTTAACATAAGTACACCTTATATAGTGATAAGAGAATATAAATTTAACAAATAGTTATTATTACAGATATGCATCTGCCTCACGGTTTACAAGATAAGCTAGACTAGGCCTGTGTTGCCAACCGAGAATTACATCGATAACTCACACAATTGAACAGCGAGATACAACGGATCAAGGCGACCTGGATCGAACCGGGAAAGGCGAAGTTAATTTACCAAAAGATGACTGCAGCTCAACGAGGGTGGGCTGATGAGAAGCAGCTCACCCAGTCTCAAAAAATTCAGATACGCGGCCTTGAGGTAGCGTTATCGGCTCGCCAGGATGGCAGCGCGGTAACCTATCCTCTCGTGTTTGCACCCGCGCAGCTGGCTTATCGAGAGGCCACAACTGTCACCAAACCCGCCACCAAACCACCCCAACACCGGCCAGGAAGATCCGAGCGTGCCAAGCGTCGCACCGCTCAGCTGAATAAAGAATAACACCCATAATGCTATCGTTTAATAAAAATTTATATAGATTCACATCATCTGTTTGACTTGCGTTAATAAGAATAGTTTTATTAAAAACCACTTAAAAACCACAACACGGTGAAGGATAAGTGATGGCAAGACTATTTAACGGTGAGGGACCAGGATAAAAAGGTAGTGCGTTGAACCCAGTTTGAGATCGAGTCAGAGTAGTTCCTAGATGGCGCTCACCTTTAGCGATCTCAAAACCGATAGTTGCAGTAGCAACGTTGCTTAGCGATGGGTAACCATTGGGGGCGAGTAAATAGTTAAATCTGGGGTCAAGGTTATCCAGACCATAATCCCCACAGTACTTACCAAGTAAGTGCCCAAGTATAAAGCTTAGAGTTAAAAGCTAGCGGCTAGAGCTTTAGCCCTTTAAGTTAACCCTCATAAATTAAATTAGATAAGTAACTCTATGGCTACTGTTGGGGTATTACGAAAAGCACGGTAAACTCAATAAAACACCAAAATGATAAAAGTGCAACATTAATTAAAAAATTTACAAAAATTCGAAAGTAGTATTGATCGAGGAAATTGGTATGGTTGAACGCCAAATTGAAAGACGAGTCCAGAAATAATAATAAAAATTTAGTGAGTGGTCCCTAGAAAATAATATAAGACAAAAAACAAATTAAATAAAAAAAATTAATTACTAATGAAAAGCCCGAGTCAATGGGAAGTCCAAGGCAATGGGAAACCCGAGAGATGAGAAAAACCCGGCGTGTAGACGGAATAATAGAAAATGGTAAATTGGCCTAAACAATATTAAATTGGCGCCACTGATCTATGGGGAGGTAATTATTTCCTAATTTGTAATTTAGTAATGGAGCAAACGTTGTTGACAAATGTCGGGTAAGGTGGTATGTGAGAAGTAATTATTTTTAATAATTTAATATGGTAGCAAATGTTGTTGACAATTGGCTGAAAACAGTCAACAATTATTGAAAACAATTATTGAAAAAAGTTGTTTTATCAGGAAGTAGTTTGGTATTCGATCCATGATGAAAAGTATTTAATAATATTTTCATGACTTAGACGTGAAAGCATCATGATTTCATTTTATAGAAGTCTACTGAATTTGCTTAGGGTTTGTATCTCATCATTATTTTACGAGCTGATCTTAATGCCATACCAATGGGAATCAAATCTGTACTTAGCACGAAAATATTTGATACCAACAAGGCTGTGTAGTTTCACAATGTCACAAAATGTTGGAGAAACATGGAAAGAATTATAAGCCGAAATATAGCGATAATTTAAATCTCCTTCCAAATCCGGCTTCTTATAATCATGCTTATCCATGACTCTCGAAATTATGCTTCTTTCATTTAAATAAAAGAAATGCAGAAACATCAATTTTATTTGTAATTTACTGTCGACATATTTACATTGTTCATTTTCATAGCTTTTTACCTGATTGTAATTAATAAATTTCAACAATTTGCCTTTTCAAATTTCTAACACTGGTTTTTTACTATCAATGACATTAGAATCATTGCTTCCAGAACAATCTTGAATATTATCAGTAGATGGTTATGTTGCGGCAAGACCATGTCACTGCTGGACCACATACCCCTCCCCCAGGGGTAAAAAAATTTTCTAAGTCTTAAAGTACAAATTTTTTTCTGAGACAAAGATAATGACTGATTCAAGTCATTTAAACAAAGACCATGACTCATCATTTTTTCCAAGGTCATTTAAGAAAAGAGCATGACTCATCAAAAATTTCTCAAGGTCATTCAAAACTTTCAAGGACATTTTATGAGTCATCATAATTTTCTCAAGGTCATAGTATTTTTAAAAAAAAATTTATTTTAATTTAACACTTATAAAAAATAAGTAGTATTTTATATTATTATTGTTATTATTATTATTATTACAAGTTATTATTACTATTATTTAAAATCTTTAATTCAATTATTGATATTTTTATAAATGTTATTATTACTTTTATTATTTTTAACAATATTAACAAGTCCATATATAGCTCGCTAGTACTTTGAGCTCTTAACTTTGTGTTTTTGTCAATGTATGCATGAAATATAGGTGCTTGCTTAAATTTAATTGCGCTATGAATTTTAACAACTTTCACACCGAGAGAAAGATAAAGCTTGAGAAGCCACCAATGAAGAACATGGTTCTTCTTAGGCCAATGTGTGAGCATCAACTTCTCAACTTTAGAATTGGGTGAACACATCTTTTCCGGATCAATTGGAAAATCATTAAAAGAATCATGCACACAATGAGGAATCTTTATTTCAATCTCCATTGTAAAACCATATGGAAGGGTTTCAATATTCTTAACATTCATGCACTCATTCAATATATCATCCAAACCGTCATACACCCAAACAAAATCTGCATACGGAAGATATTAACTAAGAGCCCAACCATACAAATTATTTATATCTATATACAAGAGTTCTGTATCCTCAGAACTTGTGACATAATGCTTGATAACAAGTGCGACATTCCTTAAACTCCCGTTCCTCATTGAAAGAAAGTGATCCTATAGTTTTTGACAATGAATCTCGTAATATGGCAAGATAATCGAAAGAGCGATTTCATCAATCTTTTTCAAAAACGCCAAAACACAATCATCGCCAATAAAATTGAAATATTGTTTTGTATTTGTATAGCTATTAATTAATAGTAGACCTGCTGCTATTGGCATGTGTATTTGATGATGCCTTATATCCAGTGGTAAAATTGACTCAAAATCCGCATAAATTACGAATGGCGGGGTAATAGTTTTTGCATAATTAGAAAATTTTAAATATTTATTTTTAGGCAACGTATAAAGTGCCTGTTTGATTGAAGGTTTTAATTTAAACCCATTAAGACAGTGTGGACACCAATGTACAGAGATTCGGATATTGCAAGATGAAGTAAATAAATAGGTGTACCGTCAGTAACCTTGGAGTGGTGAATTATATCTAAATGTGGATGATAGGGGATACATTTATAGCAAGGTTTAAGTCCTTGTTCTTTCTCTCGGACTTGGGAATATTACATAGTCTCATAGGACAATCGTCAATGGGGTCAAAATCCAATTCGTCCAAATAATTCTCGTAAGAAGTAACTCTGTTTCTATGGGTGCAAACTACACTACGTTTTAAAAGGGCTAATATACTATATATAAAACAGTGATGGTCATTGTTTTGAAAATTAACTATAACATTTTTGCCAGATAAAGATCTTGGTGTGGGGATATAACTATGGCCAGCTAATCTATTTATGTGATGATATTTCGTTAATATAAAATCAATTTCTTTGATTTTAACAACCCGCCATCATCTCCATAAATATGTGAAACGTTCTATTTTATTATTTAATTTAGTTATCCCATCAAGTAGACAATTATCAGATAAAAGCTCTGCCTTATTACTAAAAACGTTATCTTTAATTTCACCATCTTTTTCGAATTGTATAAGTATGGTGAATTTTATTTTAACTAATCATATTTTGTTTATCTCTAATTTTAATTTATTAATTATTTTATCTGTTAAGGAGATTTGAATTAGATTTTCGTGTTCAACATCGAATCTAATAATTTTATGGGTTCCATTTAAATCTGACCTTATTTCAGGTTCATTATCAACATTAATTGAAAACCTTATCTGATTATTAATGTCATCATCATCATCATCGCTAATGATGATTTCAACCCTTTAATTTTAGAGGGAACGCACTGAATATTTGCAGCAGGTCGTTTATTATTATTATTATTATTATTTCGTTTATTTATTTTTCGAAAAAGAGATTTTTTATTTAGTGTAAATTTATTTAAGTGGGTAGAGTGCTCCTTATAAAACTCTAAATAATTTATATCTTGGACAGTCTCGCATTTAGGGCATATGAAAAAATTGATGCCAAATAATTTATGGCCGTAGTATCGCTTCATTTCACCACGACATTTTACCGAATGACATGTTGAAGCGATGCAATATTTCGGAATTAATTGGCCTGATAAAATATATATTTATTATACAAATTTAATTATTGTAAATATCGATAAACATAACTTTTCAATAATTATAACTTTTTAATAAATATAAGTTTTCAATAAATTTTCAATAATTATAACTTTACAATAAATATCACAAATTTTAATAATTATAACTTTTTAATAAATATAAGTTTTCAATAAATTTTCAATAATTATAACTTTACAAATGGATTAAATAATAATAAATGTTAATAATAATATTAAAATAATAATAATATATTATAAAAATAATAATAATAATATATTATAAAAATAATAAAAAACTAACATTTATTGCTATCCCCAAAAAAATCATCATTTCCCGAAATGTGGGCATCATTGTCATTCCCCGAAATGAAGGTATCATCATGAAGGTTTGTATCTAAATCTATTAAAAGGTTTTTATTATATAGAAAAATAAAATTAAAATTTACCCAGATCATCATTGATAACATCATCATCTTCGCTATCGTCGATAACGATAACTTCATTTTCTAAAATCATTATTATTAAATAAGCCGAAATTAATTTAAAATTTACCTCTTTCAAATTCATTGACTCCGTCGATCTGATTCTGCATTTCTGTTATTGAAAACCAGTCTAAAATAATAATAAATAATAAAAGAAAAAATTTAATTAAAAATCCTTACCGGTTTCAGAAGTTAGAAGACTTCTTAAAATATTATTTTGACCTGCCATTTTGAAATTTTTGAATTAATTCTGGCATATTTGGAAATTGTCAATGTTTATAAAGAGAATCAAATTTTCAGGATTTTGCCAATCACATTTAGCAATACACACATATAGGAGAGAGATTTTGATGTATGTAGTTAGGCATGTGTTCTGTGTAAATCACATACAAACAAAAGTATGTATGTGTTTTCTTTGTAAATTACATGCAGTCATGGGTGTGTTACTTGTTACTAATCACGCACTTATCATGCACTGGCTCTGTGAATCATGTCATGATCATGCAGTGTAAATCATGTGATGATCATGCAGTGTCTTTGTAATCACGCATTAGCACTTACTTTGTTAAAATTAAACACATAATAATAATAATAATAATAATAATAACAAAATATTTATACATTTATTAAACATCAAATCGCTTGGATAATAATCAAGCTAAACAATGTTGACCACATGTTAAGGTCCATGGTTTTTGATACATAGTTTTATTATACACAATAGGTTTACCCATTGTTTGCATTTTTGAAACCATTAAAGCCGGATAATAGAAACCCATAGGATCAAATACAAATATCTTGCTAGGTTTCATATATATTGCTAACCAATGTTCTCCACCGAGATGAGATGATTGAGTATTGAAGATTATGGCTTGATTATTACGTAAATATGGAATTTTATCAAGAGGAAAAACCCCTAAAAATTCATGTCCTAGTATTTATTTTCCAATTCGATAGACCTGAACAGAACTACATCAATAATATTAAAAATACATTTAAAAACTTACTCCATGACAAATTATCATAAATTATCTATACATTTATACCAACATTTTCAAACCAATACTGTTCTGTTTGCAGTTATTTGAACCTCATTTTCAAAACCTCCATATATTACAAAATGCACCGGTTCAGTTGTAGCTGTAGCAAACTTTATATCTAATCGTAAATTTCCATTTTGAGTTAATTGACTCTGATTTAAATCGAAATCGGGTGCCAAACCAAATGTAAAGAATCTATATTTACTTTTAAAATCCTCAAGAGTTATACCGCAATAAAGGTTTTTATCTAAATAACCCATATTTCTCACTATACTCTGCATATATTTAGCACAATAATTATCATTATCAAAATCTTGAGTATATGTTTCTCTATAATTACTATTTTTCGATAAAGTTAATGATGTTACACCAAATCTTTGAAAATTGAGCTAGATGATTGGTATGATCCATTGTATTCAGATTCACTTTGAAATGTTACCAATATAAAGCTGGACATTCTTCTATCTCTAAATATTTGTTCCTTATTGAAAGAAGCTGCACCTTTAGCAATACCAAATTGAACAATTTCCTTTGTTTTCAATTGATATATTGCATGCTTAGAATTAACCCCCAGTTGATGACCGGCTAATACAGAGGGATCAACACGAACTCATCTCACCAATAATTTTGCATCAACTAATTGAGGAATAGGTGCTGTGGTAGCACTTGTTAGTGATAATGCAGACTCAGATCTTTTCAGTCTAATGTGTACATTAACACCTGGGAGCAAATATTTCGGTTGATCCATAAAATCAAGTTGCAACGACTTGCATATGGTAAATAATTTCGAACTCTTAATCCACTTTTTCCTATCGTCATCACTACCATAACCCATAGGAGTTAAACATGTATTTTTAGTATCGCTATTATAATTTATATTAGTTTCTATTAGAGATTTGTGAATATATGTACAGTTACCACCCTCAATCTTGATATTATTAAATCCGAGAGCTGCATCTTTAAAAGGTGTATGAAACAAGAAAGTATTTGGTATTACATCACTAGGTTCACCCAACGGTTTTCTATCTTTATCTACAACTTTGACCTGAACAGTTAACAATGTATCGTTCAAATCTAGATATTCAGTTTGGGAACCATTAATATAAAATTCAATATCTGTTCTACTATCCATAATAGAATTCATCTGGAATACTTTTTCAAAGGCACCCGCCTGGGGAGATGGTCTATCAAATAAACACAATTCAGATTTACGACAAATCATTTTTGAAATATAGTTCCATGTTCTTTCATTTGTTTGTTTATATGTTTATGATGTCTTTTACGTTTTTGAGCCGGTGTTGGCGCTTCGGGGTTTTGAAACATACCTGCAACACTAGGTAGAACTTTCCCTAACTCGGATAATGCATTTGATTGCAGAGATGGTAATATTTTCTGCTCATATTTATCACATCTTTAGCGGTTTTCATACCAAAACTACCAATGCGTTTAAGAATAGAAACTGAAATCTACCAAGAGCTCTCAACCATCCAGATCCGTACTGTTTACCAATAAAATATGGTAATTCTCCACCACTTTGGCTACCACTATACATACTAATAATATCGTTATTGGCCATCTAATTTACGAAAATGTAAAGTCAAATTAGTTTTTGTATTTTTACTAAATTCAATAAATTTACCGCTATCATCACGAATATTTATTTCTATATTGTTAATACATAATGTTGATACCGGTAAGTGCATGAGATTATTGATATTTATATTGACAACTTCATCCAGGTCATTTCTATCAACCCAAACAGATTTCAATAGAGGAACCAAAGAATCAACAACAATTATAGGATCGATTAGTATATATAAACATTTGTCTATGAAGTTTTATTATTTTCGGTTTGTGTACACCAAAAGTACTTGCCCTATGTGTTTGTTTATCTAATCCCAATGTATTAGCCAAATTTTTATCAAATGTAACTTCACAAATGTTATTATTCATGCTAAATTTACATAATCCATCTTTTACAACTTCAATAGTTTTAAATATATATAAACAATTGAATGAAATATATTTATGTAACTCTTCAAGTGTTTCAATATATTAATCATTAGTAAATGTAAATGTATCTTCCACCTCATTAATATATGACACAGTTATTTTGATGTGTTCATTCACAGGGCCGACATCAACAAAAGCTTTGAAACGTAATAGGTATTCAGTACCAGGAACAACAATGTTAAGCTTATCACTACCCATTCACTTGGCATCATCAATACTTTCAAATTTTATAGTAAAAGGAATAAAATCACAACTAACATTCAATCCATCTTTGAAAAACATGCCACTATTTTCATCTAAAATTTGATTCTGAATATGACAATATCGTTCAATATTATTGATTGAGAAAATACCACTACATGTTTATATTTTGATTTTACAATTTTAACAACTTTTTTAGAACTCACTGGTGTTTTTGAACTGATATCTATAAGTCTCAAACCATTCAGACCTCGATGTGATGAATTATTATAACTAACAAATATTTTCGGTAATACATTTATCCATATTTTATTACCTTGATGCACGAAATATTTCTTCAATCTATCCCTCAATGTCCGGTTAAATCTTTCAACATGGGCGGCTTTGAATTGAGAATGTACAGAGTAATGATTTATTTTGAGACGATTGAGGATTTGCTTAACTTTACTATTGTAAAACTTCTTGCTTAAAATAATATTATAATTAATAATAATAATAATAATAATAATAATAATAATAATAATAATAATAATAATAATAATAATAATAATAATAATAATAATAATAATGTGAATAATAATGTTCTGTGAAATCAAGAAATATTAATTCATGTGGTGATTTTCTAGCATCTTGAAATGCACTGATAAGAAAATTACGATTATTAGGGTATGCTTGTCGAGCAAGAAAATCAATAACTGTTGCATCTCTAGGATTCTTGAAAATAACTAGATATTGAACACTTAAATTCCTTGTTTGATGTGCGTGACCCTGATGAAATAAATTTTGAGTAATAAAGATCACAGTAACACTAACATGTCGACTGATTTTTGTGAATAAATTATTAAAATCCTTTTCTTTATTAGCTTCCTGATACAAATCATCGATAATGATAACATCACCTTTCCTTAATCGACTTGACCAGTTTTTATCGAAACCCTTTACTATTTTCATGTTTTTCAATTTACAGAAATTATCTTGAGTTAATTCATGTTCGTCATCTGCACCTCTATGCCTATAAATCTTGTTGAATTTTGTTTGGAATAAATTAGATTTCAGTAATTTACACACAAACATAGTTTTACTACTACCCCTTGGGCCAACGATTTAATATACCACATCATTTCTTAATTCCATTATTAATTTGTATAATTATAGTTTTTGTTTATATTATACAATTTAATGAACTCTTTCTAAAAATCATAAATATAGATTAATATTTCATTATTGTTTAATTATGTTATCAAATATAAACTATAAAGGAACTTTCGATGTTTCAAAAATGATGTTTTCAAATGGTAAACTCCAGCAAATTGTTGATAGGAGTGGAAAATACTTTATAATATTTTTCAAATCCGGTAAATGCAGAATCACGGGATGCAAGAAACCTTTAGGTGTCAATAAATTACAATATAGAATAAAGGATATTAAAATCCAGTCAATTATGGTTACCATGGATATAGGACAATCTATACAACATATCAACAAAATGTCTTTGTATGTTCGAGCCAGAATTATTTCCTGCATTGAGGCTTTTAAAATACAACCCAATGTGTGTTAACGTGTTTGTCAGTGGGAAAATAGTCATTAAGGTTGTGAAATCTAGAGTACAAAAATATTGTTACAGACATACAAAATGAAATCACCGGATTGGTTGATATCTGATTGGCTAATGATTGATTAAAACAAATTGCTTATTCATTTCATTTCATTTTTAAAATGGCAAATCTTCTATGCCGAAGAAAAATATATATGAAACACCGAAGAGAAATAACAGTCGATATGGTAAATTTATTATTTATTTATTTTATTTTATTATTATTTTATTTAGAAGAATATGAACCAATGATAATAGAAAGAATAATATTCTACTATCCACAAATAAAGGAGATTTTGAAGAACCAAGAGCCGTCAATGTATGCACACCTCATATTCGATGAAACCCGAATCCGAATTTCAGAGCTGATCAATCAGACTCTATTGGACAATAAACTGAACAAAATGGTAACGGAAATGGTAACAGAATACCTGTGTATTTTAGATTGAAGTTGCTGTAATTTTTTTTTCTTTACAACATATTCTATAAACAAAAGTATAATTAGTTTTAAAATTGTTTAAAAATGATGTCTAAAAAAGGTAAAATATAAAATATAAAATAATTAATTAATTTTCGTTTAGAATATTTAATAGACTTTTTGTTTGATAAACTCGAAGAAATAACCGGTGTAAAAATTAGGATATGTTGACTCTAGTTGAAGCATTGGGTATAGAAAATTCATGTTGTGATTCAGAATGTCAGAGTGATGATGACGAAGAAATTGTTAATGAAGAAAAAATTATTAATGATGAAGAAATCCCAATTTTAATTGAGTCTAACGAATTTAAGACTTGTGTTGACCATTTTATAGAAAATATAATGATATAATATTGTGGTGATGAAGAATGTACATGTAATAATCAATAAATCTTTAAAAATGTTTTTTATTAATAATTCAGTAAATAACAAAGAATAATACATTTATTAAATTTTATGGTAAACTTTATTATAGATATTTATGACCGATGCTCCAGTTAACAGTTTTAATAAAAATTTGAAATTTGAAATATAAATATCTGAAAGTTTGGCTTCCGCGGCAACTTGAATAATTGTTATCCATCTACCGTTTGCTTCTACCCATACATCAATTTTTGTTTCTATTACCTAAATAATGATAAAAATTAAATAAAATATAAAGTAATATACTTCTATAGACCATTGAAAATAATTGTCATAGTGAGATCAGGATATTAATATCATGTGTTTCATATACATTAATCCTACTATTATTCGCATCCATTTATTATTTTCATCAAACATATAACTGACATATAGCTAAAATGTGATGTCTTCTACTATTTTTTCGGTACGGTTGACCATGAATTTTATGTTTTTAATGATATCATCATCATCTCCATTATTAGCAACCAGCTCATTCAACAAAGTTATAAAAAATTTAGTTTCTGGCATTTTAAGAAAATGTTTGGAGGTGTAAGCTTATTTATACTATATTTGACCAATCAGAATCACGCATGTATATTGTATTTAAGTTGCAATGTTTTTATTTAAAAAAATATGTAAAAATATATAATAAAAATTACCTTGATGATTTGTTGCCACTGTTAACCGGTTGCATTGGTTGTTGAACTTCTTTCATTATACGATGAAACTGATCAGTTGTTTTATTAGAATAAAATTTTATACTATATTGAACTTGATTTATCATTTTTTCATTAAGTTTACGATTTTCATTCAATTCAAATATTGATTTTCTTATTTCATTTTTGATAATACCTATGGTCCGATTTAGATATAGAATATCATCATATATTGCTTCCGAGCTCTTTTTAAAGTTTCATATGCGAGTTCAAATTGGATTTCTAAATTACTCATTCTTTCAGATAATCGTTTGACTGGAGTTTTCAAATACATAGGCCTATCTATCATATACAAAATATTCATTAACACAGCTGTATCAGGACATACGCATCTTGTTGAATTTTTACCTTGAACGGTTACAACAATTGAGTTAGCCATTTATTAAAATTTCTTTAAACATTTTCAAATCTTTATAAATTAATATTTATTGTTTATAGCTAAAAGGTTGTGTGTGTTTAACTTCTCATTGGTTTAAATTAGTATAAAACTAATTGTTATTTCAATTTTTATCATTATAATGGATGTTATTGTACCGAGCGCAGTTCAAGCTATGAAAGAAATTGAACATTATGGTAATTTATTATTATAATTATTATTATTATTAGTATTTTTACTTGTTTATTAGATGATTATTTTAAAGTTATCAAAGGACGTCTGGACAGCATCAATGATTCCAGACTTGGTCTTTAATTATACATCTATATGGAGATTTTCCATAATCGATGAATTCTTATATGACTTCGAACAAAACAAAATGTTAAAGGATATCCATGTGGTGATGGATGTCATTGCTGTGCTACCCGATATCGGAAGTATGTGGAATGGGCTTTGAAGAAAGCTCTTCCACAATAAAATTATAGTCGAATAATTTCTTTATAATAAAAGTGTTATGTTAATGAATTTGTTTTTATTATATAATAATAATAATAATATTAATAATAATAATAATAATAATATTAATAATAATAATAATAATAATAATATTAATAATAATAATAATATTAACATGTAATAGAATAAAAATTTTAAAAAATTAAAAATACAACTTATTTTTATAAGTAATAAATTTTAATTTAATTTTTTTTAAAAATACTATGACCTTGAAAAATTTAAATGACTTTGAGATATTTTGAATGACCTTGAGAAAAATTTTTATGAGTCACGGTCTTTGCTTAAATTACCTTGAAAAATTATTATGACTCATCAAATGACCTTGAAAATTTTAAATGTCCTTGAATGAGTCATCGTCTTTTTTCACTGACCTTAAATTAGTTATTGTCTTTGTCTCAGAAAAAATTTGTTTTTAGACTTAGAAAAAAGTTTTACCCCAGGGGGTATGTAGTACAACAGTGACATGGTCTATCAGGTGACATAACCATTTACTATCATCCAAGAGGATTTTTGAGCCGAACAAAGTTTTAGTTCGAGAATTATAGGACGGCTTGCAAAGAGGAGAATTTTGGAATTTTTCTGTAAAAGGTGTCCGCCCAACATTCAATTTGAGCCAGTACTCGCTGTTACATATCGCTGAATTGAATTGGAGCTTTTCTTCAATCAATGAAAATAAAACTTTATCAGAAATTATTTTATTGTCCAGAGAGAATAAAGTATTGAAATCTTTAATAAAACAACTTGCAATTTTATTGGATGTTTTCAAATTGCTTTTACAATTGCTTACTTTCATTTTAGGAAAACTCGAACCAAGAATGAGAATTTGTTCATAAGAATCGTCTTTATCTAATTTCTTAATAAAAGGGAATTTGTTTGAATTAGAAAACTCAGTATTTTACCATAAACTATTATTGAATCATTATCACAAAATAGTTCATAATCAGATCCAATATCGCTATTCATATTTCAGTATCTGGTTATTGAATAACTTTTATTAACTTTTTAATTAACTCCAAAGGCTCTTGAACGAAATTTTAATTTTAACAAAGTCAATTAATCAACAAATAAATTCTATATTTAAAGAACACTAATTTACTCATCTTATTAAAACGTTGAGGTCTAACTATCGATTATCGAGATCCCAACGTACACTGGTATTAATATATATATTCGATAGACAAAAAGACTAATTTGATATTACAAATTTTATTAAATCAAAAATTACTAATTTCCAATAATAGAATTTCAAAATTTCTGTTTATATAAAAATAAAACACAATTTACAATTCGACTAATCGGTGCGTGCAATTTATGTTTATATTATATGTTTGATTGTTGGCTTTTTGGGGTTATTTTTCCACATGGATGTTGACGCGATATTTACTAGGCCCAGTTCTATAGTATTTTGAGAGTTCGAAGGTCTCCAATGATCGTCCTTCGTCATCTAACAAAAACACACATATTAAAAGTAAGTAAAAGAAAAAATCACAAAATGCTTTTTCTTTTATTAATTTTTGAGAATTTCAATTGCAAGGTCCCCTACAATTTATTTTAATTTAATTAATATGGTGCCTATCCAAAAGTAATAAAGAGAAATTTGGAGAAAAGTTAAAGTTGAAATCAAGGAAGAAAGAAATTTGAAACAGAAACTAAGCGAAGTCAAAGCAAAGCAACTAAATCAGAGTTACCGATCTCAGAAACCTGTCACAGTAGTCAAGTGATTGTGAAATCCAATTGATCCGAAAAGTGATATTCTTCCCTAAGGGTCGTAATAAGCACCAAATTGTCCATTATAGATAATTCGGTGTGTCATTTTAAATTGGAGATAACGTGTGTTAATCAATAATGTTTATATAGTTTGGAGTTCATTACTGTTGTTTAAAAGCACGCTTGGAGTCAGATTGACAATACATCCTATTCAAATTCACCGACAAACCCCTACAGTCCTTTCGGATGTTTAATTGGTATGGATGTAATTGAACAGCTACAATGAATTTCTCTTGATCATAAAACTGGGTGATTAATAAAAGGACAAACAGACGAAAAAGGACATAGGATGAGAGAGGTATTTCTAAATCAAACGCTAGAATTGCCAGCAAGAAGTGAGGTAATATATTATGCGGATGTGTTAGATGTTTCAGATGACGAGTGCATATTTGAACCAAATGAGAATCTAATAAAAAACTATGAAGTACTAATGCGCGAAAAAGTGGAAAAAGTCAAAAACCAAACAGTGCCAGTGAGAATAGTTACTCAAAACACAAAACCTATTCAAATGAAAAAAAAACAAAACTAGGAAGACTAACGAAGTTTGAAATAGAGAAAACTCCAAAATTACCAAGAAATATTAAAATCTACAAAGAGCCGCAAGTCATTAGTAATGATTTAACAGAATCGCAAAAATAGGAATTCACTGAGTTATTAAAGAAATATAAAATAGTGTTTGCAAAACACGAGTACGATTTGGGACTCACCAAAGTAATTGAACATGAGATACCATTACTTGATGAAACTCCGATTAAATTGAAACCGTATAGAATTCCATGTATACATCAAGAGGAAAGTGACAGACAGATAAAAGCAATGAAAAAGTTCAAAATAATACGAGATAGTTCTTCACCATTCTCATCGTCAATAGTAGTTGTTTAAAAGAAAGACGGCGATTTGCGATTATGTGTCTATTATCGGAAATTAAACCAAGTTACGCAAAAGGATACATATCCTATTCCAGTTCCACAAGAAATGTTTGATCAGATGGGAGAAGTACAATTTTTCACAGTAATCGATCTTAATAAAGGTCATAATCAATTTAAAGTGAAAGAAGAAGATCGAAGAAAAACGGCTTTTTCGGATGGTAAAGGATTGTATGAATTTAATGTGTTACCGTTTGAATTAACTTAAGCACGTACTACGTTCCAGCGAGGTATGAATTTTGTTTTGCGTGATATCCCACGTGCATTAGTCTATATTGATGATATAATAATTTTTTCAAATACCTTTAAGGAACATCTCAAAGACTTGGAAACGGTATTTAGAAGATTATTAAAGGCTAATCTAAAAATAAAACCATCTAAATTTGAATGGGGAAAATCAGAAGTGGTTTATGTAGGTCATATTATTTCTCGAAATGGATTGCAACCAAACCAAGAGGAAAATTAAAGAAAACCCAGTCCCTAAAGATGTAGATCAAGTTCGTCAATTTTTGGGTTTAGCTAGTAATAATAGCAAATTTATTAAAAGCTTTTCTCGTGTAGCAGAACCTTTAAATGTATTATTAAAAAAGCAAACTCAATTTAAATTGGGAAAAGCTCAAATTGCATTCGAATTGCTTAAAGAAAGTTTGATTAAAAAACCTATATTGAGATGTTCAAATTTTAGAATACCATTCATCTTAATGAGAGATGCGAGTAATTTTGCTTTGGGCTCAGTATTAGGGCAAAAAGTTGAAGGTGAGAAAGATCATGTAATTGCATATGTAAGCAGAACATTAAAGTCACATGAAAAGAATTTTACTACAATTGAGAGAAACATTAGCATTGGTTTACGGTATAGCAACGTTTAGACAGTATTATGTAGGCAGAAAATTTGTTGTATTTACTGATCATAATCCATTACAATGGTTGATGAAACATCGGGATTTGGCCAGCAAACTGATCCGATAGTCAAAAGCCCTACAAGAATATGATTTTGAAATTAAATATCGAACGGGCAAATCAAATGGAAATGCGATATTTGAATCAGATGTCAGACAATGGTGTCATACTTGTGAAGTTTGCTTAACCAGACGAAATACGGGAAAGAAAATAAAATTACCTTTGAAACCTATGCCAGTGTCCGGAGCGTCAATGGAAATGACTGCAATCGTCATTGTTGGTCCATTACCTGAAAAATTAATGACAATAAGTGAATCATTGTGTTTTTGTGATTAGCTAACTAAATGGCTTGAAGCATATGCAATGCAAAATCAAAAAGTGTAAACAGTTGCAAGGATATTTGTAGAAAACATAATTTTAGATATGGAGCACCGAAGAAACTACTTACTGATCAAAGAACGAACTTCCAAAGCGAACTGTTTATTTAAATAACAGAATTATTCGGGATACTGAAACCTAGTATATTGCCTTATAATCTACAAATAGATGGTCTAGTTGAACGATTTAATGGAACATTAATCAATATGATATCATCCTATGTGAATAGAAAGCAAAAAGATTGGGATTTGTTTATCAAGCCATGCTTATTTGCGTATCGAAATGCAATGAATGAGAGTACCGGTGAAACAACTTTCTATCTCATTTATTTACAACGGAACAACATGTCAGTTGATTTAAAATTTCAAGCACCTATCTCACAGTACGTGGATATATCTGATTACAAAGTAATTATGCAAAAAAAGACTTCAATCAGTATTGACTCAAGCTGGACTTAAAATAAGACATCGTAAAGAGGCGTATAAAGAGTGCTATGATAAACGAGCACATGCTCACAATATCGAAGTAGGAGATTAAGTGTATGTACATAAACCAGAACCAGCAAAGAGTCTATCACCAAAATTACAGAGACCATTTAAAGACCCATATATAGTATGTGATACCACTGAAACTAATCTCAAATTACGTCCACAAAATAATAAAAAGGCAGAAACAATTATCGTTCATGCTAATCGAGGTAAAAAGGTGCCAACTGCAGAGGATACTAAGTATCAATTGAGGTCTAAAGACATAAAAATGGAAAGACACACCGCGGTCAAACCAAAAAGAGCGAAAAATCCCGTACCATTGGGATATATCAACAAAATTTTGTGAGTTGCAACACTTATGATAATCAATGTGTTAGGGTCGAATCCGACTTCATTGTTTCCAAATTATGCTTTTAAAAGGATCCCGTTAATGGAAAAATTTGATATTTATGCCACATGTACCCAGATGGTATGGATTTATCGTTGTGCACAGACCGAAGAAATAGAAGTAAGTAATTTACTGAATTATTTTGAACCACCAGTGAAGTTGAATTTTAATAAAACTACTTATGTTAATCGTCAACTAACAATAAATCATGAATATTCATGGTTAATAACACAAGTGCAACCCCAAATAAATGGTACTAAAATAATAAATCTAATGCATATTGAAATATGGACAGAAAATCTAAATAACTATGTTTCCATAGAAGCAGTGCTGAATGGAATCAATATATATTTAGAACCCAGAAATTTCCAACAAGTGAAAATAATTTTTCAGAATGTCAGAAAGTCTTTTGTGCATTATGTGAATCTAAAACTACATCATACCTATGATATCGCAATTTACTACTACGAAAAAGTATTGCAAGATAACGGTACAGAGAGCAATGACCGGTGGGTCAAGATCTATGCTAGTCAAAAATCAATATTGTTGCAAAACAAAACAAATCGAGTTCATTTACAGCTAGTTAACCAAAAACTAAACATTTCACGGCAAGCAGGTATTAATGAAAAAGTTGTGATCTATTATTGTGGGAAAATCCAAACCACGTTAACAAGTAACTTTACCTTTAAAATGTTAAATTTTCAGCAAATACGATCTAAATCAATCTCAAAAATTGTGATGATAAAAGTTAAGTATTAAAAACAAATATCAAATTTCAATCCATGGGAAATCATCTTTGACGAAATAAGATTCCTTCGAGTTGTACATAATTCAACGGAACTCATAAAGAACACCAATTATTCTCATATCTCTAATGTAAATATTCGAAAACAAAAAACAATATTATCTTCGTTCAATAACTATATGTCTAATGTGCAAATTCGTGAAAACAATACTACATCATCTTTATCTGATAACAATGAAATCATATGTGTAATTTTATCGATCAGTCAGTCAGTGTGATATCATTTTCTATCATTCTTCTTCTCGCATGGCTAGCGTACCTTCGAAAACTAAAGCAACGTCTTGAACATCAATCCATGGCCCAAAGACCTTGGATTGTCTATGAGAAAACATTCGTGTAGGAGATAGATTTATTTTGCATGCAATTATGATAATGTAGTAGTACAGTATAAGTATTAACTTTTTATTTTGAATAATGTAAAGATTTGCAACTTTCGATCATAGATGGGCTTGATTGGCTGCTGAGAGCAAAGAAGGAGAAGCAAAGTTTGCGCAGGTAGAAAATGTTGAGGCAAAGGAAATTTATCAATGGGTATATAAGAGACAAAAAAGTAAATAAAATTAGTATAAAATTCAAATTAAAATAGGTAATTAATTTTTATTAATATTATTATTTATACCGCTACCAGTTAAGGCAGTATCCCTTGGATACTTCACCTTGACTCTAGCGTCAACTTTTAAATTAAAAAATAATTAACTAGCTATATATTAGTAATGGAACAAATTCAATGGTCGAGGACAATTTATGATAGCTACCTTAAACTATATTGAAACAATGTTTGACGGAACCCATACATCATCCAGGAAAACTCGCTGTTCCCAAATTACGTGAGAGTTGATGACAGGAAAATGAAGATACAAATATTCAGGTTGAATAGAAAATCCGGAATAAAATTGGCTGAGGAAATAAATGCAACAAAAAAGGAAGAGTTCATGCTTCACATTATCAAGGAAAATGTAGAAATTGTCGACGACAATCAGAAGATATGGTTGGAAGTACATCAAGGTTCGTCAAGGAAAATGCAGAAAAAAGCTATGACCAAAAGGTTGAAATCCACAAATGAAAATGCACTGATTGTGTTCGAAACCAGAATTAAAAGCGAAGCTCAAGAAGTTTCGCAGACGATATCGACACTACCTGTGGATGAAAAATTGTTAACAATCACTCAACAGATGATAAAGAAAAGAAATGGATCAAGAGGAGATAAGAAGCAAGATCTTGTTCATCGATGCGGAATATGGGACATCGGAAAGCAAACAGATGGTACCGCTGTCTATTGCGATAATGAATTATTACGGAAAGACAATAAAGGATGTATATTTAACTCCAAGAGAAAAATTGTGGCATTTTAATTCACAAATTCATGGCATAACGGAAGTTACAAGTAGAAATCAGCATGACCAGTATGCAATAATGAAGGAAGTTCAAAAATTGGTCGTTGGAAAAATATTAATTTGCCAGGACCTACATGCTGAGATACAATACTTAAAACTTTGGATAGACCAGTTGCATGGCATTCGAGATTTGGCTACAGCGCAAGCATTGAAAAGGATTGTAATGTCCAGGAGAGAAGAAATTTTCAAACTGAAAAATGTTGTCAAGGAGATGTTTGGAGATCAAATGCAGCCCTTGAAGATGTTAAGAACATAAGAAGAGTATATTTGCAAATTGAGAAACTGTGGATCGATGATATTGAAATACCAAAAAACAGCCATCAAGGAAATATTCGTTGGAAGAATATCGGAAGCTTCACAAAACCGCCTCAACATCAATGACCGGAATTACGAAGGAAATTGAACTCACAGCAGCAGAGGATATGAAAATCGATAGTGAAACACAAACTGTTCAATTGAAATGGGCAACAGAAGAAAATATTGAAATAATTGAAATAACCGATTCATCGAATCCAACCAACATTCGAGCATGGGCCAATTATTTCACTGAGGAACAGAAAAAGAAAAGCTTCATTGAATTCATTGGAGATTGACAGTGGAGAAACTATCACAATAAATCGACTCACGTATCGAAAGAAGAAAGCTGTCATTCATTATAAATGTGATTCTAAAGCTTTGAAACTCGAAATGAAATTAAAAAAAATTAATGTTATTTATATTATTTATTTATAAAATAGTAATTTAATGAATATCGTTCTCTTAATTTATGTTGTCTCATACAAAAAAATAATAAAACTAATAAGTGATTAACAAAAAAAAATAAATAAATAAAAAGCATGAACACTGAAAAAAAATGTGTAAGATAAAGATTATAATTATCAGGCAAAATTTTATAATTATTATCATTATTAGTATATTAGTGATATTGGCATTATTGTTATTGATACTATTAATTTTAATATTATTATTACTATTATCAGTTCTTGAGTCTCAGATCTCGAATCTCGGGATTTGAGACGCACAAGAAGAACCACCCCCATGCCTGCAGCCTAGCGTAACGAGCAGGAAGAGTGGAGCATTCTAATATCCAACTTATAACAATCGTGAGTTATAAGATCCGTCTGTGTTGGCATTTATTGCAAGTAACACATTTAATGGGTTAACTTTAAAAAAAAATCAAAACGATATAACAGCGATGTATGACATAAATGGCAACTGAAAAATAACGAAGTTTAAAAATTCATCAAATTCTTGTAATCAGTTTATTTATTTTTCAATGAGGTTAAAAAACACTGAGTAATAACAGTATATTTTTATCCTACAAATGAGGTTAAAATAATAATAAACTACTTCAGTTCAAACAATGCTTGCCTCAACCTTTTCATTGCAATAATTTCTTTTGTTGTTCCGAGATGAGTTAAGAGCCAAAGCGCAATTGATAAGAGCTTAAATGATAATAAATTAGATCTTCAATAATAAAAATAAAATTGAGATAAGAGAAATAAATAAATACACACAAGCAGTTAACAAAATTTCTATAATAAAATAATACACAACCGGACACTAAACTACAGTTTTAAATTTAATAAGATCGAATTTTTAAAATTAAATATTTAGAAAAATATTTCTATTCCAATAAATTCAAAGCTAAGAATATTTGACAAAATGAAAAAGTTATTGCGTAAGACATTTAAAAAGTAATACAAATGATTTATTATTAACAAAATTATAGTTTGATTATTTAAATAAATATCTTACTTGTATTATGGAAAAATCATCGTAAATTCTAATCAATTCTGAAATAGTATTTTTTTATTAAAATATCTTTTTAAAAAACATTAATTAATTTTAATTGCTTAAAAATTATTAATAAAAAATAATTTATTGCAACATAAATTAAGTTAAAATAAAAGTAAAATAAAAATAAATCCAACCTGTGGCTTATGCGCAAACGAAACGCTGATATTAAATGTCCTATGCGCTATAATCAATCGGCCGTTGGAAAGAGAAATTTATTAGCTTTCGACTTTTGAAATAATTCACATTGTTAAATACGTTTACCATCCATACAAATTTATGGATTTTGAAATGCAAATCGTGTTGAAATTCGTAATTCTTAGATTGATAACGAAATATGATTGGTTTATTCCTGATCTATTTTCAGATAATATGGTATTGAGATTACTCTACCAGGACAAGTATACAAAAACATAATAATCAAATGAATAGATTCGAGGGCGAATCTTTATTAAAGGGGGAGATATGTTGGGGTATTACGAAAAGCACGGTAAAATCAATAAAACACCAAAATGATAAAAGTGCAACATTAATTAAAAAATTTACAAAAATTCAAAAGTAGCATTGATCGAGGAAATTGGTATGGTTGAACGCCAAATTGAAAGACGAGTCCAGAAATAATAATAAAAATTTAGTGAGGGGTCCTAGAAAATAATATAAGACAAAAAACAAATTAATTTAAAAAAATTATTTACTAATGGGAAACCCGAGAGATGAGAAAAACCCGGCGTGTAGACGGAATAATAGAAAATGGTAAATTGGCCTAAACAATATTAAATTGGCGCCACTGATCTATGGGGAGGTAATTATTTCCTAATTTGTAATTTAGTAATGGAGCAAACGTTGTTGACAAATGTCGGGTAAGGTGGTATGTGAGAAGTAATTATTTTTAATAATTTAATATGGTAGCAAATGTTGTTGACAATTGGCTGAAAACAGTCTGAGCAGGAGTATAAAAGGAAAAGGGGAAAACACGAAATGGCCAGTGGTCGAAGCGAACGAGTTATCTAGTCAGGTCAGTAAAAGAGTCTAAACCCAAGTAAAGTCAAAAGTCTATCAGAAAAGGTGATTATCCATTGGATAACCTACCTTAAGGTAATTAAATTTATTCGGTGGTTGAAGGGTGCAAATAAATCACAAATTGTAATTACAAAACTATGAAATAAATTGGATTGAGTTCTAACTGTGGTAAAGTGCAAATAAAATTATTATGTGTTGGGTTTACTTATTTGATTTGATAAGGACACGAGGAATCAGAGAGAATCGACTTTCAATAATAATCACCCAACAATACATAACATAGACCGTGGTCGGTGAAGATTTTTAGCTTATTAATGACCCATTTTTTTAAAATAAACATGACGCTAGTTTATACAGTACGTGATTAGTGTACTTATTGGTTAATTCGGTACAGAAAATTGATAATAACAAGAAAATATTCGGCTGTAGCATGTTGGTTATATGTGGAAAATGCGGTAAATGCTACATATTCGGATGGATTATTTAAACATTTATTGCAATCAGACTTGAATGTATAAATAGTTTTGAATTTGTTCCTATATTTGTATGGGGTTGTCTGAGTAACAACCATATAATCGCAAAAATTTCACTACTCAGAAACCCACCATCAGTTTAACGTAGGCTTACATAAAAATGAACATCATTTTAATTTTGAAGTGGGTAGACAAAAATATGATTAATATTTTAAATAAATGTTGGGAAATAATATTTAAGTATCAGTATGTTGTAATACATATCAGAACAAAAATATCAATTATAAAGAAATTCCAATAAGGTGATAAAAAGTCTGTCAGCTTTTTACTTCAAATCTCTCGATTAAAACTCCACAAAAGACATTAAATATACTCTTAGATTTTTCCCTGCTGCCTTTCTACCATACGGTAATTGACCTAATTCAGTTTTCATTATCGTTTTTTAAATGTTTCCTCTGATTAATTAAAGTATAATGTGTAAAACCATTAATTGAAGAAGGCAATAAATTTATTAGATGCCAATCATAAATGATAGCCTAAATTACCGCAACAATCACGACAATTTCCCACTTATGAAGTAATAGATTTGCCATCCCGCATACATCTTAGAATATTCAGAATATCATAGCGAGACATCATTACATAATTCATCAAGTTTGTATAATTATGATATTTTACTCGTAAATTTATATTTATATTGTAAAAATAAAATTATACTGTTTAAATATACAAAATTTAACTGACTTGTTATATCACATTCGAGTTGGTTTTTTGTCATTATTATATTTATTAAATGTTCCCATTATAGAAACTTTTATCCAGTGAAACCAGCTGTAGCAAAAATAACACAGATAAGTTTGCGTGTTTCTATAACAATTTCTTAAAGATTCCCTTCAATTATTAAAGTTAAGTTCAGTCATTGAAACCTTGCGATTCACATTGTTATATTAAAATGATTTATAAATTGCATATTGTATAAGTAAAATAAAACTAAGGAGATTTAAACTAAATTTTATTTTAAAGTAATCAAAAATAGTTAATTACAATCATACAAACATGCATATATAAATTGAAAAAATTTAAATCAATAAAAATTATTAATTAATAATTAAACACTAAAACATGTCGGATGATTCTCTTCTTAATAATCTCGTTCAGGTTTTCTTTTTTATCTATTTATTAAATTATTCCGTAAATTTAAAATTGTAGCAAGATCCTAAATTCTATCAAATAAATAATGAAAAATTTATCAATCCTGCATTTTTTCATAAAAAGGTAAATTTCTTACTTTTTGTTGAAAACATCTCAGTAATTAATTTGTTATAATGGTTGCCTATCTTTGGGATTTCGTCTATTTGGTTAGACCAAACATTACAACTAATTAAATGCATATATTATAATTATTATTATTATTTTGATATCTATGTTCTGATTAAGTTATGATTAATTTAATTAATTAAATTTGCTAAGGTTGATTGAGATTTATATTGAAATGAAAAACTTGTAAATTTATTAAGTACTAGAAATACATCTGATTCGGCTGTATAATAAGTGTTATAAAAAATCAATAAACATATTATATAGACGTAGGCTTACCAGTGTGGTGATTTAATTTGTTCGAATAAATACACTAAATTTCTAAATCAACATAAATATGAGCTTCAATAATATAAAAACAACTAACAAATAATAAAGTCTGTCTTTAAAAAATGGACAATAAATAAAACGCCCACTGGTGGGCGTTGAAAAATTGCAGGGGGCGTAAGGTGAGCGTTCTATTTTTTTCTGGTGAAAGTAAAAATGAAGACCATTTGATTATGAGAAGGCAATAACAGGTCTTAGCCACCACAAAACTATAAAATATTAGTGTTGGGCTTGAACGTATATCGGCAATGTAACTTTCAAACCACCGTCGTATATTATAAATCTCGATACTATCATATCCTACATATAAAATAGATACATTCACACAGGTAATATAACTTTCAAACCACTACGATATATTATAAATCTCAATAAGATGTCGTGACACACGCGTAGAGCGAGCACTTAGAAATGTAAATCAATCATGAAAAATGTAAATTCTTTAAAAATGAAGTCAGGTTCCTTGGTCAAATAGTCTCAAACCACGCATAAGCCCATTACCAGAACGTCTGGATATAATCAAGAATTTTCCAAAACATAAAACAGTAACACAGCTTCAAAGCTTTCTCGGAACAATAAACTTCTGTCACAAGTTTATTCCACTATCCGCGCAATGCGACCGTTCCAAGTCAGCCCAAATCATATGGAACGACAGATCACTACATGCTTTTACAGAAGCTAAACTGGCCCTACTTAACATCCAGACTTTAGCCTACCCACTGTCACAGTAGGACAGACGCTTCTGACGTTGCTATCGTCGCATTTCTGTCCCAGGAACAGAACGGAGTCAACAGACCACTAGAATTCTTTTCAAGAATACTCACAAACACACAACAACGATACTCTACATTCGATCGTGAATTGTTAGCAATCCATGAGTCGATAAAACATTTCATATATTAACTTGGCGGCCGAGAATTTATAATCAAAACTGACCACAAACCTCTTCTACACATTAGTAACATGAAAATTCCCTCGTCAAACCAACGACAAATCACATTCATCTCCGAATTTTCTTGTTTATTCGAGCACATAAACGGAAAAGAGAATGTAGTCGCCGACTGTTTATCAATATCCATAAACGGACTAACACACACTTCTTTTTTTCGTCAGAACTACTACGGTCATAACTGCTTTCAACTGAAGACATAAATTAATTTCACCAGAGCGCTATATGCGAAGAAAGAATATACTTTGATGCTTCAATACCTGGGACACATTGAGTCATCCTTTCGAACACTTCAGTCACATAGCATTTGACGTAACACATGACCTTCACCACCAAATTCGTCAGCAACTTACGATTTGATTCGTCGAAAAGTCGTTTGGGCTTTCATGTGATGCGATAATAAACTGTGGGTTTCAGAGTGTAAATTGTGTCAGAGACACAAAATCACTTGTCACACAAAGACACCACTAATACACTACCCAACGGGAAATCGGTTCGACACCGTCCACTTAGATTTAGTCGGCCTACTACCAATTGACAATGGTTTCAGTTACCTTTTAACCAAGATTGACAGAAAAACAAAATGGTTTGAGTCATTACAAATAAAATCGATTTCAACCGACATCATTGCCCGATACGGAGTACCAAAAATCTTCATCGCAGACAGGAATACTCAATTCGAATCTTTACTTTTCAACGCATTTACAAATAAAATGGCTATCAAGAATATTCATACCACAGCCTTTCACCCACAATCCAACGGTATGATTTGAATGTTTCAATTGAACTTTAGAATCGTCGTTATGAATCCTGTCTGAGAACTCAGGTTGGACCAAAGTCCTTCCGTATGCCTTACTCGGATGAAGAAACACCATCAAACACCGCACAAGTCAGCACAACACAACTTATTTTCGGAACCTCAATCTCCCCTCCTACAGAACCAATCGATTTTGACACTACTCCAATTATCACTGAACTTAATATTGCAAAAAACATTTTTTAAACATCGATTCAAACCCAGAATTTTCTACTGCCAATAACTACAAACCTTTAATTCCCCGCTACCTTCTCGAATCAAAATTGGTTTGAATAAAAAAAAAGTAAATGAGTCAGGCCTACAAGCATGATACGATGGTGCTTACCCACACCTTTAAATCGACAATAACGTACTAACATGCACAATCGATGACCACAACCAAACGATTAGCTTATATCAACTAAAACCAACCACTTGCATTCACGACATCCATACAAATAATATAAATCACCGAAACCCTCCATTCACTTGAACACAAAACCACTAAATCGAATATGAACCACAATATACTAACAAAAATCAAAGGACGCTCCACGTCTTTTGGTTGGGGCTGATGTGGGGAAATAATACTATATTTTGTAAATAATTGATATTTATTATTTATTGTTTTGTTTTAAAGTGGCGAAAACCACTAAATAAAAACTATAACACAATTCAATTTAATCAATAAAATAATTACTACTTGTTTAACTATATTTTATGCTCATTATATTATCATGGCTACTTCTGCTAAGAAAGTTTGTCGTCAGTACTCTGTGGAATACTTGAAGTATGAGATAATTTCAGCGCCCCATGCCTTTTTGTTTGCTGTGCAATCAAACATTTTCCAATGAAGCAATGAAACCATCTCTCCTGGTATTGCACTTGCAAAATATCCACTCTGACAAGAAGAATAAGCCTTTAACCTTCTTTAATAAGCTGAAGGAGGACTTCCAGGACAGAAATACAATTACAAAGATGTTATCTACCATCAAATCAGTCACTGAATGACTCTGTTTTGGCCAGCTACAATATCTCATTACTGATTGCAAAAAATGGGAAATCTCATGACATTAGAAAGCGACTCATCCTTCACTGTATTAATGAATATATTGAGACTGTTATGAAACAACCCAGCAGTACTGTTCAAGTAAGTTAATAATAATTATTTTTATAATTTTAAGAAAATATATTATGAGGTACTTAATATTGATAAAATATTATTTCAGTCCTTTCCATTGAGTAACAACACAGTGCAGCGTCGAATAGATGGCATGGCTAAAGATGTTGAACAGCAACCTATTTTTTTTCTTCAAATACTGAAGTTCTCTCTTCAAGTGGATGATTCTACTTTGAGAAATAATGAAGCTCTGCTGACCGCCTATGTACGGTTTGCTGCTGATAAAGGAGTTCAAATAAAGTTGCTCTTTGCAAGTTAGTCACATTTCATTCTTAGCTACAAATGAAGCACACACTTTGAAAATTATGCTTTGCAGGACTTTTAAAGACTTCGACAACTGACAAAGCAATTTTTGAAGTGGTTGAAAAGTATTTCACAGAGCACAGCATTCTTCTGCAAAATCTGCTTTCATGGGCAAGTGATGGGGCAACATTCATGGTTGATGCACATTGTGAATTTTTGGCACGTCTTAAGACAATTGTCCTTTCTCTTATTACCGTCCACTGTATTTTTCATCGCCATCACCTCGTAGCCGAAAATTTGAGTAAAAAACTACATGAAACACAGCTAGTCGTAATTCAAGATGTGAATTACATCAAGGGAAATGCTCTTCGAGACAGAATTTTCCAGGACCTTAGTGAAGATGGAGACGAAATACATGGAAGGCTATTGATACACACAGAGGTTCGGTGGTTATCGAAAGGAAAGTGTTTGACTCATTTTGTTGAACTTTATGGAGAGTGCTTGAGAGTGCTTTAGATGTGTTAAAAGAAAAGCTTTTAATTTCATCTGTGCAAAGATAGATATGCTACATGTCTGATTTATTTAATCGTTCGAATGAGTCTAACCTGCAGTTGTAAGGTCAAAATGTCACACTGATAGATGGCAAACCTGTTGTGTCAAGCCTTATCCAGTATATCACCTTATTTAAGTCCAGCATAGCTCGCCGATCATTTCAGCAGTTTCCAGTATTAGTTGGGTTTGTGCGAGAGAGCAGTGCATAACCTGATGATGATGATGAGTTCATGATTTATGTGACTCACTTGGAAAACTAATAGAAGACATGGAAAGGCGATTGCAGACTTACTTTAGCTGCAGATTCTTGATTGGGTGCCTACGCTTGAGAATTCGGACCTCATGAATTATCCTGCTGATATTCAGGAGTTAATTGATATACAGAATGATGAGGAGGTGAGGGTTGCAATGAAAAATGGATCTTTTATACATGATTCCATTTTCATGATCGTTACTCAAAATTATTTGTGATTGCACAACCTCTCTTGTTGACATTCCCAAAATAAACATATCGTCATATATGATAGAGGCCTCTTTAAGCCATATGGAAATGCTACATTCTAAGCAACGAGATTGTCTTGACATTATACAAAGAGGTGATCTTCGTTTGAAACTTACTAACTTCTCTCTTTGTGTACTACAACTATCAAAAAACATTCAAAGGCAAGGGTTTCACTAAAATTTTACTAGAACACGTTCATTGTGGTGCAATACATGCATGTAATGGAGTTGTTATATTCTGATTTGTTTGGAATAAAGAAAATAATAATTTTGCACAAAATTTCTATGCACTTTAAAAAAAGGTTTCTAAATAGCATGAATTATTGGTGGGTGTTGGCTCAAAATAAATATCAAAAGTGGGTGACAGTGCAGAAAAAGTTGGGAACCACTGGTATATAAAGTATAACTTGTCAATAATGCACATGATGGTGACATTTTTTAGGTTTCCTCTACTGAAAATATATCAGACATAATTTTGATTCGATTTTTTTAAAACATGGTGGTAATAATTATTAGCTAAAAATTAAACAGATCATGCCAACTATTGCTTATGTGTGATATTGAGAGAGTCCAGTATTTACAAGGGAGACTATATAGAAAGGAAGAAAACTTATTTTTTGATACTAAATATAAATGCATTCACACAAGCACGTTAAACAAAATATCTATAATAAAAACCACACAAACTATATATTCAAACACTGAATGAAAGTTGTAAAAATAAAATACCGTATTTCATTTAAATTATTATCCAATACAATTTAAAATAATTAAAATTAATAAAATTTCTATTCCAATTTGAAATAACTAAAATTAAAATAACTAAAATTAATTAACTTTCTGTCACAATTTGTAATTATTTTAAATTTATTTAAATTATTATCAAATAAAATTTGAAATAAATAAAATTAATTAAATTTCTGTTTCAATTTCAAATTAATTTAAATATTTAATATTAGTATTCATTAAAATTAAATATTAATTAAATGTCTGCTACAATTTAAAATTATTTTAATTAATTTATATTATTATCTAATAAAATTGAAATAATTAAAATTAAATAAATTTCTGTCCTCATATGAAATTTAATTATTTTAAATTATTATTCAATGAAGTTTAAAATAATAAAAATTAATTAAATTTTTTTCCGAATTTTAAAAAAATTAATTTAAAATATTTTTAATTATTATGCAATAAAATTAATTTTTTTTTAAATGATTATTATCTTAAGAAGTTTGAAATAAAAAAAAATTAATTAAATTTTTGTCCCAATTTCAAAAAATAATTTAATTTATTTAAATTATTTTTCAATAAAATTTGAATTTAATAAAATTAATTTAAAATATTTTAATTATAATCCAATGAAATCTGACATAATTAAAATTATTTAAATTTCTGTCCTAATTTAAAAAATTATTTAATTTATTTAAATTATTTTCCGATAAAATTTGAATTTATTAAAATTAATTAAATTTCTGTCACAAATTAAAGTTAATTTAATTAATTTAAATTATTATCCAATGAAGTTTGACATAAATTAATTAAATTTTGTCCCAATTTCATAAAATTAATTAATTTTATTTAAATTATTACATTTAAGAAATAAATTAATACATTTTAAGTAATTAAAAATTATGGTTTGTTTTAATTATTTTAATACTGTCTCCCGTCTTAATATAATTGATGGATGTGTGAGAACTTCGATAAAATATCTATAATTTCCTACCATTTACTCAATTTTTATTGTTTAATGTGTGAAAGTGTTTGATATAATCGCAAAATCATTCAAACTTAGAATGTCAACATTTCTTAATTTTCATCACCTACTTGATAATTAACTTCAATAAAAATGCTTGCATTGTATTTGTCAACTATTTTTCATAATTTCTACTTATTCCACCGATTTCTCTAATTCATTATTATTCTTATTCTTTATCTTGTGATTATCTTATTCATCAATTTCGTTTTCTTCTGGATCCTTGCTTACTAATATCAGCATTGTATTGTTTTCTGTATAATTTTTTTAATCATTTTTAATGTTCCATTCATCATTCATTATGTCATTAATAATCGTTATTTCATTTTCATAAATATTCTCATCACCACTATCATAGTTTTCACTGTTTTTTATAGATATCACTGGAATAAAATTCCAATCCTTCACATAAGTAATTCATTTATCAATTCAATAATTTCGTGGGTCACTGATAGAATTAATTATAGAAATATTCATAGCATTACAAATACAATCCATTTGCACCCACACAATGAGTAATAATTTGATTTTATAAGTATAATTCTTATTGAAATTCGTTTTTACAAAATAATTTAAACTTCTTAATTTTTCTATTTAACAAATAAATTTAATTTCCAAATTAAACATTTATTGGAGTTTACCGAAAGTAAGACCACTTCATTTTTTCGAAAAAACGAGGTTTTTAACAAAAAATAAAAACCGGTCTTTTTTCGGAGAATTAGATTAAATAAATAAAAATTAAAAAATATAGTATTAATTAGAATTGCTTGAATAATCAGAAATTTCTTCTGATTCTTCACTTAAAATCAAATCATCACAGTTTAATATAATAGATTTTAGTTTCCAATTATATATTTCAATTTCAATGGCTTCATTTTTCTTAAAAACACCAAATAAGCTGAAACTTTATTTGATTGATTCCTTATTAATGGCATCAATTTATCAAGAAATACAGTCAAAAATATTTTCCAAATTAGGCTTTTTTTTATATTCTTTATTAGTAAAGGTTTTATTGCCATATATCATCCATTTATCCCATTCAAAAAAATAAAATTTAATAATTTCATCAATGAAAATAAGACCATGGTCTTAAAATAGGAAAATAAATCAGAAATAAATTTAATTTTGGTCAACGAAATTTTTAAATTCTCCCAAATTATTGAAAACGAAAAGAAAATATTCAAATAATCAACTGTAATTAAAACAAATGAAAATGCAATATAGACTTTATGAGGTTCTCACCTCAGATTCGCAAGGGATTTCGGAAATTTCTCATCAGGAAAAATTTGCATTTGATCAAAATTTTAATTGGCGGCTCTTTTTGTATTTTAATTTAGTTTCGATTTATTATTTAAAATAAATTATTACAGGATACATAATATTTTAAGCCAAATTTTTTATTATTATCTTGGATTCTATATTATAAATCCCAAGCTCGTAATTTTTAGAATTAAAAATAAACATAATAAAGTTTTGCAACAAGACTAATTTTGTCAAAGCATTATTGCACGAAAGCACTTGAATTATAAAAGGATTAGCTACGAATTAAAATTTAACATAAGATAAAATTAATTAACATAGAAAAAATAAACAACTGCTTGAAATAGTGACAAAAATTATGTGAATATACTAAAGAAAATCAAAATCATAATAATTATGGTTTGAAAAATAAAATGCAAACATAAATACACTACACATGAGTATCTTTATTATATAAATATTTAATTATTTAAATGTGATGAAGTGGTATTAATATTATTAAATATTTAATTAAATAATAAATGAATTATATATTATCATTTAGTATTTAATTATTATTATATATAATATTAATTTTCAATAATATATGAACTATTTAATATAATTATTATATAAATATTTTATATTAAATAATAGAATAAAGTGTTTGATGTTAATCGTTTGACTGTTGATCTCAAATGATTATCTTTCTTTAATATTAATAATATTGTTAATATTAATAATATTGTTAATATTAATAATAAATTTTTAATAATAGCTTTTAAAAATAATGGACACCGTCAAAACTAAGGCCTCGCAATTTACTAACTTTGGTAACGAGTCTGGTCATCTTGTGTTTATGCAAGGATTAACCATACAAAATGGGTGGACACAAAATAGATAAATCAATAATTTTCAATTTTTAATAAATTAATTATTTAATATCAAACAAATTTTTTACTAATTAATGGTTATAAAAATAAATTTTATATTTAATAAGTATATATTAAATTTAAAAATTTAATACAATTTTATGTAAAATTAATTTCATTTAACGTAATATTTTGAAATATATATTTTAATTAACCTTTCAAATTATATTTAGGTTTCTTCAAAGGTTCTTGATAACTGGCCGGCCCATAGTAGTGGTAGACTGTACCCACACTCACAGATAATGGTAACAAATAACCATCATATCAAAGTTCACAATGAACATGAATCCAGTACATAATGTATTTAATTTATGTATTTTAATTAATTATTATTATTCATCACTTCAGGGATGATATTTTTAAAGTGAGGTTTTTGTTTTTATAGTAAAATTCTTCGCCTCATTTTATATATTTTCTCTTAGGATAAATTTAAATAGAGGTTTACACACGCGTCAACATCCGTGAATAGAGTAGTGTCCATCTAGAAATTTGTCCAATCAAGAAATTTAAATTAACATGAAAATTGTTAATTATGTTTTTTAAACAAAGCAAAAATAAATAAATATTTTCCACCGAATTATAATCATCATTAGTCAGTCTACGTTATATTCTTTATCAAAACAATAATAATGTATTAGTTATGGATTCATGAGTATATTCAATAGTCTCAATAAATTTGTTAATAATTAATTGTTAATAGTAGGTGATTGTGATTCAAACCTCAATGACTCCTGAAAAATTCTTTCACTTATTATTAAAGTTTTCATTTAAATTATTTAAATATTTTAAATCAGTTGTTTCTTTACATCTTTTTATATGATCAATAATATTACTCAATGCACAGATTACACGAAATATTACACATTATATCGGACACTTAACCTATTAGTATTTGAGATTTATTACTAAACACATTTAATAATTTTTTAAGGTTTTGACACTAATTACCTTAAATTACATAAAAATTGCTTAATGATAGAAAACAAATTTTAAAAACTGCCGGAATTATTAAAACATGATATTTTCTACAAAACCTTAAAAATATTTATTTTTACTCCAAACAAATGAGCTTGTGTATAGGCTTTTTAAATTTTTGCAACATAGAAGACATCTCCAAGATCTGAAAATCAAACACTTCATCAATTTATATATATAAAGTCACATATTTATATGGCTTTACAAAAACCTTACTAAATGAATGTTTCAATGCACCCGGTTCTTTCTATGATATGGTTAACATATTATACGATTGCTAGTGTTTTGATTCATTGTTTATGAATATTTTTTTAAGGATATGGTTCATGACTTTGTTGATTTTATAAAAAACAAGTTATTAATTATATTACTATTATAGTGTTTTGTTTACAAATAATTCATAAAATGAGACGATTGTATTGAACATTATCTATATTATCCCCTAGATAAACCGGATATTAAAGTAGAATAGTATAGACATAAATTTATGAATAACGCAATGAAATATATTTTCTTTAGTTATATCCTACATTATTTGAGTTAAATTTACGCTTTGAGAATATTAGACAATTAAAACAAAATAACATTGACAATTTGAGGCTTGAAAAACGATCAGTTCATCAAACTATTTTATCACCAATTTTGATGTTTTATCATTTTAATTTTAGTTGGAAATTTCTGTCTTTATTAAAATTTAAAAATATTTTTTAGTCAAAAAGGATAATGAATTTGTTTAAATAAATTTTTAGCAAATGAAAAAAATAAAATGTGAAAAAAATATTTTTGCCGTCAATATAAGAATAATTATAATTATAAACAGAAGGCTAAACTTTTTTGGATTTTAAAAATATTTAATTATTTAGAAATAATAATTGGAATATTTAAAACATCTTTGGTTTAATTATTTCTTAACTCTGAACCCCGACAAAATAGCTTCGACAAAACAGCCCCGACAACTGAGCTCAATGAAATTAGAGCGACAAAATAGCCCGACAAAAACGCCCAAAAGGTGATTTCAAAATACTTTTTGTTACTCTCTTATAGCCAGAAAAAACGAGTAAAGTCGAATTCATAATAATATATAAACTAAACGTAAACAAGTTATTTCGTATTTTTTTGAGATTTCTTTAAAAAAATGTGTGTGAAAATACTTGTGTATAAATTTATTTATATATTTATGTATAAAATGCAATACAAATTTAAAGATTAAAATTTGAATATGATCAAATCATTTCAAGGCATCCCATTATATTTACGTTTTCAGGCAGGAAATCAACAATCAGAAGCATCAAATGCAAAGTAAGTGCAATTCCATCGACGTCTTCAAATTCTAGTTTCAATAAAATAAATGAGACTGAAATATACAATCTTTATTCTATAACTATTTATATTTTTAATTTGGTTCCGTTTATCGTAACAAATTTGTCGAGCTGTTTTGACGAGGCTGTTTTGTCTTGGTTGTTTTGTGGGAGCTGTTTTGAAGGGTTACCTATTAATTTAACCATTATTTTCTAAAATGAAATAAATTTAGTATTAACATGACAACTCCTTATAATATAAATTTTAATAAAATGTTTTAAAAACACGTATTTAGTCTAAACAATTTTTTTATTTTTCAATTTTTAATTATTCACATTAATTTATCTAGAATTGCCAAATCTTGTTCCGAAACCGAAATTTTTAGAATTTTTAGAAAATCATGTTAAAAAGGAATTAGTAAAAAATAAAGTTACAGAAATTAAGCCGGATTGTCTTAGATTACAAATTCACTGTGAAGCCTTTGAATGGCTAATCCAAGCTCTTAAATCCTACAGACCTCTTCTGGCTTCGATCAAACGCGAGTATGAAATGAATATTGAACATCTGAGATCGGAATTGCGAAAAGTTGAACCCATGAAGGTTTCTAGAAAAAGGTCTTTTGATTTATTCAAATCCAATTCTAGGAACTCTTATGGACTTTATCTCACGAATATGATCAAAGGATTTTAGCAGTAAGGAAACAAGAATCAAAAGAAATCATAGAATTAAAACAAGAAAAAAATAAATTAAATCTGGAAGTTTGGAATTTAAAATCGGAAATGGAAACACTAAATTTTGAGGTTAATTTTGTAAAGAAATTTAATTATTCATTGAAAAAGTAAAGGTTAAAAGACTTATGGAAGAATTGGAAAATCAAAACACTTTATGTAGAACTGAAGCTGATGCTAGAAAAATATTAATAAGTGATATGAATGATTTACGATCAAAATTAAAAGAAATGGAAAGATTAGCGAAAGCTCCTGACCATGAAGAGCATAAGGAAGATCCGGTTAAATTACGATGGGCATATGAGTATCTATAATAATATTTATTAATAATTATGAATTCCTATCTTAGTCAAGCTAAACTTCAACTGGTAGACGCCAATCATAAAATCGTCACATTGGAGGCCAACTATTCTGATGTCATTCCTAAAAAACAATATGATGATTTATATGAAAACTTTCATAAAAACCTCTTAGAGTTACATAATATTAAAGAAGAGAATGAAGCATTGGCTAATAATTTGAGGTATAAAATTAATTTCAAAAAAATTATTATAATGAACATAAATAAAAGAAAATCATTTTTAAAATATATTTTTGCAATATATTTTGACAACTCAGTTTTCATCATCGATAATATAACATATAGAACAAATGATTTAACATATTTATTACTGAACATTTCACGAAATTTACAAGACATTGAAATAATTTTAATATTTTTGAAAGTAGTTTTAAGAAAAGTTATAATCATCAGAAAGCGTTAAAACTATAACAGATAAATCACTTTATCAAATGTATCATTATTGCTATTAGTGCTATTCAACTGAGAACTATCCGTCATATTCACTACTTTTCGTGTTTATTTAAGTACCATTCACAAAGCAATTAGAAGGATTGATACCAGATTAAATTATTTTATTAATCCTATTCAGCTTATTAACACACTTATCAACAGTTACACTGGTTATTCGTTGTGAGAAAGACTTTGAATATTTATTGAAATGGAGTAACTTAATCAATTTAGTTATCCAATTAGTAGATTTACAATAACTGGATGGTAATATCTAAGAACAATAAACCAATCCTCTCATCATATTTCTTTTAAATTTAAACTCGAAATCATTCTGTTGATGTAAATAGAGCAGTATCAGTTGTATTCCTATTTAAATTTGTTTAAATTAAATGTTAATTCATAATATTTTTAGTTGGTTTTGAGTACCTGAAGATGATAGCTGTGCTATCGAAATATATCGTACGAAAGGTTTTTTATTGGCGTTATCGTTTAATACTATATATATATATATATAATACCAAAATGACCGCATATTGTACTTGTACAACCAAATAACACTTTCAAAATTTGTAGATATTTCATTCTCTTAAATAGTGTGAGACAATTTCGAAAATATCAAAGACAAATTTATTTAGATCACACTTTTATTTAATTACTACATGCTATTTTATCGATAGCTAATATAAATATAGCTATATAGCTATACCTATATTTATATTACCTCAACATAATATTTTGAGTTGAAAACCTAGTCAAAACTGTTGCATAATAGTCTCACGGTTCAATACTATTATGCAAGTGTCAAAATAGACACAAAATATTGCACAAATAGTTCCAGCGATTTAATTTTTCCTTTTAAAATAAATTGTAAACAATTTAAAACTTTCATTAAAACATCCAATAATAAATACTTTATTTCTATTACAAACAATACTTATTTAAATAATACACCACGCGAAATCGGACAATTATATCCAATTGATGTGGTCAAACAAAAATACATAAATAATTCGAAAAATTTGTATTTTACTTTATAGAATTCTGGATTTGAGAACTATAAAAAATAGGGTAGAATATTGGAATTTCGGGGTTTCAAAATCCGGGTTTGGATTCACTAATAAACCTTGCAAACTTGGTATACAATTTGGTTTTACTTGAGATGATACAAAACCTTTACTAGTCAAAGAAATTTCTGTTTGAAAGGATTTCACTTCAGAATTTTCCAAGGTCATGTTTGTGACACTACTGAACCAATAACAAGTACTTCTTCCTTCCATTACATCCGAAACTGAAACTCTTTATGAAGGTTGTGAATGTTGCGATTGTAGGATGTTGAGTGTTAATGAAACGTGTTCTAGAAGAAAACTTACATTTTCCTCGGAAATCCCAGGCAAAAATTATGTTGGTTTAGTTTAAGATATAATGAACAGATAAAAAAGAAAATTGAATTCTGCATATCTGTAACGATGTACTTTTTTATCCTTTTCGAAATATCATCACCAAGTGGACTCTTGTCTATAGCTTTAGATGCATAAATGTCAGCTCACTTTTAATTTCAGTTTTAGAACTGGCATGGCCAAACTAGCAGAAATAAAAGAATTTTTCTTAGAAAAATGTAAATAAAAAACTTAAAAGTGAGATTTATTAAAATACTGCTGGCTGTTGTATTTGTGAATTCGAATACCAAAATGATGACTATTTTCCCTTCACAGAGATGCTAAATATTTTTTAAAGCAAATTTGCAAAATGATTAACTTAAAAAATTAAAAATGAATTAGTCACATTATAATAATTATTTCCAAACAATATTTAAACCAATTTATCAAAAAATAACTTTTACACCTACAAAAACTGTAATTATCAAAATTATTTATTACATTAGATTAGCGGTAAGATGATTGGCTAATATGTTTTTAAATAATCTTGAATTATTTTACAATTTTGAATTAATTAATATTTTAGTATTATTAGCAAAACAATTTTAAAATTAATTATAAAACAAATTTTAAAATTCTCATTCCAGTACCATTCAAAGCCAATACAATGCAATATTTGTGCAACGGGATCATTTGTACATGCAACTGAAATTGACCAGACAGAAATTGTTGAGCGCCAGTCCAATGTAAGTTTTCTTGACAAAATGATGTATTTAATTGGATTTCAAGGAGTAAAGCTGAAAGAAGTCAATTGGAAAAGAACGATCAGAAATTACAACACATAAAGGATAACATTGAAGAAGAGGCAAATAAATGGATTCAATTAGCAAGTGAATTACCTCACGATGATCTAGTAAAAAAAATTCAAGAAGAGCTGGCGAAAACTGACGGATCAGCGGAAATAGCTGTTGAGGTTTTCATGAACCCTGCACTTCAAGACATACTTGGTCTTGGGGGTGTGCTACCAAATACCGACACACATTCAAATTTGAATTAAATTTTACAGTTTTTAGGAAATTCTAAATAGGTTTGAGCAAATACAGTTTGTAGTCCTATTATTAGAAAATATAGAATCACTATAGGCTTATTTATTACACACACACACACACACACACATATATATATATATATATATATATATATATATATATATATATATATATATATATATATATATAATATTTTGTTTATTTAACCTTAACTAAGGTCGCTGTTTTGAAAAAATAAGTATTTTAGTTTTATTAATTGTTTGCAATTATTAATTGCAAAGAAAATTGAAAACTAGGAGTTTCATTAAAAAAGGTAACTCTAATAATTGCGTTCAGTGATTATTTTCTGCTTAAATGATATTTAAATAATAAAAACAAAATAATTAAAAATTAAAGATGTGGTTAAATCTAATTAAGAAAACGCGTGGGAGAAACATCTTTCATTCTCAGTTTTGATATTACTATAATTAAAATTTTTAGATTTATTCCTTATAATTTTGAGAACATAAATTATTGGTGTAAAATTTGGTGAAATAGTTATAATTTAATTCAATTCGTTTTATCAATGAAAATAATAAACATTGACTTTATACTAAAATCGTTTTTGAGATATTATTGTTAGCATTAAATTTAAATATAAATAAAAATGAGTAAACACACTCAAAAAATATATATATTATGTATTTTATAAACTTAAAGAGAACTTCACTTGTTTGTAGTTTTGATGAAAATATAATTACATATTATTTCAAGGTTAAAAAATAATATTAAAATACTCTTCATTAGTTGTTAGCGTCTCTTAAGTATTTTTACAGAATAATATTTTAATTAGTCCTTTTAAAATGATTTTTTTTAAAATTGAAAAAACAAAAAACATTTTTAACATTTTTTCTTATTACTATTATTCATTTTAAATGATCACAGCCAATTTATGGAACTGATTAATATTTGTAAACGCTATTTTGTGCTGCACGATGGAAATAAATGTAAAATGTTTAGGTTTAAATACTTTAAAATATTTTATTAAAAGTTTGTTAAATTTCGATTTTTCAAAATTTAATACAATAGATTTTTTGAAAATTGATATTTATAAAACAGAATTTATAATTTTTAATATAATATATTTGTTAGAATAAAGCAGTTTAAATCAATATATTTTAAAGTTCAAATCTATCGGACGATGACAGTGAGTCTGTTGAAATATATATGTTGGATTGGCGCTTTCTTTTATTTAATTAAATGACAATGTTGTGTGATTCATTCAAGACTACCTGACGAAGACTGTTAGACTATATGATGAAGACAGAGAAAGCTATCACTCCACAATTCCAGACATGGATCAACTACCTGAGCAGTTTAAAAATTGAATTTCAATTTCGGAAAAGAACAGAACATTGTAAGGTAGATACATTGTCGAGAAGTGAATATATGACGTGTGTTCAGTGCCAAACCATCCATGCTAATTCAAAAATAGGAAATCTAGTGCTTATGAAATGCTTATAAAATTAAATGGAAATGATGCAAACCTTTGAATAAATTTAAATGAAAATGATGAGGAAATGGATGAAAATCATGAACATGACAATGATTAATAAATATTTGACGACATATATGCTAATAAACTTGAATGAAAATGGATCCAAATGCTGACAAAATGGCTGATGAAGATGAAAAAAATAAGGGTTCTAAATTTTTTGTAATTAACATTTAACTAAAATGTAAATTAAGTTAAAAGTATATTGATTAACTTATATACTATAAATCTTTTTAAAATGTTATTAATGGACATATTTTAATTTTTGATAGACACATTTTGATAAAAATGCTGAAAATCAATGCAAATAGATGTAAATTCCAACTAGTAAATAAAATTAAATAGAGAATGCTAGTGTTGTTATTTCTAACTGTATTTATATTTTTAAAAGTGTTATATTATTTAAATAAAATCTTTCTGAAGTATTTTAATAAAATAATTTTTGATTAATAAATCTTTGAAATGTTTTATTGGTAAAACTATATTACTTAACAGATGGAAATTATGACGACAAAACATGCAAACGATGGTGGCAATTGTTTTGTTTGTGCTATTAAGGGGTTGGATGGATGAGTTTTTGTAAATTTATGTAAATATTTATTTACAAAGTGGCCGTTGTGGTTTATGGTTGTAACCTAACTAATCAAACTCATTTTCCAATATTTTATTTTTCTATGAAAAAAACACTTTTTAATTTGGTAACAGCGCTGATTATGCTAGTCATGACCGTACGTTCACAACGAAGGTCAATTGAGGATTAATTTGTTTTATGATGCACAGTTACTTTTTTTTTCAATTTAGATATGCACATACAACGAATACCTAGCATGTCTTTCAGGTAAATGTATTTGGTCACCACTCAATAGACCTGGAGATATTGAAAGCAATCACGATGTCAAACATTGATTGACCCTGAAATATTACAGATCGAAATATTGATAATGATAAATACGTAAGGATGGTGTAATAATGTTGGAATGTCCTTCGATATTTATTAATACAATTATAATAACTAAGCCAGATATTGGTTCTTCAGCTTATATTCTACAATTCGTCGTGAGTAGGAATTTAAACAGAAATTATACTGTCAGAAAAAGTATTTTTGAACTAGACATTTTGTTCCTATACCACCCTGACTTCTGTCAATGACAAAACAAGTCAAAGTACCCTTAAATCATGCTTTTCGTGACTTCTGAGAACAAAATTAACTTTTATATTTTTATTTAACCGAGTCTTGAAGTTGTTTAACTGAATTTCAACCATTTAAGTAAAAATTCATAATTTCCACAATTAAACGAAAAATTAAAATAGCGTAAATTCTAGATGTTGATTACTTAATATGACTTTAAGGGATTACCGCATGGATCTCTTAGTATACTACTTTAAAATATTGTTATTTATTTAATTTAGCATTAACATGAACTAACAAAAAATCCCTCCCGCATTTTACGCTCTATAGTCAAGTCCGTATAAAGCGAAGCTTCTTTTCTCGAAAAATATTGTTTTAAACCAATCACAAGTAGTTGTTACCCCATCGCTATTTTATATTTTGTTTCTGCGAAAAAATCTTATTTAATCCTATTATTATTTCTTTTTTACATATTAATTCACAGCGATAACTGATATATTTTCATAGCAATATATTGTGAAATTAGTTGATGATAAACTTGAATTCCATTTTGTTATTAATTTTCTCCATTGATATTTGTTGAATTCCTTATTTATACATTACTACATTAAAAGAAATTTCTCGTTTGACTTACAGAAAACCAAATGTTTTGAGAAAGAAAAATATAATTTAAAATAACTTTTAATTATGTAAATTTAACTTTCAATGTAGCTAATATACAAAGTAGATAATAAAATTTGCACCCGTAGAAGATCAACCATAAAGAAAAGTTGTAAAAGAAATTTTTAAATTTTAAAGTATTTTTTTCAAAAATATGTTTTTCATATCAATTTTTTATTTAATTTAATTTAAAATTATTTTTTATTGTTTATTTGTAAACCCCAAAAAGTTTAGGGATTATCCCAAATTATCTAATTCTTTTCCATTTGATACTCCTATAAATGAATATTACATAAATTTATCAGTAAATGTTTTAAAAAAAAATCTTAAAACAAATATAAATTATAAATTTATCTAAAAATTGAACATAATTTTTTATTCAGAATTAAAAGGAATTTTTATTGTCTTTGATATATGCAGACAAAATTAATAAATAAAATATTTGCAATATTCTTTGATGATATATTTAAACATATTCATCGACAAAGTAATTATTAATCAAATTAAACATTAATTAAATTTTATTTCTGATTATGTTTAAATTATTTGTGATTTTTATAAAGGTCGAGAAAAAAAAATCTTAAAACAAATATAAATTATAAATTTATCTAAAAATTGAACATAATTTTTTATTCAGAATTAAAAGGAATTTTTATTGTCTTTGATATATGCAGACAAAATTAATAAATAAAATATTTGCAATATTCTTTGATGATATATTTAAACATATTCATCGACAAAGTAATTATTAATCAAATTAAACATTAATTAAATTTTATTTCTGATTATGTTTAAATTATTTGTGATTTTTATAAAGGTCGAGAATACATGAAATCTCTTAATTTATTCTTTCAAATTTGCTTTTAATTAAAGAATTTATCACAAACAAAAAATAGAAATATTTAATTTTGAATCAACATTTAATAAAGATATTTTACATTTTAAATAATAATAATTCAATGCTAAATGAAATAAAGTTATAAACAAAAGGTTTTAAATATATAATGTATCAATCGCATAATTTTATTAATTTATTAGTCGTAAAACAATAATCTACAGCAGGGGTCGGCAACCTATGGCACCGGTGTTGTTAATGAGATTCTATAAAGTGGTCTGGGTAATAGCGACTCTTATACCGCGAAAGACGGTTTCACATATAATTTTTAATGTTATTAGATAAAATTTTATATGTTTGTTTTTGGTATTGAAATGGTATTTTTTTGCTTTATTAAACACCAATTTTCTATACAACGTCAAATAATATCACAGACATCTCTTGTGTTGACACGTGACATTAATAAGCTGTAGATCACACGTGTGTTACCGTGGGGCTTTCAACGAGAGTGTTGAGAATTTGGTTTATTTGTTCCCTTAGCCCCCATGTAGTTTAGTAACTTGGAGAATGGATTCAAAATTTGAGTCTTTTCCCTAAGTAACAACAATAATTAAAATTAATGCCAGAAAAAAAAAATCTATTTTAAAAATGAATAAAAAAAAACAGACTTCTCTTGGAAAGAGTTTTTGAATTGAAATATGTAAAAAGAAAAAAAACTCTTTTATAATTGTAATTTTTTTTGTTTAAAAGAGCTCAGAAAACAAAAGTTTTTGAAAATATAAGTATTTGTAATTTAATTTGAAATAAATGACCTTTAGCTCTTTATACTGTTTATTATCTTTATGACTGAACAACTAAACAATTATAGAGATTTAGAGTATGCAAATGAATTGGATAAATTAGAGGAAGAAGCAGATAAATTAAATGAGTTAACATTTAATTCCGAAATTCCATGGGAGTATGATGAAGTGGATATTGATAACGACAATTGCTTTAAATCTTTTGAGCTTGAAAATTCATTTCCCGATGGAAACACAGCTAACAAAGATTTTAAAATCGATTATCGAGTTGAAAAATCTTCAGATGACCTTCTTGGATTAACTGGATCATGAATTAATTTCGATGATGAATTTGAAACAGCCTTTAACAAATTAAACTTTGTTAATAAAGCACCGGTTATAGATAAAAAGGATATTCAACTAAGTCAATTGGTAAATGAGCAAACAGAAGAGATGTTGGAAACTTCATTATCCTACACAAATATGGCTATGGAGTCGCCATTTGTAGAGTTGACGAAATTTTCCGAATTGCTCCATCAACAATTTCAAAAATATCAAAAATCTGACGCAAACATTATTCACGTTCTCAATCAAATAGCATCAACTCATCTGAATCATTTGAATAAAAAATTACAATTGTTGAATCTTTCAATCGAAGTTATTTCACAACTACGATATTTTTGCATCCTCATGAGCTTTGTAGCAATCGATGATAAATTAACTGAAAATAAAATGGAATTCACCAGAGAGGGTAGATTTTACCATATACCTTTCTTCGGACTCTCGTCGCAGAATTGAATGGGTTTTTTTAAAATATGTTTTGTTCTGTTGTGATACCAGTTGAAACGTGTAATTTTTAACTGTTGTTTCTTACCATTGATATATAAAACAAACCAGATAGCCAATACTTATTTGTAAAAAAAATAATATGGCACCCGAAATTAATTGGCAATATGGCTTGGCACATCACAGCTAAAAGGTTACCGATCCGTGATCTACAGGATACTTTATTTATGAAAATAATATTGAGCAATGTCTAGATTGAGATGTATATTGACATAAATCTAAATATTTATTAAATCTATAATGAGTCATAATTACTATAATTAAAATTGTTATTATTAAATTTAATTTAATAAATTTTATAAAATTGAAATTTAATAAAATCTTAATAAACTTTCAATAAAATATTTTCAAACTTTTAAGCAAAAACATTTTAAATTTATTTTAACTTGCAGCACAAAATTGTGGTTACTAATATGAATCAATTCCAAAGATCGATTGTGAACAAGAACTTGAGAGCAAAACTGACGGGTAGTCATTCCAATGTATACGGCATTGTACCCATGACATATATATTTATAACAAAGTTCCGAACACAATCTAAGTATTAGGTGTTGTAAAAAGTTCCAGGGCAGCAGCAGCAAGTGAATTTACAAAGCACTTTGCATACATTGAAGTTATAATGTAATAAATTCTTTTAACACGACCTAGTACACTTTTCTTTGACGAATAAAACGGTTGATTAATCATGTTTGCTTTCATTGTCATTCTATATGTTGAAATTGTAATCCAAAACTGCCCGGGAACTTTTTACACAACCTAGTAGGACGTGAGATCCACAAGTAAACACAAATTCCAGACAAGAATTGTGTTCACTCATATTATTCAATTTACTTAGTTGACCGCTATCAAGAACTTGAGAACGGAGATAATGGTCAGGCATTACAATGCATGTGGCACTACACCCATGACATAAATATTCACAACTAAGATCTGAATACCATCTAAGAAAGACTTGAAGTCAACCAATAAACACAATGATGATCCTAGAACGTAAAATCCAAACACGAAACAAATATCATTATCTAAATCACACAAAGCTAATTCAATCATTACAAGTTTTTCATTCATTGAGTTTCTGCATATCTTACTTAATTCCGAAATCATTCTCTGATCATTCCAAATTTTTAAAATAATTGGAATTTTTAAAAAAAACAGAATTTGATATTTTTAATAAGAATAATTTTTAAAAATTTATATGAAGAAATTAGTTTGAATAAATAGTTTTTAATGAATTTAGTTTAAAGTTCATATCTACGACAGTGAGTCGGTCGAAATATAGTGTAGTAGAATATATATTTTGGATTGGTGCTTTCTTATGTTTAATTCAAAGCCAATGTTGCCTGATTCTTTTAATTATTATTATTATTATTATTATTATTATTATTATTATTATTATTATTATTATTATTATTATTATTATTATTATTATTATTATTATTATTATTATTATTATTATTATTATTATTATTATTATTATTATTATTATTATCAGTATTAGTATTAGTAACAGAATTAGTTTTAGTATAAAACGGTGATTCCTTGGTAGCAGCATAAATTAATATATCAGATAGGCGAATAACAAAATAAACCCTTGCTGCGAAGTAATAATTATGTTGGGCTTAACAAAATTCACAAAAGTAAAATGAAAAATCAATAAAAACATTGATATTCGAAATAATAATTAAAAAGGCAAAATCAATTAAAATTTTAAAATAAATATTTATCGGAGGAAACGGGTAAGGGCGGATGCCAAATTACGAGACGAATCCAAATATAATAAAATTAAATCGAGTGAAGGTCCCCAGAAGGAAATATTTAATAAAAATAGAAATTAATTAAAAATTAATTGGTTAATGGGAAGTCCGAGCCAACAGAAAACCCGAACAGTTTGAGAAACAAGGAACGGCAACAAATTTTTTAATTACGGAAAATGAAATTTGTTGACGAAGGAAACCCGGGATAAAAGAGGAGCCCGCCACCAAAATAATTATTGTAAACAAATGGAAAACCCTGGAGCCCAGAAATAACTAATTTGATTTTGAACAGAAAGATGTCAAAAATGGCAAAACCAATTTAATTTGCGGGTGACTTGAATTGCAAGATGAGTATAAAAAGAAAAGGCAGATCAACAAAATTGCCAGTTGGTCGAAGAGAATATTTCAGAGAGCTGAATAAAGGAGGTAATAACCTTATAGATAAATCAACCAGCCAAACAAATTTCGCACCAGACAGGGACATCTCGCTTTGAAAGACGTATCCCTAAGCATTGAATTTTGTGAAATCGTGCAGAGTAATTGTGTAGAGTATTGTGAATTGAATCGATTTTTGTGAAAGTTGTGAATAAAGTTGTGATATATAAATGGGAAATAAATCTTATTGTGTTGGGTTAATTGAATTGATCAAAGAAAGACACCTTAAAATTAATTTTTTGTTTCATGATTAGTTTAAATATAAAATTTTATTTCTTTTAATATTTCATTATATTAATTAAACATTTCCAAATATGAAATATGAAATTTTACTTTTCTATTTTTCTAAATTCTCGAAATTAACATTTGTTTATATTTATTAATTTTAATTTTCAAAACTTTAAATTTTTTTTTTCCATAACATCTTTTGTTTAAAACTGTTTTTCTTTCTTCAAATCTCTTTTTTCTACAAATTTTAATATAAAATTAAAGAAATTTTAATATAAAATTCAGAGCAAATTAATAAACAGCTCCTAATTTTTTAAAGTCTATGAAAGATGTATAAAAATCTTTCCTCTTAATAACGAAAAAAGTCCACAAACTATCTCTACCAACAACTTTAAGACCTAAATACTTTTCCACTCTGATTTTCATTTTCTTTCCTTGACTATACGGGTTGAAAAAACGTGGTCTATTTAAAGTATTATATAATTGAATATAATAATAATAATGTTGGAGTTAGTTGTTTTTCAAAAATTATTATAGTAAATAAAAATTTGGGAAAATAAAATAATTAATTAAAAATAATTAAAAAATTAAAATCAATATTTCCTGGTGACAATTGACGAGTACGAAAATAAGAATATAAAATTAATTTGGGACCCCTATAAAAAGTTATTAAGAAAATACAAATTAATTAATTAATTAAAATGAAAAAAAAATAAAATTAAGGAGAAATTCTCCGATTTGGATAATTTTAATTACGAAGGGAACTAATTATTCCCTAATGTGATTTATTTCACAGTCTTCTCCCGGAGAACGGCCGAAGCGGCTTAAAGATGAAAGTAAATTGTTTAACTAGTTACTCGTGAGTTCAATATAAATTACCGTAAATCAGATTAGTTGTTTGAGGAGAGATTCCTTATATAAGGGAGTCTTAAATCAACAACGGAGACACAAAAAATTTCGAAAAGTTGCGAGTAACAGAAAGTTAAAAATTTTCGTGAGATTGAAAAAGAATTAGTCAGACTTGTCAAGGATATTTTAGTAGTTAATTGAAAAGGCGGTTTCCCGGGGGATTCATTATATTATTGTAAAAGTAACATTTGAATCGTTGTGAAATTGTTGGTATCGAATAAAATTTTCCTGTGTTGAGTTATTCCAGTATCATTTAAAAAGCACGTGAAGTCAGAGCAAACAGTTCTACCGAACCAAATAAAAATATAACTCAACATTTTGGTGAGTCCGACGTGATAGAAAGAACGGTGGAAAATTGTTGAAAATTGTGATAAATGACGTGATAGAGAAGTCGGTTGAAAATTGTTAAAAAGTGTGATAAAAGACGTGATTAAAAAGTCGGTGGAAAATTGTCAGAAAATTGATTTATTGTGATTGTGAAAAGAAAGAAACGTGAATAAAAATTTGAATAAATTGTGGCAAAGAGAATTGATAATAAAAGTTGTGAAAACTTGAGAAAGGAGACATTGTGAATTATTATAAAGAATTATTGGAATATTGAAAAGAAATTAGTGTGTGATTATTAAGAAAGTGAAAAAGCGAAATTGAATCTAAAAGGTAAATTTTATAATTTTTAAAATTTGAAATTTAGGTGAGAGAAGGTGATATCCAAGAAACGATTTTATACTTTGAGAAGCAAGAACCAAAGAGCAGAAACCATGAGCAATAGTTCAAATAATAGCAGAGAATTGCCAGTGTCAACATCTAATAATACGAAAGCAACGAATACGCCGGTTGTCAGAAGCTACCAGTCGCCAAGTATGGAGGTGACCCGGTCGAGTTTGTTGATTTCATGGCTTGTTATTATATGTACGCCACTGCATATGAATGGAGCCAAGCGATAATGGTGCAAAGATTGGCGTTATATCTAAAAGGAGCCGCAAGAGAAGCATATCAGCAAATAGACAAGAAAGTGATTGGCAATGACTGGACAAAGCTTAAAGAAGGCCTCGCGCCCAAGCTGATAGGAGTAGATGTAAAGCGCATTATGCGACCAAAATTTTATAATCGTATTCAAAAGCCGGATGAGTCGGTAAGCGAATTTGCATATCATTTAACTACTCCTGCAGAAAAAGCATTTGAGGTGAAACCAGACCAAGCTGATGTTGCAAAGCAAGTAAAAGAATTATTACAAGATCAACTCTTAGCAGGTGTCAACAAGGAAATCAAAATAGCATTATGCTATGTGGATTTCAACAACTTCGACGAGTTAATCAAAAAGGCCATGAGAATTGAGTTAAACCTCAAAGGAACTACATCTAAATCTGAATCATTTGCAGTAATTAATGAACCAAAGGGCATCTACGTAATATCAATGAAAAACAACTACTTTCAAAGATACAATAGTCCTTCACCAAAGTTCAAAACCAAATTCGAATCGGAAAAGTCAGGGAATATTAAAAGTTACACCCAACCAACACCAATTCAATTCGAACAATGCAAGAAAATCGGACATCATATTAGTCAATGTTGGTTTAGAAACAATATACAAAGAAGCCCCAAACAAATGCGCCCAGAATGGTTTAGAGGAAGTGGTGATAGAATTCCCAGAACAATGAAATTCAATGACCAGCGAGCCAAAGATAATATACAGTGCTATAATTGTGGAAAAAATGGACATTTGTCGAGAAATTGTTTTTCCAGATCAAGATCATCATCAACATCACCATCACCACAGAGAGATAAAGTGAATCTGAGAAGTTAAGTGCAGTGTCATTCTTGCCGAGGATATGGACATGTGGCCAGATCATGCCCAAGAAATTGGGACAAATTTCAGAAACCAATATTGAAAAAATCAATCCGATTCCAAGATGATAGTTCACATACTAATGTTGCTTTTCTTCAGTCAGACGACTTTAGAGGTCGGATGGAAAAAGAAATGAAAGATATGAGTCGACGATTGGAAAAATTAATGTCTAAATTTGAATCAGACGAAGAATAAGAAATCCATATGATATATGATTCTCAATTGGAAACATCGGAGGAAGAATCGAGTGAAAATATATTAACTGTGAGGCGTTTTGTAATTTGTATTTAAATAATGGTATGATGTTGGGCATGTTGATTGTATGATTGAAATCCTTACTTATTCATTAATTATTATTTTTTAGAAACTCCTCAAACAAATTAACGATATAATTTGTTTTAATAATATTTGTGTTTGAATATTTTTTGTGTTTTGATAATAAACGTGTTTTAGTTATGGATTCTATTAATACCCGTAGCTCTATGGCTAATATGGCGACCACGATTGCAAATTTTATCAAGCCACCAGAAACATATGACATGGATTCAGACGTGGAAGATTTTATCTTAGAAACGGAACGATTCTTCGAGATGACAAATATTGTCGATGAATACAGAAGCAAATTCGTCAAAGCTTTTCTATCAATCAATTCAACGAAGAAATATGAGTTGACTAATGAAACTCTGCATTATACAGAAAGATTAAGAAACGCTTTTTCTAAGAACAGAAGTCTTATCGATGATCTCAACGAAGCGCTAAATTATCGTCAAGGAAATGAGGCTGCCGAAGAATTCTGCTCAAAAATTGAGAAACTTGCAAAAAATATTTTGAAGCATAAACTTGATGAAGAAGAACTAAAGAAATTTTTGCTATTCAATTCGCTTGAAGATAAAGAAGTTAAAAAAGATCTCAAAATGCAAGATTTAAAATCATTTGATGAAATGAAAGAAAGATTAAAGAGACACGATCAAGTTTCAAAAGAAATTAATGTATTTCATGCTGATGTAGCTTCAATGAATAAAACACAACGCTATGCTGATGCTGTTAAGAAGAGCTTACCAAGATATAATTATGATAACAGACCAATTCGAGAACGAGAAGCTAATCCCAGATTCAAAGATGAATATACAAGAGAACCTCAACATAATCCAAGATTCAAAGGCGATCTTACCAGAGAACATCGATATGCTATTTCAAATGGATGGAGACCTATGAATAGGAGTAAGCCTTATAATACCAGGGAATTTCATTCGCGAGATCATGTCCGAACAAATCAAATTTTGCGATGTTGGGCGTGCCACGAAGAAGGTCATAGAAGATCTGAATGCTCCAATATTCAATGTGCCCATTGTAAAAGATCTGGACATTTCAAACATCAGTGCCATGAGTTATTTCCAGGCAGACGTCGAAAATTCCATAAATCAGTGGCTGCATTCGGTGACGAGGATCCAGAGGCTGATTTTGAGTACCCAAATGGGAATGCTCCACCACACGAGGAGGTGATCGGAGCAATAAATTAAAGGTAATTAATGAAATGAGTAAGGGTTGTATGATTTTGAATGATTGTGATAGTTTGAATGATTGTGATAGTTTGAATGATAACTGTTGTGATGGTATTTTTGATTATAGAAATTATATTAATATATACATTAATAAATTTTGTATGGATGAAGTTTTTAAAGACCCACCCCTAACGTCTAATGAACTAAATGTTCTTAATCGTGATAAACGGAATGATATAATAGTATACGATAAAATGCAGGGAAGGCCCAGTGTTACCGTAATGATTAATAATGTAAAATTAGTATGCCTATTAGATACTGGAGCTAAAATAAGTGTGATTGATTATAATATTTTTAAAAAACTTGGAAATTTGAATATGACTACAAGTAATTTAAAATTAAGATGTGCGAATGATAGCCCGATTGAAATTTGCGGTAAAACTTTATTAAATGTAAAAGTTGATAAAATTTCTGATATTAAAAAAGTAGAATTCGTTGTAGCCAAAGATATAAACCCAAAGTTAATAGGAGGTATAGATTTTCTCGAAAGATTTGGAATGCAATTGCAAATAGAAAACCGTACAGACGAAATAAATACAATTATGGAAGATTCATTTAAGAACCACATAAGTGAAGATAAGATTATAAATAATTTAATTTCCACGTTTGACGGTATTTTTATGAAACATAAATGGGATGTTGGGAAAACCGAACTATTAAAGCATGAAATACTTACTAAAGGTAGTCCGATTGTAATAAACCCAAGACGACAACCTATACATTTAATAGAAAAAATTGAAGAAAATATTCAAGAAATGTTGAAATATGGCATTATATCAGAATGTACATCTCCTTGGAATTCTCCATTAGTATGTGTTAAAAAGAAAAACAGTAGTGATATAAGAATATGCTTGGACTACCGTGCATTAAATAATATAACCGAAAGACCGATTTTTCCATTCCAAATACTGATGAATTATTAGATATTCTTGACGGAGCAAAGTTTTTCTCGACAATTGATTTAGGCAATGCTTATTATCAAGTAGAACTCGATGATGCATCAAAATTGAAAACAGCATTTTCGACAAAAAGCAAGCAATATTACTTTAACAGAATGCCATTTGGAATAGCAGCCGCACCAGCTACATTTCAAAGACTTATGAATTTGGTTCTTGGAGAATTAAATTGGAATGGAACAATTGTATATCTGGATGATATCCTTATATTTTCAAAGACATTGAATGAACATTATAGTACCATTGAAAAGGTTTTTCAAAAGATTAAATTAGCAAATCTTAAAATAAGTCCAGCAAAATGTCAATTCAAAAGGAAAGAAGTAAAATTTTTGGGTCATATCATTGGTGAAGATGGAATACGTACGGATGAAAGCAAGATTGAAACTATTAAAAATTTTGAAAGACCTAAATGCGTAAAAAGTTTGAGAGGATTTTTAGGTTTGGCAAATTACTATCGCAAATTTATAGAAAATTACACCAAAGATTCCAAAGTATTAGAAGCGTTATGTGGAAGTAAACAAAAGAAGCTTATGTGGACTGATGAGTGTGAAACTTCATTTAAAAATTCAAAACTGAAATTGACGTCTACACCTGTATTGAAGTTCCCAGATTTTTCTAAGCCATTCATTTTGGATACAGATGCAAGTTTTGACCGCATTGGTGCTGTGCTGTCTCAAAAAGATGGAGGTAAAGAAAGAGTAATCGCATATGGATCCCGAGCTATGAATAAACACGAGTTGGGTTATTGTATAACAAGAAAGGAATTACTATCTATATTTTATTTTACTGGTCATTTTAAGCATTATCTATATGGTAAAAAGTTTATTTTGAGGACGGATCACAAAGCCATTACATTTATGATGAAGACAAAGAAAGCTATTACCCCACAATTTCAAACTTGGATTAACCATCTTAGTGGTCTGGACATGGAGATTCAATACAGAAAAGGTGATAACCACAATAATGCCGACGCTTTATCTAGAAAAGAATGTGAAACATGTGTTCAATGTCAAATGATTCATGAAAATCCTAAAATGGGTAAATTAAAAACAAGATTGTTGACACTGATGACTGATAATATTGAAAATATATGGCAAAAGAACTCGAAAGAAATTGAAAATATAAAAGAAAATATTAGTTTGATGCCAGATAAAACATTTTATAAATATGTCAACGGAGTGATTATGACAAATAATAATAAAATTTGGATTCCAGAAGAAACAAGTCTGAATTCATCATAGAATATCATAAAAAGCTCTGTCACGCGGGTGCTAATAAAGTAAAAATGTATGTATCAAACAATTTTGATATGAAAGATTTGGAGCAATCTATTCGTAATGTTGTACAATCCTGTGAAAACTGTCAGAAAAGAAAGGTTGATACAACTAAAACAAAAGAAGAAATAATTTGCAAAAGTGACTCGAAATTATTTGAAATAATATATGTAGATTTTTGTGGTCCATTACAACTTGCAATGAAAGGAGAAAGATATATTCTTGGGATTATAGATCATCATAGTAAGTTTATTTCTTTACATGCAGTGAAATCACAAGATGAAAAAACAGTGGTAAGATTACTGAAAGAAGAGTGGATAATGAAGTATGGAGCACCAAGGATAATAAACTGTGACAGAGGTAAATCATTTGAATCAAAGCTAATGAAAGATTTTGCAGAATTCCACAATATCGAAATTAATTATTCAAGTCCATATCATCACTCAGCAAATGGACAGATTGAGAGACAATTCCGTACAATCAGAGATGCAATACAGATAACAGTCAAAGATAAAAGACATAAATCATGGGTAGATATTCTTCCCGAAGTTCAGTTTATGTTGAATTCAACTTTTCAAAAAACTATTAGGAAGACTCCAGCTGAAATGGTGTTTGGAAAAAAGATTTATAGTGAATGGTTCTCAGAGATTGTGGAAGAAGAAAAAATCAATCAACCGACAAATCGCGAATTTCAAATTGGAGATTGCGTATTGATCAAAGTAAATGTTCGAAATAAAGGTGATAACAGATACATGGGTCCAGGTGTGATTACTAAACAGATTCATGATCGAAGTTATGAAATAAAATTGGAAAATGGAAGTTCCGTCACGAGAAATATTGAGTGGTTAAAGGTTTTCAAAAAGGGGGGGGATGTGAGGCGTTTTGTAATTTGTATTTAAATAATGGTATGATGTTGGGCATGTTGATTGTATGATTGAAATCCTTACTTATTCATTAATTATTATTTTTTAGAAACTCCTCAAACAAATTAACGATATAATTTGTTTTAATAATATTTGTGTTTGAATATTTTTTGTGTTTTGATAATAAACGTGTTTTAGTTATGGATTCTATTAATACCCGTAGCTCTATGGCTAATATTAACAAAAGACTTGAATAGCAAGAAAACAACAATGATCGTGACGAGTTACTGGATGAAAGAAAAATAGATTCATCCCCAAATAATAAAATCGTTCAATGAGTTAAGCCAGATATCAATGAGTTCAAAGAAATTGGAAAGTGTAATTAAATTGTGTGCTGATTATTATGAAAATGGAGCAAAGAATAATGATGAAATAAAAATATTGATGAGATTATTTTGAAAAATGTTAAGAGAAACTGAAAGGTTAGATTTTAAAAATGGAACTTACATTGATGATCAATGGATTGAAATTCATTCTCACAAACATTCTATGTATTTAATCAATGAAACTAATTGTGTTATTTTCCACTACGACAACCAAACAATTAAAGTTGCTCGAAAAACAGATTCAAACCAAAAAGCAGTTATCTACTATTGTGAAAAACCCAGGCTACCCTAAGTGATAAAAATGATACCCAAGTTTTAAAATTCTACCAGCTACGTTCATAGTAAACATCAAAAATGATATTAATTAGAATTCAGTATTATCGTCGTAAATCCATTTCGGGCCCATGGCGTCTTACCCTGATAGATCACAATTTCGTTCGTGTGTTTTATGAGAACATTTACGATGAGCAACAAAATAAAGTTGAACTAACCGTCCAAAACAAATCATATCTAAAATTCCAAAACTGTACAATGGAAACTTCTTCAGATAACAATACCTATGACATTATATCTTCTCAAAATCGTAACAAATCATTAGTGATTAACGAAACTCTATATGTATTAGATAACAATTACATCTCATGTATATTTGTAATAACCAGCCTCATCATCATAATAATCATTCTCATTCTTTTCATTATCTTGTCAAAAATTCGATAACGGACAATTCTTCTGTAATTCGATCCAAGGAATCTAGACCCTGGATAACTTATAAAGAAACATTTGTATAGTGAGATACATTTATTTACTTTGCATGAAAATTCTAGTGTATAGTATTCATCCATTTTTATGTTTTATTTGTAAAAAAAGTTTCTTGACCGAGTCTGATTGGTTACTAAAATAAGGAGTGCAAAAGGAAGAAAAAAATTTTGTTTGAAAAATAAAATAAAATTTTAAAGGGTATAATAGCAAATTTTAAATAGAATAATTTCGTAACATTTAAAATATTTTTATCAATTATCCAAAATTTTTCAAAATTTTTTAACTGGTAATTTATTATTATTATTATTATTATTATTATTATTATTATTATTATTATTATTATTATTATTATTATTATTATTATTATTATTATTATTATTATTATTATTATTATTATTATTATTATTATTATTATTATTATTATTATTATTATTACTATTTATAGTTGCTGATTGAAGCGGTGCCCTTCGGGTGCTTTATCTCAATCATAGCATTTTCAAAATAATGTAAATAAATTTTAATTATGAATAATTTTAGAAGAATGAATAAAATAGCAGCATGCAAATCAATATATAATGGATACATCAAGATTCAGAGGAATCAAATTGGTCAATCCAAAATAATAATGAACTACAACGAGCAATTACCAAATTACTTCAGAATTGATGACAGAAAAGGAAGGTATACATTTTCAAATTCACCAGAAGATCTAGAATTAGGTTGGAAGAGGAAATTTCAATGAAAAAAGATAAAGAATATCATACCATAGTGAAAGGGAAATTAGAAATGCTGGACATTTATGAAAATGTATGGAAAGAAATTGCCAAATTAGCCCCGTGGAAAATTGGAATAGAAATAATGGCCAAAGTATTAAGAGCAGCCAACGATGACGTATTAATTGCCGTAGAAGCGAGAAGACCAAACTCGGAAGGAAAAGTCCCATGTGTATACTCAATGGAAGATTCGGATCCGAAACTACTCCCAATTTCTGAAGAAATGCTCAAGAGGTAAATGTCGGGAGAAAATATTTTTTATGGACGCAGAATATGGGATTTCAGAAGCACATGAGATGATCCCATTGTCCGTAGCAATAATGGTTTATTGCGGGAAAGTAATTAAGGATGTTTATATTACACAAAGAATCAAACTACAATATGTTAATGCTAGTATTCACAGCATTACTGAGTGCAACAGCCGGAATCAACAAGATCCATATAAGGAAATGAAAAGTATTCAAAATCTTACAAGAGGGAAAATATTGATTGGACACGATGCACAAGCTGAACGAAAATATCTTATAATTTGAGTTAGACATCTCTATGGGATAAGGGATTTATTATTATTATTATTATTATTATTATTATTATTATTATTATTATTATTATTATTATTATTATTATTATTATTATTATTATTATTATTATTATTATTATTATTATTATTATTATTATTATTTTTATTATTATTATTATTATTATTATTATTATTATTATTATTATTATTTTACAATTAAGATTATAAATAAAAGCAAATCTAAGCAAGTATTAATACATTTTAATCTAAAAAGTGATCGATTTCCAAAAAGTCTTGAATTAATTTAGACATTCCTCGATTGTTTCCATTGAAAAATGCTGTATTAAACGTAGATTGAAATTCTGATTCAATGGAGCGATCATTTTCAAAAATGATAAAATTCGACAATTGATCTGAGTCAAACGGGCAACTGCCATGAAGTACGCCAAAATCGTTGACGCATTTTTCGCAGATTTTGTGCTGACATTCGGATAATTTTGCGAATTTATTTTTATTTATTAAATCTAGACAGATTAGGCATTGGTTTTCATCAATCCTTTTATTTACTTCATGTATTCCCTCATAAATGTCCTTGTTGTCCCGAAAATAAGAGATGGTAATTCCAGTTAAAAACAGTAAAAAGTTGCTTGATTTTATTTTATAATTTTCTATGCAAGTTTTAGCTTCGGACAATAAATTCTGTTGAGTTTCTTTTTTATTTTTCAGATCAATTGAAATCCTAAAAAGGTAAACTATCAGTGACCATGGACAATCTGGTCTGTAGAAAATGATATTGTTAATAAACGGGGTGTTGTTTTGCCGAGGAAAATGAGATAAAACTTCCTTGATAAATTTGATCTTTGCGGGTTTGCTTGGAAGGTCCTCCTCCAATGAATTACGAATTAAAGCTAAGTTTTCATTTATAAAATTATAAAATTCATTAATTTGATAAAAATCAAATGGAATGGCGTGACTTATCCACGTATCTAACATAAGATCGACTTTTTCCAACGTGTCAATGTAAAAATGTAGAGATTGAATAATTACGGAGACGTAGGATTTCCAGTAACTTTCCAATTCGTCCTGTATTTTTAATTCTTCGTTGCTAAAAGCTTGATTTTGACACCACAAAAGCGTTCGTGATTCATTCAAAGTAAAAACGCTAAAGATTGGTTGTCTATCAAATGGACAAATGAATTTCTTTTCAAAGACCAAATGGTGAAGACAAATTATACAAATTTTGTGCCGACACTGTTGGAAAATTGCGATATTATTGTCATCCATCGAATCATAGCACACAGAGCAGCAAGTTTCGAAGTCAAAATCCATTTTTGTTAAAAAACTTTAAAATATTTTCTGCATGTTTTTTTTCAAAATTATTTTGTTTAAATAGTATGATAACATAATCTTTACACTTTAGCCTGTGAAATGTTTTAAATCTTTAAGATTATTCGTTAAGAAAATTTATCTTAATAAACTTACAATTTTCTATTTGTTTTTATAAATTTTTTTCAATTGATCCTAGAAATCTCATTAAAATCTTTTATTCTTTCCACTACTGATCGATAAAACATGAAACATGACCTAGCACAAAAAAAGTAAAGGTGCAAACCTTTTCGGCATAATGAAAGAAATCAACTGGCAAAATATAGTTTTTGTGGTTACCTATGTCTTTGTATTATATGCACGTTTCAACCAAGAATCTTTAATGTCTTGTTTCGTTCGACTTTTGAGGTATTATTTTCTGAAGAAAAATAATTTCTTTTCTCGAACCTGCATTATATATAATTAGGGGATTACAGTTTCAACTTTGAACTACTCGAATAATTTCAAAATATGTGTAATAAATAATGAAGTCAATATAAATATTTTTATTTTATTATTTGTTTAAATTTATTAAGTAAATTTATTGAAAATGCCACATTAAATCATACCGAATGAGTCTTAAAATAATATTTTAAAAATACTAAATTACTTAAGGTTACAGGCATCATTGTTGAGCGAATTTAGATAAAAAGATTTTCGGCAATTGAAAATGTTCTTTCGCAATATACTGATGTTGACTTTTTGTAAGAAGTGTATAATTTCTCTAAATTGGTTGTTCTTTTACCATTTCTTTCAGTAATCTTCAACTCTTTTTCAATTGCCCGTAGTGATTCAAAATTGTTTTTTGTGAGACCTTAAACGTCGACAAAGCATTACTTAACGTGTCCTCTTCTTCTTCGAAATGTTCACTTTGAACTTGATGGATTACTCGATCTTTAATAGTAGATTCATGATTCGTTGAATATGAAAGAAATTCATTTGATTGTGGATATTAGCCATTATGAAAATACATTAGTAATGAAACTAGGGCGGTGTTTCTACGTTGTTTAATTTAAATTAGTAGTTCGGTTAACTTTTTTATAGCGTAGGGTATAGCGATATCTTTTAATTTATTGAAAATGTATATCAAAGTTCCCTGAGCAATTAATAAATTAGTTTCTTTTTTTGCTTAATTCCTTCACTGCCTCACTCAAAAGTTCTAGAATTTTTACAAGTTCTTTAAAAGACAAAATATAGTCAGAAGATGGAACTATTGCACCTAGTTCACCTAGTTCATAATTAAATAAATTTGGCAACGATTTAATTAAAAGATAACGTCAATAAACAACTTTTCGTACGATATATTTTTGACAGCATAACTGTCATCCTCAGGTACAAAAAACCAACTAAAAATATATCGTACGAAGAGTTTTTTATTGGCGTTATCTTTAAATATATATATATATATATATATATATATATATATATATATATATATATATATATATATATATATATATATATATATATATAATCTTCTTTTTGCATATTTGACTGAGAAGATTTTATGTAATAAAATATATTTACTGAAAGAAACTGAAAGAAAAAAATTACATCTATTCCTCTTTATAACTTTTACGATGTATACCTTGAAAAGGACATTACTTTGAGTATTCTTGCTGGTTGTGGGCTTACAAAATAATTTGTATACCAACTTTTATTTTGAATTATTCTAATATATTTCCTGTTTCATTTAAAATAATTTACAATTTGTCAGTTTTGAGTAATTTTAAACTTGAGTCACTTATCAAAAAGGTGATTCGATTATGTACAAATTGATAATATTTTTAAATTTCTGAAGTTTATTGTCGTGAATCTTTTTGGATTGTAAGAAGTTTGACGATGAAAGTTAAATCCTGATCCGACTCCTTGTGTTCAACAAATCAAATCAATAACAGAAAACTCCCAACAAAATAATATTTTTTTTCACAATTTCTAACTAGATATAATGTTTTAAACTTTGAGTAAATACATGATGTGTATCAAACATAATATAATTTCTCACTTTTCTCGGTATAACTCCTTTTATCTTTTAAACTCTCTTTTTTCAAATTAAAATTAAAATTATTTCAATTTTCTTCTTCGACAATTGATGCTTCTTGACTACTGCTCTCGGCTTATATAATTGTAATCTCGCATAAATCATGTTGTTCAAGAGACCGAATATCCTTCAATATGAAAGTGAGAAATTTTAAGCTTGATGAGCAATTTATTGCCAGTTAACCTAACTCAAGACAACCAATTATTTTTACACACGGCTGGATAACTATTGGATTAACGGATCCGCCTTAAAATTCATTATTTTGTTTTTGAGCTCCTGACCCTTCTATAGACCTCTGATCCGTTTAGGATTATTTTTATAGTATTCACTGTCTCATTTGTCACCGGTAACCTCTCTCCCCAGAAAAATGTCAATTTTTATTTTATTTTAAATGTTTAATAAATTTTATTTGATTTTTATAATTTGTAATTTTTTTATTTTATTTCATGTATTTTGCATCACACTAACAAAATGGTGACTGACTGTAATTTGAGTAAAGTCTATAACGCATATATATGCAGGGCACCTGATATAAGATTTGCGGGCCACTCTCAAGGGATTCCTTGAATACCCGTCAAAATGACGTTGGAAATGTATTCTAATGGGCGGTTTCCTGTAACACTAAATTCAACAATTTAATTTTATAATTGTTTCAAAAAGATTTGAATAACATGTGTTGACTATAAAATAATTTTTATTGTTATTGTTCTCTATTCTTGACCGTTTCATTTATGTAATAATATTGAGAAATATAAATCAAATAACATATGTATGGGGTCCTCATTTAATAGTTTAAATCCAAAATATTTTTAAAAATTCATTATTTGCTATCCTTCCCCTTTAAAATCCTTAAATTTAAATTTTAAACATTATTGATTAAAACAAGAAATTCCGTTCTATTTTTAGAATGGCATTTCATATTTCTGGACCAATACTCATAGTGAGTGGTAAAATTTCGTTGATTTATTGATTAAAATTACATTTTTATTTTAGAAATTTTCCCGATTCTAGTGGAAATTGAATACTTTTCTTCTCTCCTACATGTGGATTTTATCATTTAGAAATATTATGACATCGGATATTGTAAGTTTGTTATTCGATAAATGTTTATCCTTAGTTTTCATTTTTATAAATTCCAATGTATCACAGTAGTAGTAGGATGTGAACCCGTCAGATACAAACCCCCTTGGCTTACGTAACTATTACGTAACATTTGACCTATGCACACATTGTTGCTACCTGGAGATTGGCCTTTGTCCACTAGTTGCTACCTAGTAATTGACCTTTGGTGACCTCATGATTACATCACATGACCACTGGTCACTTATTATGTCACTAGTCACTTATTATGCCACTGGTCACTTATTACGTCATTTGTCACGCTTATTATGTCACTAGTCACGCTTATTATGCCACTGGTCACTTATTACATCACTGGTCACTACTCGGAGATTGTTACCTAACTATTATTTAGTCACGTAGTCGTGGACCAACACACCTACCTTATAGAACCTTCCACACACCTACCTTCTAGAACCTTCCACATACCTACCTTCTAGAACCTTCCACACACCTACCAACTTCCACACACCTAGCAACTTCCACACACCTACATTCTAGAACCTTCCACACACCTACCTTCTAGAACCTTTGGTTCTTAAACATTTCACACACACAAACCACCGATCCACACCCATCCGCACAGATCCGCACAGATCCATACCCATCCATACCCATCCATACCCATCCATACCCATCCATAACCATCCATACCCATCCATACCCATCCATACCCATCCATACCCAACACGCCTACGACTAAGTCTACGACTAAGTCTACGACTAAAATCACTCATATAAAAATTTATTAATATAACAATTTTGAATTTTTCATATCGGACACTACGACTAAGTCGTAGACTTAGCAAAATCACTCACTAGTACTATTCAAAATTTTATTAAATATAACAAGTTTGTTTTACAGTGAAAAGAATATGCTCAACATGAAGCATGCAATTCATACTGCAATCGTAGTAGAGAAGGATGAATTCAAATGTAAGTTATCAAGTATTTGATCAATCAGTCTCTTCTGCAATTGGCGTCTTCTGAATTTTCTTTTGCTTGATCTGATATGAGGATTCATCGGCGTCGTCATCCGACATTGCAAATATAAATTATGCAGTAATAAATACTACGAACTAAGCTCTGATTTGATTTTCTAAGTTTTCTAAATTCAATTACGACTTTTACAAAGGCAAAAGTCAGGTTAATAATATTGAATTTAAAGATAAATTACGAATGTAGTCTGAATCATTTCAAACAAATAAAATAATTCTGATCTCAATGAAAAAGTTTAAGTTAGTTTAAATATCCATTATTTTAAATTAATTGCAGAAGTCTGGTAGAATGCCGTGCACATGGTAATACCATATTTTAGCTGAGTGCAGGATATTGCTCATTGCACATTCTTTTAGCAGACCTTCTGTTTGAAGTGGTTCAATGCCAAGTTTACAAATCAGATCATAAGTTGATGGAGGAATCGACCCTAATGCACCAATAATACAAGTGTAAAGCTCTACCTGATAATCAGGTTTGGCTACCTGTAATTCACTCTGAAGCAAGCTATATTTCTCAATATTTGCCTTATCAGTCAACTCAAAATGTGAAACAGAATCCATTGGACACTTAATATCAATCATGAATATTCTTTTTCTTTCAGTATCAGTTATTATAAGATCGACGCGTTGTTTAGAATTCAGGACAAGAGAACAAGAATGATCAACCACGACAATAAAATTAGGATTTTTTAGATTATTCGTTATTATCTTTATATAGTCATTGTGTCTCTCTAATGTCAGTATTTGGTGAATCTTACATGACTGTAAGGCATGAGACATAGTTTCATCCTCTTTCTCACAACGTCTACAAAGTCTAGAATCCCCTTTTCTATTAGGCTTTGCATTGATGTTAAGTGTATTAGTTCGCGCTCGATGTATAAAGTTCCATGCAAATTCGCCAAGTTTACTTTTAAAAATTGCTTTATTTATTTGAGGAGATAATTTTATAGCCGCTGCAATCATGTCGCTTTTATTACTCAGTTGCCACTTTTGCATATATGAGTCGAACAATGCAGAGTGAAATATCTTAGAAATTGCTTTTCGAAACTTAGTCGTAAGTATGAAAGTTCCATGACTCTTTGTTATCAGATATAAAAAAACTTGCTCTTTAACAATATGAAAAGATACGGAAATTGAGTGTTCTCTTTTAAAGTAAATTATTGAAGTACGTGCACGTTGAAATCTCGTTTTCCTTCAACCATGATTCAATTTAGTTTCAGCACCATTTATCCAATCAAAACTTTGTTGTAATGTAGGCTCTTTGATTCCAAGACGAGGACCCGTTACAAACTTTAGAGAGTCAATATTAACTTTTCTCGAGTAATCGCAATTGGAAGTAAAGAGTCGGAAAAAGTGCACAATTGTTTGAGTATGATATTCATCAAGCAAATCGACACACGAAGCACCACCATTTTCCATTGAGTTGTATAAATAAACTGTCTCAGAATTGTGCGGCAAGTTCAAAATTCTTCTCAGATGGCCACGCAATTTACTTGAGTTATTGCCACAGGAATTAGTATTTCCTTGAGAAGCTGATAAAGCCATAGTTTTAATTTCACGTGTTCGGAATGCAAATGTTAGTCGAGAATGAATAAAAATCTTGTAGGCCTTGAGTTTTTGCCAACCAAATAAACCGGAATCAGCAATTTCTTTTGTGTCACTAACAACTTTATCAAGAATTGCATAGGGACTTTGATCATTGTCCTCGCCTACTGGAACACCAAGATATTGATAAAATTCTTTTGATAACAACTTTTTGATCTCCTTTTCATTTATCAAGATCTCACCATTGATGTTAACTCTGGGAAGCTGCATGTAGCCACACTTCTCCGGTCGGTATTCAAATCCTATTTCTGTAGCAGCTTCAACAGCAACATCAACAATTTTTTGAAGGTTCTCGACATTGTTTGCAACAAGTGCAATGTCATCTGCATAAGCTAGAACTTGAACGGGCGAATCACCAATCATAAATGGTTCAATACATGATCTAATTATTGCTTCAAGAACAGGATTAATGGCAATCGAGAAAAGAATCATTGAAAGAGGACATCCTTGTTTAACTCCTTTTTTGATTGAAAGATTAGGTGTTACAATTGGGCCACAGCTGTAGAAAGATTGAGTGTCGGTGTAAAGTAATTTGACAATAGTAATAAACTCTCCGCTAACGCCAATAGTTTTCAGAACACTCCACAAGTAGTCATGAGGAACACTTCCAAATGCGTCCTTAATATCTAACCAAGCAATAGCTAATGGGGAATTCTTGCTATATTTCGAATGCTCAAGTGCAGATGAAAGTATTGAATTGTGCTCGACACAACCTTCATGGACAGAGCCACCCTTTTGCCCAATATGCAAAATATCGTTACAAATCACCCATGATGTTAGGCGTGTAGTTAAAATAGACGCAAAGACTTTATAAATAACAGACAGCAGAGCTATTGGTCGCCAAGATGAAACTTTATCATAATTATCTGTCTTATCAGGTTTCGGAATTAGTATAGTCTTGAAAGTTTTCCAGCTAGTCGGAATGATTTTACTACTGATGATTTTATTAAACAGGAAACTTAACAAAATACCTTCAGGGTCAAGAAGAGCAAGATCTTTGTATTGAATACCATCAATACCCGGTGAAGTGTTATCAGCTCTCTTTAATTCGTAAATAACTTCAAACGGTAAGATATCTACAAGATTGAGAACATTTGTCGTGCTTCGACAATCTTTAAGAATTTTATTCCATGAATTTGATACTGGGTCCTCGTGGCTAAATTGGTTCAGAATATCCTGAATTTCAGGCCTGACAGTGACTGATAAGTCATTAATAATTTTATAAAAAGTTAATTTCATATTAATTAAAAATTCTGATCTACTTTTATATTTACTTATTATATTTGGGTTTTGTTTACTTCCTAGGTATGGTTCGTGGGATTTAATTTCAGTGAAATTATTTAAGTGAGGAATTTGTCGAATAATGCTTTCAACTATTTGGTTAACATCAGCATTTTCAAAACTAATAATTAATTCAAATACTTTATTTTTACGCTGTTGTAAGTCAAATTTAATTGTTTCTTTTGCTTTTGTTAAAGTTTTCTCTTTATCTTTGTTATTGATCTCAGAAACAATTGGAAGAACAGAGTTGATAATTCTTGCTATTTCTCTCAAATTAATGTTTTCAAGGGACATATCATGCGCATAGTTGTTGATGAAAGCACATATTAGAATTTTACTGAGCAAACCTGAACCACGAACATCATGTAGACATTTGCCTGCTCTAATGGCACAACCACGTGAGTTTCTTATTTCATTTATTTTAGTAACTAATACTTTACAAATAAATGTATAGTTTAGGCTGACATCAAGTGTTGTTGGATCCAGAAAGTAATGCTCGTCAGTGTTATAATCAATTACCATTAGTGTTTCCCGAGACTTTGGTGGAGCAAAAATGGCAAATACAACTTTCGCGTTTTGGAGGCACTTATAATTCAAATGTTCATTCAAATAATGAGTACAATCGTCAAGAATAGCAGTACACATTGTGAAACCCAAAAGAACGAAGTCTGTTGATAAACTTAAATTATTAAAATATTTTATTAAAATGCTGTCGGTAATCTTTCCATTTATTAGATTTAAATTTAATGAAATTTCAACACACTCTTTAGTGTTGATATCATCAAGTAGCTTATATATTTTATCATGTTGAAAATCCCGATCTAAAATCAATTTTTCCAAAAACACAATGAAAGCAGTGGCATGAAAAGTTGGATCATCTGAAATGAAGCAGCGGTGGAGAATACCATGATTTATTTGAAATTTTATTTTCATACTCAAGAAAAAACTATTTAAATAATCCGTAAAGTTTCCTCCTATTTCGGTTAGTCTATCAGAAATATCAGTCTTTCGAAAATCGAAAATATTACAAGTCATACGACGGGTCGAATAGAGAAGTAAACACCAATAATTTTCATTGGGAATTATGCTAATGACATGTTGAACGTCTTTGAACTGCCGAAAGTTGACGTTCTCAATGATATAATTATTATTTTGGGCTATTAAATTGATAGTTAGATCTGGGGAAAGAACAAGTATATTAGTATTGCTTTTAAACCATTTACTTAAGAGGAATGACACACATGACTTTTGAAATTTTGGTTTAATATTAATACTGTTATCGATGTTTCGTTTTTGTTTTTCAAGAGTAAGCGCAATTGCTTTTTTAAAATTGATTCCCATCAAATTATTTTTAGGAAGGCCCCCACCGATAACTTGGGATATTTTGTTTGAGCCAAAAATTTGAAAATCATGCACCTCTCCTCTTATCCCATCTATAAAATTGTTAGGAAAAGTGTCCAAACCTTGACTTATAAGAATTGCATAAGCACAAATAAAAGGACCGCAATCAAAACTGTTCTCTTGATATATTAGATTTTGGAAAGGGTGACAAGATGAAGCCACTTGAAGTTTGAAAATCTTATTTAAAGCAATGTTAATCTTAAGAGTAGCTTGTTTATTTTTAAACAGATTTCTATTTGCAAATATTGGGTCAATAAAATATGACTCAAGCAACGATTTGCTGTACACAAATAAAATCCAATGGGCATTGTTTATATTTAGCGGACAAAGAATAACCTCAGCTTTAAATACTGCATCTGGAATTGAGATAATATTTTCTTTAATGTCTGAAGATAGAATACTAATAATAAAGCACGGTAAATGTGCAAATGTAGGATTACTGATTTGCTGTTCAAGGTATTGGTCAATGTCATCGTCGGTAAACCACACTTTTGGATCACGAAGTTTAGTATTTTTTAATTTAGTGCATTCTGCATCAGTCTCTTCAGAGATTGTGGCAGATTCTAAGACTGATGCTGGCACGTACCTTCACTTGGACATTGCCTTTGACACTTTTAGATTTTGTCTAGTCATCATTTTTTTATTTTCTGTAATTTTTAATTCCAAAGAAGATACAGTTTCTTCGTCAATATCAACAGGTAAAACTAGTTTTGTTTCGATATTTGTTACGTTAGAACTACTTCCTTTATTAAAGTTATCAATTTTATCGGTGAGTTCGACAGAGTTAACATGTTCTTCATAAGTTATCAAATTTTCAAGAGATTCAATGAGATCAAAAATAATCAAGCTCATTTCCTTAGTACAGTTTTTCCGACATTTCATTGAAATCTGAAAGTCGTCTCTATTTTTAAGTAGAAATTTCTTCTTATCTCTAATAACAAAATACAATAATCTTTTTGCCGTAACTGTGGCATTATCGTCACTTTCAGGACGAAAATCATTGATGTAAGTAAGGAGCGAGTCTATCATACTCAATATTCAAAAAGATATTCAAAAAGATTTGATTAACATGTGTTGACTATAAAATAATTTTTATTGTTATTGTTCTCTATTCTTGACCGTTTCATTTATGTAATAATATTGAGAAATATAAATCAAATAACATATGTATGGGGTCCTCATTTAATAGTTTAAATCCAAAATATTTTTAAAAATTCATTATTTGCTATCCTTCCCCTTTAAAATCCTTAAATTTAAATTTTAAAAATTATTGATTAAAACAAGAAATTCCGTTCTATTTTTAGAATGGCATTTCATATTTCTGGACCAATACTCATAGTGAGTGGTAAAATTTCGTTGATTTATTGATTAAAATTACATTTTTATTTTAGAAATTTTCCCGATTCTAGTGGAAATTGAATACTTTTCTTCTCTCCTACATGTGGAATTTATCATTTAGAAATATTATGACATCGGATATTGTAAGTTTGTTATTCGATAAATGTTTATCCTTAGTTTTCATTTTTATAAATTCCAATGTATCACAGCAGTAGTAGGATGTGAGCCCGTCAGATACAAACCCCCTTGGCTTACGTAACTATTACGTAACATTTGACCTATGCACACATTGTTGCTACCTGGAGATTGGCCTTTGTCCACTAGTTGCTACCTAGTAATTGACCTTTGGTGACCTCATGATTACATCACATGACCACTGGTCACTTATTATGTCACTAGTCACTTATTATGTCACTGGTCACTTATTACGTCATTTGTCACGCTTATTATGTCACTGGTCACGCTTATTAAGCCACTGGTCACTTATTACATCACTGGTCACTACTCGGAGATTGTTACCTAACTATTATTTAGTCACGTAGTCGTGGACCAACACACCTACCTTATAGAACCTTCCACACACCTACCTTCTAGAACCTTCCACATACCTACCTTCTAGAACCTTCCACACACCTACCAACTTCCACACACCTAGCAACTTCCACACACCTACCTTCTAGAACCTTCCACACACCTACATTCTAGAACCTTCCACACACCTACCCTCTAGAACCTTTGGTTCTTAAACATTTCACACACAGAAACCACCGATCCACACCCATCCGCACAGATCCATACCCATCCATACCCATCCATACCCATCCATACCCATCCATACCCATCCATACCCATCCATACCCATCCATACCCATCCATACCCATCCATACCCATCCATACCCATCCATACCCATCCATACCCATCCATACCCATCCATACCCATCCATACCCATCCATACCCATCCATACCCATCCATACCAATCCATACCCAACACGCCTACGACTAAGTCTACGACTAAAATCACTCATAAAAATTTATTAATATAACAATTTTGAATTTTTCATGTCGGACACTACGACTAAGTCGTAGACTTAGCAAAATCACTCACTAGTACTATTGGTATTATTATTATACTTTTTACTTTATATAAGCGTATGAGTTTCGTTTACCTCATTGATTCACGTTACTTGCATGTGATATATTAAAAAATTATATTTACATGAAATTTTTAATTGTTAATTAAATTAATACATAAAAAATTATAAAATAATCATTAAACATAATAAATTAACATCAATCTCGTCTTAAAAATAAATGTTCAATCTTAAATTATTTAGCTTACTGACTATTTTGTTAGTAGTATATTACGTAACAATTTTATCAAAATAATCATAAAACATTAATAATTAATAAAAAATTATATATACACCTAATTCTGTTTTTACACGAATTATTTTTACACGAATTTGAAATAACACGAGTAAATACGAAAAAATATTTCTATTTTTACACGACATAATTTGAAATAACACGAATACAAAAAAAAACAAAATTACTTTTTTTACATGAATTATTGGATTTAACACGTTTTTTTTCAATGAATTTTTTTAAAGTAAAAAGAGAGCAACTCACCACGATGACAGTCAACTCACCACGCTAAAACCAATCTATTATTTTTGTACTTGGCCAGTATCTTTTTTTACACGATTTTTTTTTTACACGAATTTCTCGGGAACCATTCTATCGTGTAAAAACAGAATTAGGTGTACAAGAAATTTTCAATTGTTAATTATATTATTACATAAAAAATTATAAAATAATCATTAAACATAATAAATTAAGATCAAACTCATCTTAAAAGTAAATGTTCAATTCTATATTATTTAGCTTACTGACTATTTTGTTAGTAATATATTACATAACAATTTTATCAAAATAATCATAAAACTTTAATAATTTTCATGAAAATTTAAGTTTAAAACCACTATAGTATATTGATAGTTTATTTAATTAAAACCAAGTCACTCAAAACTTAAATTTGAACACATGATTTACAATATTTTAAGAAAATAATTCAACAAGTTTATAATTTCAACTTAACTAAATATAAAAAATTATACAAGATTTACTTTACCAATTTCTATAAAATTTTAAATTTACATCAAATAAAATATACAGATTTATATTCTATTAAAAAATTTAATTTTGAAAATAAAAAATAATTCGCCCACGATAGGAGTTGAACCCCCAAACGAATTATTACAGACACCACTGATGTAAGAATTTTGAAAATAACTCATTCAAGATAGCATTTAAACACTGGATTAGTTTATGAAAATAATTAATAGGATTATTTACATGTAAATACTTAACCAAATTCTATAAATTTATAGCAAATATACTGTTTCTAATGAAAATTCAATATTTTGATAATAATTCACAAAGTTAGTCGGATACTAATTTACAAGTTCATTCGGCTCTATAAATTATTAGCGATACCATCAACTAAATTCGTTGTGTTTTTAGTGTTTTTATGAAAATAAGTTACTGGGTTTACAAATGAAAGTAACCGATAATTTCGGACATTAAAGCTTTATGTAGCCAAAACTGATTAAATAACCATTAAAAATTCATCAGGTGATACCTATTAAATATTTCAATAATTTATGATTCAAACTAGGTATATTATAATACTTTTCGATAAATTTATGGATAAACTATTACATGGTTTGTTATAAAGTTATTTAAAAGATTAAGAATTCTAACCCTAAATAACAAAAGATAACTTTTAACCCTAAAAGATGAAATATAACTTTGAACCCTATGTGATTAAAAGTTATAACATTATGTAAACCAATAATTACTAAATACCAAGTAAACACATGTCTTTAATAAAGAGTAGTTGTTAAAAAAACATACATATATTTAAAAATCGTTGACAATTTTTAAGTACCTGTTAAAAATGGTTTGAAAATATGAATAAATATTTGAATTTAAGAATATTAAATTGAAAATCTCTATTGAAATTAAAAAGTATATAAATTTGTTAATCGTCAATTTAAATAAACTCGTAAAATTATTGATTGATTAAATGCAATTGTTAATTAGAAATATTATTGACTGAACTTATTTTTTAATAGAAAGTTATTCTTGAAACAACATAAAAATCATATTTCAATAACTTTTCTTTAAATTAATTTTGAAAAAGTAGAAACCACATACTTTATTTTGATTGGCTGTTACTATTGACAACGACATTATTTTGCGATAAATTTAATCGCTAAACTCAAAATACTAATAAATTTATTAAAATTATTACAGTTTTCTTGAAAATTATTTGAAAAAGTAGAAACAAAATACTTGATTTTGATTGGCTGTTACAATTGACAACGACATTATTTTTCGATAAATTTAATCGCTAAACTCAAAATACTAATAAATATATTAAAATTATTAGAGTTTTCTTGAAAATAATTTGAAAACATACAAACTATTTTTCAATAAACTTATTATTATTTAACTAAAACCGGTTGTTGAAAATACTAATAAATTTATCAATTAAAATAATTAAAATTTTAATGAAAATAATAATTTGAAAATGAAATTATAGAATACTTGATTTTGATTGGTTAATTCTATTTATTACCAATGACAACGACTCAAATTAATTCAAATTTTAATGTTCAAATTATTTTCTAAATATTATTGGTACCGCATTGATAGGAAATCATACTATTCAATCGAACATAATTTCATTAATCTTTTTAAATACATCAACAAAAGTCATTTAAAATTAATATAATGTTGAACTTATTGCTAATCACCGACTTATTTAAAATTTATCCGAATCTAATTATATGCATTGTAAAACACTACAAGTAATAATTCTTTGATGCTCCTATTAACATTACAACTTTTACATGCTGGACCAATACATTTTCCTGTAAAATGGTCTAACCTTATCTACTATGTTCTTATTACACAAATAACAATATTCACAATTATCAAATGAATATTCTTCAAAATTCATAAACGTAGTTTTAACCAATGAAATGATGGTAACTTGTCATATCAGTGAAGTTGTTGATTAATAAGAATCCATCAGAAATTGGCAAATGTTTTTGAAAATGTTATCTTTTGGTAAAATAGATAACGAAACTAGGTGTTATCGTTTTTGAACTCCAAATATTTATGTTTTGGTAATGTATAATGCGTAGTACCCAACTGATTTTTCTTACATAATTGGTGTTTTTCAAAGGATTTTGGCTTACGAAATTCATTTAAACAATTTTCACACCATTTGCAACAAATTCGAACATTACAATCATTATTTTTATGACAATTCATCAAGGATTGTAAATTAGTTACTGCTGTATAATGATATTTTTCACCCTCCTTTATCAATAATAAATAAATTGGATCCAATCCAGTTACTTTTGTTCGGTAAATTATATTTAAATATGGATGCTTCGTTATAAGTTCTTCTCTATTCTAAAAATTTTCGTTAAATCATTACATTAATTGCTAAACCAGGATATTTCTTCACAAAAGTTGGGATATCACACAGTTTCATTGACATATCGTTAGGATCGTATATCAAGTCATTCATATACGGTAAATATTTTCTTGGTCTATCTTTCTTGATTTTATCAGATTTCAATACAGCCAAAACATTATATACGAAACATAAATTATTGGTATTTTGTACGTTAACTATTACCTTTTTACATATTAGAGCTTTAGGTGTTGGAATATAACTATGACCAGATAACCTAGATATATTAGAAACTTTGGTTACCTTGAAATTTACTTCTAATATTCGGTTTATTTTCAAACTACTTCTATTCATTCAACAATCTTTTCATTTATTTTCTTTGTACCAATGTCAAGAAAAGTTGTAGTCACTGAAGCAGCGTGATTTGATATACTATCTACTTTGAGTTCCCCATCTTTTTCAAATTCTACTTAAACTTCAAATTGAACTTTTGAATGTTTCATTTCATTTAATGTAATTTTTCCAAAAGAGAAGAACTATTTCCTTAACATTATATCTTCCGATGTTCACTTTTATAATTCAATGTGAGCGTAGTAAATCATATTCAATTCCTGGTTCAACAATAATGTCGCTTAACCCTAGTCCAATTTGTAAATCATCTTTAATAAATATTTTTTCAAGTATTTCAGATTTTATGGTGGTTTTTCGTTTCAAACTGTGTTTAAACAATGATTTTTTATCCGTATAAAATTGATATATTACTCAGCATTTCATGTAAAACTCTACATTTCTCTGCACATACTCAATATTTAGCGAAAATATCTACTTTAAATCGCAATATTACTGATCATTTTCATTAAAAACTCTATATTTATGATACAAACTCAATATTTAGCCACAATTTATCCCTTAAAATGGATATATTACTGATAATTTTCATGTAAAATCTAACATTGAATGATTATTTCTACTCAATATTTACCTTTGATTAATTTCTTTTAACACTCTATAATATGATATCCAAATTATAATGACGTCATAATAAATCGATTAAATTTCTCACTCAAAATTTCCACTAGTAACTTACTACATCTAAACTCGATATTTTCAACTTGTAAAGCATACTAGAATTGATCAAAATTCCAATCCATAGTGATAAATCTAACCTTTCCATTATATCTAGCACTCTGAAATATTCATACGTTGGAATACTCTCTCTAAAATTGATACAGTTCTCTTAAAAGTTTACGTCAAATTCTCAATAAATTCTTCAATTGAGCTTCGATTAGATATAAAATTCATGAAAACTATATCGAGAATCCTAAATTTAAACTAAAATATTAAACAGGCTCTATATTATACTAAGTGGACATATATGATAAATTAATATACTTGCTATTATTCAATACCTTATTACAAGTTTTAGTCTAATTAAACACAAATTCCATATTGAAGCCAATTTAACAATAAAAAATATTTAATCGAATATCAAAAGTTGATAACTAACTCTTAAATAACCAAAGAAGTAGTATTTTCAAATTGAATACTAGTATTAATTCTGAAATATAATTTTTTAATAGTTTTAATGTCAAGATTTTGGTTCATTTAATTTTTCTTAATCAAATTTTCCCTCTAAATGATTACTCAAATTTCTAAATAAGTTTGTTATCAGTGGTGTCGGTAATAATTCGTTTGGGGGTTCAACTCCTATCGTGGGCGAATTATTTTTTATTTTCAAAATTAAATTTTTTAATAGAATATAAATCTGTATATTTTATTTGATGTAAATTTAAAATTTTATAGAAATTGGTAAAGTAAATCTTGTATAATTTTTTATATTTAGTTAAGTTGAAATTATAAACTTGTTGAATTATTTTCTTAAAATATTGTAAATAATGTGTTCAAATTTAAGTTTTGAGTGACTTGATTTTAATTAAATAAACTATCAATATACTATAGTGGTTTTAAACTTAAATTTTCATGAAAATTATTAAAGTTTTATGATTATTTTGATAAAATTGTTATGTAATATACTATGTAATATAATAAAGGTCAGTAAGCTAAATAATTTAGAATTGAACATTTATTTTTAAGACGAGTTTGATCTTAATTTATTATGTTTAATGATTATTTTATAATTTTTTATGTAATAATTTAATTAACAATTAAAAATTTCATTTAAATATAATTTTTTAATATATCACATGCAAGTAACGTGAATCTATGAGGTAAACGAAACTCTTACGTTTATATGAAGTAAAAAGTATAATAATAATACCGATAGTACTAGTGAGTGATTTTGCTAAGTCTACGATTGGTATGGATTGGTATGGATTGGTATGGATTGGTATGGATTGGTATGGATTGGTATGGATTGGTATGGATTGGTATGAATTGGTATGGATTGGTATGGATTGGTATGGATTGGTATGGATTGGTATGGATTGGTATGGATTGGTATGGATTGGTATGGATTGGTATGGATTGGTATGGATTGGTGCGGATCTGTGCAGATGGGTACGGATGGGTGCGGATGGGTGTGGATGGGTGCGGATGGGTGTGGATGTGTGTGGATGGGTGTGTGTGTGAAATGTTTAAGAACCAAAGGTTCTAGAAGGTAGGTGTGTGGAATGTTCTAGAAGGTAGGTGTGTGGAAGGTTCTAGAATGTAGGTGTGTGGAAGGTTCTAGAAGGTAGGTGTGCTGGTCCACAACTACATGACATAATAACAGTTAGGTAACTAGTCTCAATATAGTGACCAGTGATGTAATAAGTGACCAGTAGTAAAGTGATGTAATCATGAGGTCACCAAAGGTCAATTACTAGGTAGCAACTAGTGGACAAAGGTCAATCTCCAGGTAGCAGCAATGTGTGTAGAGGTCAAATATTACGTAATAATTACGTAACCCAAGGGAGGTTTGTATATGACGGGCTCACATCCTACTACTATAGTAGTCACTTATTACATCACTGGTCACACTTATTGTGTCACTGCTCACGCTTATTATGTCTCTGGTCACTTATTATGTCGCTGGTCACTACTCGGAGACTGTTACCTAACTGTTATTATGTCACGTAGTTGTGGACCAACACACCTACCACACATCTAATAACAAATATGGGAAGTAAAAATTTTACTGTTAACATAATAATAATTTGTAAACAGATTTAAAAACCTTATATTCAAAACACCTTAATTTATTCAATTAATTACGATTATTATTATAATTTATATAAATAATTATTATTATAAATATATTTGTCAACATAATTATAAAAGAATAAATATGATAATTAAAGCTTGATTATTTTATTATTATTGACAGTAGAGTAAATATTTTTAGATCTTAGAAACATTATTTTCCGTAAACATTAAAACAATATTTATTTTCAACTGTCTATTTGCTCGGATTTATTGATTTCACTGTGAAGTTAAACCTGGAGTAAATTTTGAATTGACATTTCCATTGATATGCTCTGACTTTTTCTTAATAAAAATTCATTAATATAATAATAATTTCTCTCCGATTCTCCTAATTTAGCAATTTATATTCACCCACGCAAATTCATAATTATTAATTTCTTTTCAGACTGTAAGTTAATATTTTTATTCATTTAATAAATAAATTACAAATGTTGATAAATTGCTTGAAAAGAAATAACCATAGAAAAAGTTTTAAAATATTATTAAATGTTTGATAATTATCACTGTATTTTCAAAATATCGCTTTAACTTTGATTGGATAAAATAACTCTTTACCCGAGGAAATTGAAATGAAAATAAAAATTTTTTTTATCATGTTCCTAGCATATATTTTATTTTGTGATCATCATTAAATTACTTAATTAAATACATTAGATTTTTTATAACATTGGCATTTTCTCTTTCATTTTGTTAAAAAGAAATCATTTTAATAATTAATACATTTTTTGTTAATAAATTAAATTTTAACGCCAATCAAAATCTTTGAATGACATTTTGAAGGAAAAATTATTTTAATGTTATTAATTGAATATCTCATATATAAACTGAAATTATTAATTATTTTTAAGATAACATCTTTTAAATTTGAAATAATTTAAAAATTTCCCATTGTCTATAAATAAAATATTTACAAAAGAAATTATAAAATTAATATTCTTTTTATTAGTCTGTTTAACCAATACTTCATATTTGTATTACGCAATCGTAGGACAACTAATGGTAAAAGCAAGAGCGGATAATATGAGATTGGAGTGATATGACAATGATCGAATGAGAGTAGGTTGTGCAAGTGATATTAGAGTAAATAAATGCAATTAGAGACTCAAAGAGTTATCAAGTGAGCGTTGGCAAAGGCTATGAAGGTAATGTGAATGAGATTAAACACCACAGGGTGAAACAAAAGTAGAATATTCGTTCCAGGCTCTACTGCGATAAGTGAAGTTCCGCGAAGAATTCTTTTTTAATATATTAAATATTTTCGTAGTCAGATCATAGGAATCTTAATCACGACACTTTAAATAAGAGTGTTAACTTTGTCTTAGGTTTTAATAATCAGTATTTTAATACAAATTATCAATATTTCTTAATATGAAATATCAGTATTTTATTATTATGACCAGTTTTTTAATAAATTATCAGTATCACTCGATCAGTAATTAACTCAATGTTTATAATCAGTATTTTATTCTAATGATCAGTAATTTATTAGATTGACAAGCAAATTATTTTTTATGACAATTATTTAATTTTATTTGACTATTATTCTAATTAATTTGATTGGTAGTCAATTATTTATTGTTTTAAAAATAATTATTTGACTATTTAAAACGTTAACATTTTTAAATTTTAACAATTTTAAATTTAAAAACTAAATAAAAAATAATAACCATGGCTTCTCAAATCTAATTTTATGAATCTTCAAAATCATAAGATGATTTCGAAAATGAAATATATAAAGATACAGGCCCTCTAGCTCACATACACCCCCTCCACCCCCCGGCAAAAATTTTTTTGCGCTAAGTTTAAAAGTACAAATTTGTTTAGAACAAAGACAATGACTCATTCAAGGTCATTGAAACAAAGACCATGACTCATTCAAGGTCATTGGATGACTCATCAAATTTTTTCAAGGACATTTAAACAAAGACCATGACTCATTCAAGGTCATTGGGTGACTCATTATATTTTTAAAACAAAGACCATGACTCATTCAAGGTCATTGGATGACTCATCAAATTTTTTCAAGGTCATTTAAACAAAGACCGTGACCCATTCAAGGTCATTGGATGACTCATCAAATTTTTTCAAGGTCATTCAAAAGTAGGTCAAGGTCATTGGATGACTCATCATATTTTTTCAAGGTCACGGAATTTTTAAATCATTTTTTAATTATAATATATCTACTTACTTTTATAAGTAGTATATATTTGTAAATTTATTTTATTATTTTTATTATTAATATTTTTATTATTATTAATATTATTATTATTATTATTAATATTATTATTATTATTATTATTATTATTATTATTAATATTATTTTATATTATTATTATTAATATTATTATTATTATTAATATTATTATTATTATTATTATTATATTATTATTATTATATTATTATTATATATTATTATTATTATTATATTATTAATTATTATATTATTATATTATTATTATTATTTTATTATTATTTATTATTATTATTATTATTATATTATAATTATTTTTATTATTTTTATTATTTATATTATAAGTATTATTTTATTATTATTATTATTATTTTTATTATTCTTATTATTATTATTAATAGTATTAGTTTTATTATTATTATTATAAATATTATTATTTTTATTATTATTACATCACAACATTCAAATTCTCGTAGAATTATTCGGTTTCAAAAAGTCACTAATGAAATTATCTAGTTGTATATTATTTCTAAATAATATAAATCCTACAGAAATTAATATGCTTAATATATTCTGGGTATGCATGGATTTCAGGTTTGGCAAATATCGAGATGTTATTCAATCCTACATTGATAATGCAGATAAAATCGAAATAAAAATCAAGGATAAACTGGATGAAGTACAAAAACAATATCTTACATGTTCAAGTTGTTTAATTAATAAAGTCAATATTTTATATTTACCATGTGGGCATATCATTATTTGTTCATCATGTTTTAAAAACTCTAATAGGTGTGAAAGTTGTGGTATAATTATTGATGAGTACCATTCTGTGTATATGTAATAAATGTTATTTTGTTTCTAAAGAAATATTATTCAAGTTACTTTTAACTATTGTGAACATGATCTCAAACCCTAATTTATAAAAGCAACTAATAATAAAATAATCAAACATAATAAAATAAGTAAATGAAAATGTACAAGTTTAGTTTTCTATAATATACAAGTTTTATTACATAATTGTTCGAAATCGTCTGATAAATCCTTTTATTGATGATGATCATTCAGAAGCCAAAATTTCATTGAAAATATCTTGAAATGGCTGAGATCTAATATAGTTAAAAACACAATAAAAATTACGATAAGAGAGGACAATATGAAGTTTATGCTTAATTATTGACAGACCAAGTGAGGTCAAAAAGTACCTCGGCTTCATTGCACAAATTATGTTTAGCTTGTCGAGTAATTGCACATTACACAACTTTCATGCGCGGACACTACAAAGTGTCATAGGCACTAAATTAATTAATTAATGTTTATTACTACCAAAATAATTATTTGCAGACTAGGGAGATTATAGCCGCCTACGACCAGCTTGTAAATAAAATATAATAAAGTGTAAAGATATTATTATATTTAAAAATACAACAAATAATTCATCCATTTAAACTCATCGAAATCGAATGATGGGAGTCAAAATAATGTTATTATTTAGTCAAAACGTGATATATTAAAGGCGCGCGGGTATACTTTTAATCAATATAATTTGTAAAGTTTTTTTTTTATAACTATATTCCTAAAATCAATTAATAAAACCATAGTTTTTAATATATATTCATTAGTCAAGTCTTTGTTAAAAATTCACTTGTATTGCATATACATTGTGAACTAACATAATCCACGTATATTGAAAATTTGATATATTCATATTTGCTATAAAGAGTTTTAAAATATGTTGAAATTAAAAGTGTGAAAACTGAAAATACTCAGAAAGCAGAAAAAAATGATAATTGATATTAGTAATTCTGTGTTTATCCAATCTATTTGTATTAAGATATATTTTATAAGTAATATAACAACTGTAAAATAAAATATCTGTAATATTCAACAGATCTTTATTAATATTATTAATTAATACTATTATTATTATACTTTAACTTTTTATTATTATTACCATTTCATTAACATTATTTTCGTCTATTATAATTTTATTATCAATCATTTCTCATCATGTGTGTTATCAACATTTATATTTAAAGATCTAAATTTATAATTGAAGAATATTAAAATGTTTACTATTAAAATTATCAAAAGTGGATAACATAACTAATTAATGATAATATTAAGTTAATTTATAAAGTTTTTACTTAAATTTTGAACTCAAATATATTTTATAAGCTAATTTTAACTTAAAGTATATATTTTATGTGTAAATATCTAATTGTGGTTTGAGTGAGTAAATTGATGCACTATGTGTATATTAGTAACAGATGGCTATCAGGTAGGTACAATATGAGTAAAGAGGGAGTCAACACATAATAAATCAATAAAAAGAAAACTAATTCACCCAATGAATCAATAAAAACAAAAGCATAAGGAAACCAATCTACACAATAAAACCCCAGATATTTTATGAAAATATTTATTAAAATGACATTCTAGCACTATTGACTTTCCAAATTGGAGTCATGACATCATCTGAATTGATCCTGTATCCTTGTATAATGATAATTGTATACCAATGAAAGTTTTCAATAAAATTTACTTCTTTATTAGAAATATAAAACTTTGCATTCTCGTGGCCAAGATATATGTTGTTTTCGCTTCTTAACTTGATATTCATTGTATTTAGAATTTCTTTTACTAATTACAATCTGCATCCGATATTATTGGGTATTGATTAATGTGATTGGCATTGAAAATTTGTAAGTGATAGAAAATCTGAGAAAATTTAAGGTATGGCTATAATTCTTCACTATCATAAATTCAGTTTGCATGTCAAAATAATGATTATAGTTGTCATCGTATTTATACTATGTATATAACCAATGCAATGATAATGTATAATTTTACTATAAAGATTCTAAAAATATTTTGAAATTAAAAAAGTCAAAACTGAAGATACTCAGAAAGCTGAAAAATTAGCTATGATGTATATAACCTTAATGTCTGCATGACCTCTTCATAATCTCGATGTTTGAGTAATAAATTGCATCGATATTGCATTTTAAATGAATGGATATTGCAATAAAATATTATAAAAAATCATACGGAAACAAGTGATCAAAACTTATCTATATATATTTTTTTTATGATGGAATTATACCAGTTGAGGTTCTAAGGATCTATATAGAAATGTTTTATAATCAAGTAATTCTAAAACAAATTGAATAGTTATACATGTTTTTGTTACAAATTAATAAATTTTATCATAATTCATTAAAATATTTAAGTAAAACAATATAAAAAAGTTTTATGTAAATTGTTACATTGTTGTATTAACTTAATATTGAATCGAAGTAATGAACCAGCAAAATTTATTTAAATATTACCATCAAATTATTTATGATAATTATAGTAAAGATAATAAACGTTTTAAGTAAATTATTACAAAATCATAAAATAACACAACTTGCAAATACTGCGATAAATTATTTTAATAAAATAGTTAACAAATAATAATAATAATAATAATAATAATAATAATAATAATAATAATCATAAATTTTAATAATTTGACAGATAAAAAATTAGTTCTGATACTAGATGCTAACTAAATATTAACAAAATATTTTAATGGGGATACATAACTTGAGTACTTAATGTAATGTTCAGATGGATGAATAAGGTTTTGTTAATCATATACGATTCACGGCTTTTTATGTAAAAATAATTGAAAATGAGTCAATTATCATCAAATTAATACTGTCCAATAAAGATATCATAGCTTGTTTTAAATATCTGATTTAATCGAATTTCCATTGATTTGTCGTAGATTTTGAATCTAGAAACATACATTCAAAGATTTACTCACTGTTCAATGAAGGGGTTACATATCATTGTGGTATTAAATAAATCGGGAACAAAATTACTTTAAAGGGTTGATAAATGTATCGATACAAAGTTGACATATATGCACATACAAGGTTGACACAACTGCATTCACATGATATAACATTCACACATCTATCAATCAAAATCATGCATTTGGGTCGCAGATGAGTAATAAAATCAATCAAATAACAAAAATGAGCAAATCACATATAAAACACGATAATTATACATTGAGGTTATCAATTTTAATCAATGTGAGGTATTTATCACATATAAAATCTAACCTATTTCATACAATTTAACAGTCTTAATATGTTTGTTATGAAAACATGGGTATATTTGGGTACTTCATTGAAATATATCACTCACTGTTGAGAATTATTTTACGTTAGACATAAACCATCAAAACATTTATTTTAGAATTATTGGAAGTTGAACCTTGTTTTATAAAACTGTCGTAACTTTTATCAAATTCAATTGGTAAAACAGAAAATATATTTTTACTACATTACATATATACAAAATGATATTCTTCAATAATTATACCACAACTTTCACATTTACGAGTAGTGGTTTTGAAACAAGAAAAACAAATAATTATATGTCCACAAGGTAAATATATGATGAATGCTTTGTTAATCTGAGAAATTGATCATGTCAGAAAATCTTTTCTTGCATCGGACAGTTTTTCGAATTTTTATATTTCTATTTTATCGACATTATCCAGATCGAGAATTTCATCAGTGATTTGTTGAATCCAAACAAGTCTACAAAACATTCAACTAATTCATGTTTAAAGGATTTATTTCAATTTTGCTAGAAATATATCATCAAATTTTGATGCCAAAAGCCTATCAATTATTAAAAAGGTCTGACCCCCATATAACACCTAATTTAAATGGTTAGTTTATTCAATAAATTTTGTTATTCAGTGATATTCACGATAAAATATCCATGGCAATGTTGATATTTGGTTAATGAAAATATGGTCATACAATTTGATCATACAACATGGTCATACAATTTGAGCATACAACATTATCATATTAGATTTATAAAGTAAAATAAATATTTTTAAAGTTATTTTAAAATACTGCAACGTAAAATAATCATAAATTACCACAACGTAATGACTGATAGAATATATCTTCCAATAATTTAATTATAATTCATTGTTACATTATGAATAAAGAAAATAAAACCACTGAAAACAAGGAGTTGATATCTTCAATGAAACTGGAAAACTCGATAAGTAGAAATTTTAATTTTCATAAAGTTATATATTATTATTAGGAGACTCTATTGATAAAGTTATAAAACAGAGGATTGAAGAAACATTCTTAAAGGAACATCTGAAAGTGCAGAGAGAAGAGTATATGAAAATCTTTGAGAAATACATCACAGAAAAAGATGTTCTTATTAATAAATATCGAAAATGTGTATAAAGTTAGAAAAACTCAGAAGAGAAAACGAAAATTTAAAAGAACTATTGAATAAAGAAGACGAATGTTTTGAAAATAGAATTTATAACTTTTTGATTATTATTACTTTTATTTGTATTTATTTGTGTTTGTAAATAATTTATTAAAATTTATTGGATGAAAACTCATTCATAGAAAATCAAAATTTAGTTATGTTAGGAATACATTCAAAATCATATGAATTAATAATAATAATAATGATTATTTTTAAATTTTCGTAAAAGATGATCGTACTTTCGATATCATCAATCAAATGTATACTTGAAATTTTGTAGAAAATAAATGTTAATTATTTTTCAAATAAAAATGATGAATTAATACTCAAATATATATCTAAATATTTAAAATTAAAATTAAAAATAAAAAATTAAATTAAATAATCTACATAAAATATTTAATTTACCATTTCGTAAATGAATTCGAAAGTATCATAGGAAAATATATAAAATATTTGGATGAAAGTAACACAAAGAGTGTTTAATTGCACATTATAAATACACACATAAAAAGAACCATAATGACATTAATAAATACTATAAAATACATAGTAAAACAATATTATGTTCAATTCCCAAACAAAGACATTGCAATTTAGGTGCAACGAGCATACATTAATCTGATTGGACAAAGTCGCTTTAAAAACAATAATATAACAGTGTAACTGGAAAATCTTTCTTTGGGTTATAAATTTCGTCTATGAAACCGGTTTAATAGATTTTTAAATGTTTTGGCGGAAAAATACTTGCAAAGGAAAATATTTGAGAATGACCCATACTTTTACATAACTTATATATTTTCTTACCAAAATATCCAATAAATATATATAAAAATAAACATAATTTCTAAACATATATATATATATAGAAGTTGACTAAGCCTGTATGACTTCCAATTTGGTAACAAATACTAATTATATAATTAATATTAGTAAATTTATTAAGAACTTACTAAATGGCTATGTATTAACTAATATACATATAAATGATTCGCTCAATGTTGTATGATAATGTTGTATGCTCAAACTGTATGACCATGTTGTATGATCAAATTGTATGACCATATTTTCATTAACCAAATATCAACATTGCCATGGATATTTTATCGTGAATATCACTGAATAACAAAATTTTATATTTTACTAAACATTTATTAAACATTCATTAATAAATTACTTTAGATTTTATTTTCATAAATGGTGATAAAGGATACAGAAGTTTGGTTTGATATTTATTGAATAAACTAACCATTTAAATTAGGTGTTATATGGGGGTCAGACCTTTTTAATAATTGATAGGCTTTTGGCATCAAAATTTGATGATATATTTCTAGCAAAATTGAAATAAATCCTTTAAACATGAATTAGTTGAATGTTTTGTAGACTTGTTTGGATTCAACAAATCACTGATGAAATTCTCGATCTGGATAATGTCGATAAAATAGAAATATAAAAATTCGAAAAACTGTCCGATGCAAGAAAAGATTTTCTGACATGATCAATTTCTCAGATTAACAAAGCATTCATCATATATTTACCTTGTGGACATATAATTATTTGTTTTCTTGTTTCAAAACCACTACTCGTAAATGTGAAAGTTGTGGTATAATTATTGAAGAATATCATTTTGTATATATGTAATGTAGTAAAAATATATTTTCTGTTTTACCAATTGAATTTGATAAAAGTTACGACAGTTTTATAAAACAAGGTTCAACTTCCAATAATTCTAAAATAAATGTTTTGATGGTTTATGTCTAACGTAAAATAATTCTCAACAGTGAGTGATATATTTCAATGAAGTACCCCAAATATACCCATGTTTTCATAACAAACATATTAAGACTGTTAAATTGTATGAAATAGGTTAGATTTTATATGTGATAAATACCTCACATTGATTAAAATTGATAACCTCAATGTATAATTATCGTGTTTTATATGTGATTTGCTCATTTTTGTTATTTGATTGATTTTATTACTCATCTGCGACCCAAATGCATGATTTGATTGATAGATGTGTGAATGTTATATCATGTGAATGCAGTTGTGTCAACCTTGTATGTGCATATATGTCAACTTTGTATCGATACATTTATCAACCCTTTAAAGTAATTTTGTTCCCGATTTATTTAATACCACAATGATATGTAACCCCTTCATTGAACAGTGAGTAAATCTTTGAATGTATGTTTCTAGATTCAAAATCTACGACAAATCAATGGAAATTCGATTAAATCAGATATTTAAAACAAGCTATGATATCTTTATTGGACAGTATTAATTTGATGATAATTGACTCATTTTCAATTATTTTTACATAAAAAGCCGTGAATCGTATATGATTAACAAAACCTTATTCATCCATCTGAACATTACATTAAGTACTCAAGTTATGTATCCCATTAAAATATTTTGTTAATATTTAGTTAGCATCTAGTATCAGAACTAATTTTTTATCTGTCAAATTATTAAAATTTATGATTATTATTATTATTATTATTATTATTATTATTATTATTATTTGTTAACTATTTTATTAAAATAATTTATCGCAGTATTGCAAGTTGTGTTATTTTATGATTTTGTAATAATTTACTTAAAACGTTTATTATCTTTACTATAATTATCATAAATAATTTGATGGTAATATTTAAATAAATTTTGCTGGTTCATTACTTCGATTCAATATTAAGTTAATACAACAATGTAACAATTTACATAAAACTTTTTTATATTGTTTTACTTAAATATTTTAATGAATTATGATAAATTTATTAATTTGTAACAAAAACATGTATAACTATTCAATTTGTTTTAGAATTACTTGATTATAAAACATTTCTATATAGATCCTTAGAACCTCAACTGGTATAATTCCATCATAAAAAAAATATATATAGATAAGTTTGATCACTTGTTTCCGTATGATTTTTTATAATATTTATTGCAATATCCATTCATTTAAAATGCAATATCGATGCAATTTATTACTCAAACATCGAGATTATGAAGAGGTCATGCAGACATTAAGGTTATATACATCATAGCTAATTTTTCAGCTTTCTGAGTATCTTCAGTTTTGACTTTTAATTTCAAAATATTTTTAGAATCTTTATAGTAAAATTATACATTATCATTGCATTGGTTATATACATAGTATAAATACGATGACAACTATAATCATTTATTTTGACATGCAAACTGAATTTATGATAGTGAAGAATTATAGCCATACCTTAAATTTTCTCAGATTTTCTATCACTTACAAATTTTCAATGCCAATCACATTAATCAATACCCAATAATATCGGATGCAGATTGTAATTAGTAAAAGAAATTCTAAATACAATGAATATCAAGTTAAGAAGCGAAAACAACATATATCTTGGCACGAGAATGCAAAGTTTTATATTCTAATAAAGAAGTAAATTTTATTGAAAACTTTCATTGGTATACAATTATCATTATACAAGGATACAGGATCAATTCAGATGATGTCATGACTCCAATTTGGAAAGTCAATAGTGCTAGAATGTCATTTTAATAAATATTTTCATAAAATATCTGGGTTTTATTGTGTAGATTGGTTTCCTTATGCTTTTGTTTTATGATTCATTGGGTGAATTAGTTTTCTTTTTATTGATTTATTATGTGTTGACTCCCTCTTTACTTATATTGTACCTACCTGATAGCCATCTGTTACTAATATACACATAGTGCATCAATTTACTCACTCAAACCACAATTAGATATTTACACATAAAATATATACTTTAAGTTAAAATTAGCTTATAAAATATATTTGAGTTCAAAATTTAAGTAAAAACTTTATAAATTAACTTAATATTATCATTAATTAGTTATGTTATCCACTTTTGATAATTTAATAGTAAACATTTTAATATTCTTCAATTATAAATTTTAGATCTTTAAATATAAATGTTGATAACACACATGATGACGAAATGATTGATAATAAAATTATAATAGACGAAAATAATGTTAATGAAATGGTAATAATAATAAAAAGTTAAAGTATAATAATAATAGTATTAATTAATAATATTAATAAAGATCTGTTGAATATTACAGATATTTATTTTACAGTTGTTATATTACTTATAAAATATATCTTAATACAAATAGATTGGATAAACACAGAATTACTAATATCAATTATCATTTTTTTCTGCTTTCTGAGTATTTCAGTTTTCACACTTTTAATTTCAACATATTTTAAAACTCTTTATAGCAAATATGAATATATCAAATTTTCAATATACGTGGATTATGTTAGTTCACAATGTATATGCAATACAAGTGAATTTTTAACAAAGACTTGACTAATGAATATATATTAAAAACTATGGTTTTATTAATTGATTTTAGGAATATAGTTATAAAAAAAACTTTACAAATTATATTGATTAAAAGTATACCCGCGCGCCTTTAATATATCACGTTTTGACTAAATAATAACATTATTTTGACTCCCATCATTCGATTTCGATGAGTTTAAATGGATGAATTATTTGTTTGTATTTTAAATATAATAATATCTTTACACTTTATTATATTTTATTTACAAGCTGGTCGTAGGCGGCTATAATCTCCCTAGTCTGCAAATAATTATTTTGGTAGTAATAAAACATTAATTAATTAATTTAGTGCCTATGACACTTTGTAGTGTCCGCGCATGAAAGTTGTGTAATGTGCAATTACTCGACAAGCTAACATAATTTGTGCAATGAAGCCGAGGTACTTTTTGACCTCACTTGGTCTGTCAATAATTAAGCATAAACTTCATATTGTCCTCTCTTATCGTAAATTTTTATTGTGTTTTTAACTATATTAGATCTCAGCCATTTCAAGATATTTTCAATGAAATTTTGGCTTCTGAATGATCATCATCAATAAAAGGATTTATCAGACGATTTCGAACAATTATGTAATAAAACTTGTATATTATAGAAAACTAAACTTGTACATTTTCATTTACTTATTTTATTATGTTTGATTATTTTATTATTAGTTGCTTTTATAAATTAGGGTTTGAGATCATGTTCACAATAGTTAAAAGTAACTTGAATAATATTTCTTTAGAAACAAAATAACATTTATTACATATACACAGAATGGTACTCATCAATAATTATACCACAACTTTCACACCTATTAGAGTTTTTAAAACATGATGAACAAATAATGATATGCCCACATGGTAAATATAAAATATTGACTTTATTAATTAAACAACTTGAACATGTAAGATATTGTTTTTGTACTTCATCCAGTTTATCCTTGATTTTATTTCGATTTTATCTGCATTATCAATGTAGGATTGAATAACATCTCGATATTTGCCAAACCTGAAATCCATGCATACCCAGAATATATTAAGCATATTAATTTCTGTAGGATTTATATTATTTAGAAATAATATACAACTAGATAATTTCATTAGTGACTTTTTGAAACCGAATAATTCTACGAGAATTTGAATGTTGTGATGTAATAATAATAAAAATAATAATATTTATAATAATAATAATAAAACTAATACTATTAATAAAATAATAAAATAATAAAATAATAATAATAATAATAATAAAATAATATATAATAATAATAATAATAATAATAATAATAATAATAGTAATAATAATAATAATAATAATAATAATAATAATATATATAATAATACTGATAAAATTAATAATAATAATGATAAAATTAATAATAATAATAATAATAATAATATTAATAATAATAATATTAATAATAATAATAATATTAATAATAATATTAATAATAATAAATAATAATAATAATATTAATAATAATAATAATATTAATAATAATAAAAATATTAATAATAAAAATAATAAAATAAATTTACAAATATATACTACTTATAAAAGTAAGTAGATATATTATAATTAAAAAATGATTTAAAAATTCCGTGACCTTGAAAAAATATGATGAGTCATCCAATGACCTTGACCTACTTTTGAATGACCTTGAAAAAATTTGGTGAGTCATCCAATGACCTTGAATGAGTCATGGTCTTTGTTTTAAAAATATGATGAGTCATCCAATGACCTTGAATGAGCCATGGTCTTTTTTAATGACCTTGAAAAAATTTGATGAGTCATCCAATGACCTTGAATGAGTCATGGTCTTTGTTTCAATGACCTTGAATGAGTCATTGTCTTTGTTCTAAAAAAATTTGTACTTTTAAACTTAGCGCAAAAAAAATTTTGCCGGGGGGAGGGGGTATGTGAGCTAGAGGGCCTGTGAGCTAGAGGGCCTGTATCCCACTACTAACATATTAACAGAGGTACCAATCGAATGAAAAAAGATCACGTGATTGAAGTTTGAAATGACATTTACAAATATAGATAAAGCGATCGACTTCATTAAATCCGAAAATACTTGGAGTTATCATTATGAAAATAGAACTATTATAGGTGTAACAAAGCAAAATTAAGAGGAAAACAATGTTCAGCTGGCATTTTACTTCAGATTCACCTTAACAATGAGTGCGTTGATTTATATTGAACTGGACCAGATCACATGCACGACAATCTATTAGATAATAATAAATTAACTGAAGAGATGAAAGAAGAAATTAAGATGCTTTACGATTTAAAAATGAAACCAAAACCAATATTGCAAAAACTTAGAAAAAAAGGCTTACATCCAAAAAACCAATCACAAGTATCCAGCTATTTGAAAAAATTAAATAAATCAACAAATATCAGTCTTGAGAACTTGAACAGTGGTGTATCGATCATAGTAGTATACCTGAAGACAAAAATGAAAGTTTTGTTGCTGCATTCAGCATTCGATAAGGCAATGAAGAAAACTAACAACAAATCGAAACTGAAGATGAAGAGAAAGAGCATGAATACAACTTTAGAGTTCTAATTTCTACGAAAAGACTTTTGAAATTAGCAAAAAAAACTAAAACAATTCACACTGATGCTACATATAAGTTAAATTGGGAAGACATAATTGATACAGCCGATATTGACCGCCATTTTCATACATTCGGTATCTCCATGTACTCAAATGAAAAAACAAAAGATTTCATTTTTATATTTGAATCACTTGTTAATTCGTTCAGAAATCTCGGTGAGAACATCCATTTTGATACTTTGATTTCAGTCGCTTCAAAAATAATCCGAAAGGCTTTCAAAAAGCTTTTTGGAGAAGATTCAAACTTAATTATGTGTTGTTCTCACATGCGTCGTAATGTAGTCAAACATTTGCATTTAGTTGAACAAGAATTCAGAGAGGACATATCAAACGATATTGATACTCTTCAGTTGGCTTCAAATAAGATTAGTTTTGAAAAAGCCAAGAAATTATTTATTAAAAAATGACTTCAAAAGAAACAAAATGGTTTTATCGACTATATGAAGGAAATGTGGTTAACAACTCTTCAGAATTGGTATGAAAGATCACTCAGCAATACTCCATCAACCCACAATGCACTAGAATCCTTTAATTTAGTTATTAAAAAAAGAAGATACTCTTAGAGAAAGATTTCCGTGTTATTTTAAACTTTGTCTCGATTCTGTTAAAAAATGGTCAAATCTTTATGAAAACAATGACAAAGTATTCGTCGAATCTCCAACGATTGTTCTCAAAAAATTTACAGATTGTTACCATTGGGCCAAAAGTAGTAAAATAATAACATCTAAAACTTTTTCCAATTGTGTAGAGTACTACTGTCCAGCAGGAAACGAATCAAAAGTATCAGAGGATCAGATACAAAATGTGAAAGACATGCATTGGAATACGTTCGATAAATTCAGAAAAAGATCTTCGGTTGTGTGGATCGTAAATATTTCGTTAGATGGTGCCAAATTGAAGGAAGGTACGTGTGCTTGTCTATCTTTTTTAAAAGAATACATGTGTAAGCATGTAATTTGTGTATCTATTCGTCTAAATTGTGTCAAGCCATAACCTGCTGCCAAACAAATACCTATCGGAGAGAGACCTCAGCGAGGAATACCAAAGAAAACAACAAAAGCAATACTAGTAGAATAAATCAAAAATATATTTGTTTTAAAAGAAAATTAATTTCAAATTTAAATAAAATAATTGATAAAACTAAATAACAACTTTTAATACTGATCATTTTTCTTTACTGATAACCTTATACCAATCATTATTAAAATAAATACTGATCTTTTTTTAATTTTTGTTTGATCAAATTCCATTTAAATACTAATCATTTATTAATTTTTAAGTGATTTAATGACATTAAATATTAATCATTTAATTAAAATATTGATCATTTTAATAAAATACTGAAAAAAAATTTTTTTGCTGATCATCTTTTACTTAAAATACTCATCAAAAACATTAAAAAATACTAATCATTTTTACTAAAATATTGATCATTTTATTTGTTGCCGTTAACATTTGGATATGAAAAAAATCTTTTAATCGACATTATACTAGTATGTAATACACATTACTAAAATATATAGATCATTATCATTTAAGGAATACGAATACATCTCTAGCAGCTAACCCACCTCATCACGTATCATATCCCTGAAACCTTCCTTCCTAGCAATCGACCTAGTTTAAATGCCTTATCCACTACCAAATTTCTTTTAATATTTTGTGTTAATTCTGTGAATATGTGGACAATTTTAGACCTCAATTTCTTCAATAACCTCCACCTTACAGAAAACTTTCTGTCAGTCATCTAGCGAAAGAGTTTTTGGAAAGTGCATTTATAAAACATAGTTTATAGATATGCCAGAAAGAAACAAAAACTATGTTTCTACAACAAAAAAGAAATTTGACATATAAGACATTGTTTTGATAAAAAAACAATACAAATAAAAAAGACGATGAAATATATTTTAGGCCGGTGAAAGTTGTGAAACAGATACATGAAAGGAGCTATGAAGTAAAGTTAGTCAATGGTAGAACGTTAATAATAAGCATTGAATGGCTTAAGCCATTTAAAACGAGAAAGTATGTGAGAATGGCATTCAATTAAATAATTAATAAATAACAAATTAATTTTAGAATGTGTTAGTGTATGTTGTTCTTTGATGCGGTTTGTTCAATTCCATATTAATACATTATTACATTGAAAGATCGTTTTTGTTTGAATAATATTCTGGAAGATCAGAATGTTTGAATTAATAAAGAGTATTAAGGAGTAAATTTATTTTTTATCATCTTTGATAGGCTGATCGAAATATTCTAACTGCTGCTAAATATCTGTTTTTTGGATATCTAATCATTTGATCCATATCGTAACATTGATATTTGAAATGACCATTTTTTACAATGGTTGCACGTCACATTTGGACAATTAGTACGAATATGTCCTGTCTATTTACATGCCCAACATCGTCTTGGTTGATTAATTGCTCCTTGGTTTTATCTATTTTGAAATTATCTATTATCTATTTTGCTGGCTTGATTTTGTGAATAAGTTTGTGCTTATTATATCTAAAACCTGGTTTTCCACTTCTTTTTCTCGTATTGTAGTTGTATGTTTCTGAAATTTGGACGACTTTAACTAAAACCGTTATGGTACTGGTTATTCTGTTCTCTTTTTTGGTCCCATTATTGATTCTGTTTCATTATTGCGGTTTTTACATAACTTTTAATTCATTTTTATGTTCCAAATATTCTGTATCTATCTCTCGTTTTAAGTCATCATATTTTACAATTCTTTCTTTTTCTTCATCAACAGTTTTTAGATCTAACATTTTGATATATTGTTTTTACATCTGGATCTTCCAGTGCATTTTAAATAAAAAATCTTTAAATCTTCTTCATTTAAATCATGTTTCAGAATATTTTTGGCATATCTATCTATTTTCCTTAAAAAAATCATTATTCGAATCCGATTCTCTTCTATATGCTACAGTAGTGTTTAAATCATTTGCTAAGTTAGCCGGTTTCACAAATGCTGTTTGTATTTTTATCTTATAATTTTCTGCATTATTTGTTGTTTCGTAGCTTTAATTTCTTGTAGCTTTAATGACAAAAAAGCTTAAATGAAAATCCCACGATGTTGATCGGCTGTCTGTGCTAGTTCAAAGAATTTTTCTATTTCCTCCAAAATTTTTCTGTGTCATCAGCAAAATTGAAAATTTTTAGTGAATTGATAAATTAAAGCATTGGTGTAATCATATTAAGATTTAAAACATTTAAAAAAATTTTCAAATTGGTATTATTCAAACAAAATTGTTAAATAAAACTTGTAGAATTTAATTAATTTAATTATATTAAAGATAAATAAATTATTATATTTATCTCATAGTTTCAATTAATTTAATTTATTTTATTAATAATTGTGGGTCTTATCTAAACATTTGTAACTGATAGAAAAGAATAATAAAATAAAATAACTAAATAACTACAAACATTCACGATTCAAAGATTTTCTGCAATAAAAACATAAATGAGTATTTTAAATAGAATAGGACACTAAATTTAAATTTTAAAATAAAATTATAAATATTTACGAAGATATCTCCTTATCAATTATTCTACATAGATAAAATCATAGACGATTGCTAGTTTATGTTTAAAACTTAGCTAAAGTATCACGTTTTGTGTATAATTTTGACTAAACGAATGTTAGATTTTGTTAGAAAAGCATAACATTGGTAAAAAATAAAAATAGATTTTATATATAGTCAAAATTTTATCAAAAATATACTTACATACTTGTCTTTATAATCTTGTCTTTGTTGCAAAAACATCCGTCATTGATTTTTAAAAAATATTTTTAAAAACTATAAAACTAAAGAAATTAAATTTGATTTGAAATTACTTAAAAATGACTATTGAAAACTAATATTCATGATAAAAGTGAATATTTTATAAATTAAAATAAGTCTCATTTAACAGTATTATCATTTAACGGTCTACTCATAGGTATAACGATACTGTTGAAAACCCTCATTTGAATTTTTAAAATATTAGGACACCTGTGATTTTATATTTTTTTTGAAATAGTAAAATAATGTATTTTTATTTATTTAAAAATTCCAGAACTTAAAATATTGTTCAGAATCGTGGTGATTTTTTTATTAAAAAATATTTTACGTAATTTTTAAAATTAATTATTCAACAGTTATTGAAATAAAAATAATAAAAAATTATTAAGCCGCTTTATTGAAGTATGTCACTTGTAAATTGCTAATATTTAAAATAATAATCATAATAATAATAATAATAATAATAATAATAATAATAAAAATAATAAAAATAATTTTAAATGATAATGTTCTGTATTAACAGATATTTTTATATGTAAAAAGTCGTCAAATTTAAAAAATAATTAACATTAAAATTAAAAACTTTCTTTTTTTCCATCTCAGTCAAACAACGAAATTTTCAATTACTTTTCGTTAACATCAAATCGTCTGCAACTTATTATTGGATTTATGAAAAATTTGACAAAATTATCTGAACACGACATAAAATCAAATTGCCAAATATTATTAAATTCAATTCAAAGCAGAAAAAAAGACCCTTATTTCCAAAAGATATTTGTTTAATTTTTTAAGGGTGCAAGTTCAATTAATTAATGAGACGCGATTTGATTGGCTGTTGCTTAATCCAATTACGATGGAGTTGTTTTTGTCAGTTTTATTTTTCAATGATAAAATCGCATTTTTTTACTTATGAATTTTTCCGAGGCGTATCTTGTACAAATTTTCGGACGTAATATTTCTCGTCAAGAACTTTGCCAGTCGATCTCAATAAAATGGAATCTCACATTTTTACAGTTACCTGAGCAATGCCGGCCTGTTTCCTATGATAAAGTTCCTCTGATAGTGATTAGTACAGTGTTAACTTTGCTAAGTGTTGGCACATGCATTGACAATTGTCTCATGATATCGGCCGTAGCTCTTGTTAAAAAATTACGAACTCCTTGCAACATGTTAATTCTCAACCTTGCAGTTACAGATTTATTAGTCGGCACTCTCGTCATACCGTTTGCAAGCATATACCAAATCAAAGGTTACTGGATATTCGATGAGATAGTATGTGATATATTTATTCTTTTTGATGTTTTGCTATGTACCTCATCAATACTTAACTTATGTGCAATATCTGTTGATAGATATCTTGTAATTACTCAACCATTTAAATATGCTGTGAAACGCACAAGAAAAAGGATGCTTTGTATGATTTTGTTAGTCTGGACTGCGTCTGGCTTGATAAGCATTCCTCCGCTTTTTGGATGGAGACAAAAGCGACACCCTTATACTTGTGATTACAGTGAAGATTTAGGCTATCAAATATATGCAACATTTATCGCGTTTTACTTGCCACTGGTCGTTATGTTAGTACTTTATGGAAGGATATTTAGATTAGCAAAGGCGATGGTTGCGGCTGAAATTAAAAACAAAATCAACACTGACTGCTCTGAATCAATTACAACAAGCGTTTCCAGACGAGGATCTTTCACAGACGATGGAGAAGATACTACGACTAAAGGAACTTTACAAGTGGTCGGTGATTTTTTCAAGCCAATTTCTCGACGTTTGAGTTTTAGAATTAATACAGATAATTCAAATACTATCTATAATCCGGTGTATGACGAAATGGGTTTAAGTCCAAAGAAAAATGTTTTCTTCAATCGTCGATCGTCAGACGTTAGTAAAACTAGTTTGGGCAATGTCAACAACAAAAGACGTCAAGTAAACCCAATGGATGTTCCAATCATACAAATAGACTACACAGGAATCAAAGATGAAAATCAAAACTCTGAGTACTTACAAAACAAACCAATGCAAAATTTTCACAAACCACAAAAAGCCAGCGTCGAGGCGAAAGCTGTAAGAACTTTGGGAATAATAATGGGCTGCTTTACCATTTGTTGGCTACCGTTTTTCCTGATGCAAGTTAGTAATATTTATAGCTGTGGTAAAAGTTATTAATTAAAAAAGTTACATTTATTTTAATAACTTTTAAAAGGAATCTCGTAATAATATATAACTATCAACTAATTTTTGTAAAGAAAAATCTATATACTTTATTAGAAAATTAGAAAATAACCAATGTAACAATATTGCGCTTTGTGCAATTTCGATCAATCAGATTTCACTATAATCCGCTTTTTAATTTAAAAATATGAAGTCTAAAATTTGTCAGATTTTAGTAAAAGCAAATATCTAAGTAAGATATACGTAACTCAATAATCAAGATAATGCATATTTTATTTCATAATATTAAAATTCTTTAAATATCTTTAAATCATTATCTTCAAAATTTATAGATTTTCAAATAAAATGTAATATTTAATCAAAGTTCGTATGAAAAAAAATTTATCATTTATGAACTACACTATGTATACAGAGTTAAAAAATCAAATTTTTTTGGTCATAACTCAGAAAATTGATCGAGTGCATTAGAAATCATGTAGGTCATACCAGATCCCGTGGTTTCTGTCTAATACAAAGTTATCATATATTTTTATTGGAGTGCGGGACATGTTCAAATCAAAATTTAAAAGAACGCTTAACACATTAAAGGACAGAGTTTTCTAAGATTATTTATTCGTAAGTTAATAAATTGCATTAATTACTATAAAAATTGGAAATAAAATTGAATAAGGTTTAATTGCGAAAATGTTAAAAGCGTTACAGGTCAAATGTGGGACACTTTCCACGGCTGATTTTACACTGGCCACTTTTTTCTAATGTCAGTTATTTTGAAATCAAAATTAATAAATAATTATCTTTAATCTGCTGTAAGTCAGTAACGTTTGATATCTCTGGCTATTATACAAATTCGATAACTTTTAATAATTTAACTAAATATTATTTCTATAAAAATAGAAAAAATTGTATAATTGCCTTTTGTTTTCTTAAAAAAATTTATTAAAATTTCTGTTTATAATAAATAATATATTGACATACAATAAATTATTTATTATATACACAATAAACACATTGTTTTTGGCCGTCTAATTTTAATTAACGCCGATTCTATACAACAAATTTGATCAATTTAATTATTTTAAATAAGTATAATATTTCATAATTAATTATATATTATAATTTAAATTTCAAAAATTATGAAAGTTTAATAAAATATGATAATTATTTTTCCAATAATATTATCTTGATATGAAATAAGTTAGCACAGGAGTAAAAGACTTTTATAGTAGTTAAAATTGATAATTCTTTACCAAGGCAATGGAAATTTGCAAACTTCTCCGAATAATAAATTTATTAACAACTAAAGTAATCACGCCAATTCATGGTAAGCTATGAAACTGATTCATAGCAACCCAACATAGTTAACTTTATTATTGAAATGTAACAAATGAAAAATTAAGTCAGAATCTATATTTAAATTATAAATAAAATTAATATAAAATATCATTATGATGGGTATTAACAGGAACAAACTGGACCGGCGGGACAACTGATAAATTCCATGTGGACCGGTCTAAAAAAGCCATTGAATTAAAAAAGAAATTTATATGAAAACTATAAAAAATAATTAAAAAAATGTTTTTAAAATAATTAATTTCAATTACATAATATGTATTTGGTCTAATTTGTAATATTTAATAATACCAATTTTCGTTTACTATTATATGTGATGTTAATTTTTTTACTATCCTAAAAATCCATTTTTAAAAAAAAGTCGCTCAAATCGGTCAGTTCACTACTGGGTATTATATCTCAAATTAGTTTTAAAATATTGGGTTTATTTGATTATAAGTCAGTTTGCTCTCTGACTTATCATGTTCAAATTTTGCAAACAAAATTAACAGAACCCAACACAGGGAAATTTTATTCGTATTTACCACAATAAACACAATCGTGAATACAATATCTAATTATCTGCATCTTTGCGATAGGGTTAAGTTCTACCACGACAGATAACCCTTTCTGGTACGCAAGTTAAATGTAAAGTATTTAATATTAATTGTCATTCTCTCTCAGAATCATTTCAGTAATTCAACAAAAGATAAACTTTTGGATGTTTCAAATATTTCGTACACTTTGAATAATTACTTTATTTTGTCACTCTCAATTTTCCCTTCAACTCATATTTTTTAAACCTGTTTTTTAAACTAATCATATTAAGTTTTAATCCAATAACTATTTTGGTTTTTTTAAATTTTTTAAAAATATTTTTTATTGACTTTTTTGAGAAAATTGATTAAATTATCTCTTCGAGTTTCTATTTGGTTCGGAATATCCACATGCTTTAATTTATTAATTTTTATTTATTGAATATCTTTTTCTAGGGACCTCCAATTGACATTTCTTCTGTTGTTATTCTTTCATACCTGTTTCCTCCTCAATATGCCCACTTTAATTTTTTATTCAAGTTTTAATTAAATTTTGTATTTATTCGTTTTGAATATTACCCTATTTTTTATTAACCCCCAAAAAAGGTTATATTTTGGAAGCAGTCAACAAAAGTCACAATTAAGTTTAACCGGTTTCAAAATACGAAATAGCAGAAAATCAATCAAATATCAAATTTTAATTTCAAAAAAAGGGATCAGATATAGATTAGGCAATGATGAAAATCATTATAATGAATATATCAGAATACGTTTAGAAAGGATCAAAACAGAAAGAAATGTATAAAAACAGTAAATCGTTATATGGAAGATGCGGAAAAAGATTATCATAAGGAAGGCGCATGGTAGGATAATTAATTATATTTTTACTACGAGATTATGAAAGAAAGGTAGATTGTCAAACAGAGGCAATTTGGATTGAAGTTCTTTAATCAAATGAATTGTTCTATTATATTTGGTAAATTAAAATTAAAAACCACCAGCATTTTGACTCAGACTGGGACAAAGAAATCGAGAATATGATTTAGAGAGTAGTTAGTGTTGGAACAGAATCAAATTATTGAAGGTGAATATTGGTAGCAAAGTGCAAGGAACCAAAAAATTATAGTAGGACTTATCGGGTAGTCATAACACATTGTTTCTTGATGTAATAACTTGGTCTATGATTTGTGATAAATAATAGTAAATACAAATATAGGTTGTATTGTGTTACTTTAGAGCGCATTATTATTATTTGTTTATTAAAACCCAACAAATATCACAAAGCGCTACCCAAACATACGTTTTAAGATATATTTAGAGAAATTTTTCTTTCATCATCAGGAGAGATGCAAAAAACTACGTCTATCTAAGAAAACATATAGATAGATATTTAAGAGATAAAAGTGAGATTTTTGATGCCATTTCATGTCTCTTGAAGTCTTTTATAGATTATTAGATTTTACACTTTTACTTCACTTCACCTTTGTTCTTAAAATGTTTACATTAAATGGAAAATTCAGAATAGATTAAAAGATGTACATCACATAAGTGCAAAGAATATGTTAAATTAAAACAGATCTCGTTCATAATTTTCTTTTAAATATAAATAAATAATCACCAATTGAAAATTTTAAAAATATTTGTAGTTAATTTTAAAATTAAAAAAAAATACAGTTGAAGCAAGACATCTTTCCGCACGAGTTATTATTGTAAATCTGATATTTACCAACATTCTAAAAAATAATTTTTTGTCAATTAATTATTAATTTATTTCATTAACGCTCTCTGTAAACCTAATCGATGCATTATTTGGTGCTTTTTTTTACGATTATTATGGAAGTTAGTGCTGATTTCTAAACTAAGTGACCGTAATTTTTATCTGTTTTTCTTAATAAACCTTTTATTTTTCTCATTATGTTGTAATAAATAACAATAAAAAATAATTTTCACAAGGGGTTTTATTTTTATACGTTAAATGGTTTATGTAAATTCTTCATTCTAACTATGGCGATCCGAGTGAAAAAATTCAACAAAAATAAAACAATTAAATTTTTTAATATGCTTTCAAAGGAAGAATTACAAAATTAGTTCTGTGGATGTTAAAAAATTAAAAATTAAAACAATATAATATAAATTAATTATTATAATTAACAAGTATTATGTGTAACAATGATTAAAATATCGCGGAGACGCAATAAATGACATTTTAATACAAAATTTAATCAAAAAAATTAAAAATAGAATTATTTACAAATTATATTACATTTTCTCATTTTCTTTAGCAAATTTCAATTGACTACTTAAATATTTTATGTTTTGGAATTAGCATTCACGTCTCTGCACTAGAAGAGTTCTTGATATCCCATTTTGACATTTTTACCGTTTGAGAACTGACAGCTTTGTAGGTGACGTCCTTTGTCAGAATAAATGGAAATCAAAGTCCGGCTATGCCTGAAATATATGAAATATTCGATAATATTTATGTATCTTATTCTTTGAGGTTCATCATCGTCTTTGGAGTTTTCAATCTGTAGCTATTTTGTTGTAGTAATAAATACTTTCTTTAATACAAAACCGAGTAAAACTAAGCCTTTATTAGTATAACTTAATCCATTTTTTCATTATATAATTTGATATTAACGATAGTTTATTTTTGCATTGACGATTGGAGGATTTATAAATTGACGCGCGGAATCTGAGTAACGAGATTTACAACAAAGCCCTGGTGAATTGGCTGAAAGAGGTTGAAACACATCTGATAAAATTTATATGGATATTTTTTAATTAACTTATTGCAAACGGATTATATTTGACATAGACGAGTAGGGTGGATAAGAGCCCCCAGATGCGGAACCCTTCCAGGGAAGAAAAAGTTCATTTTCCAAATTTAATGTAAAATTTTTAAGATCAAATTCGTTTTAAAGTATCGCATTTACTGATAGATAATGAAAAGTTAACCAATAGTACAAAGTGAGCTTACCAGCCCAAACACCTGACCTCCTCAATGTGAACGTCAAGGTCATATTTTTCAAGGTCAAATAAGTAGGTCAAGGTCATATGATATAACAGACATAGTGAATTTTGTTTAAATTACGTTCATTTTAAGAACAAATTAATCAAAGCAGAACATGATATGAATATTCAGTTATATGGTATTGATTTTACTGGTAGATCATGAAAAGTTAACCAATTGCATAATGTCTATATACGTCTACCTAAATTCTTAAAAAAATTGCTTCAATGCTCAAACGAGAAGTGGTACGAAAGGTCTTGGAACCGGCAGAAAAAACGTAACAAAGACATTACTTGACGAAGATGTTATAGTAGATTATTCAGAAGAACGGGAATAATCTTTTGGATTTAGTAATTTTAATCTTACCTTTGAGTAATAATATCATCGAAAACAAACTTAGGGAATGAATGTTAAATATACATTCTTCTCATACTTGGTGCCTTTAATAATGTAATGAAAACCGGGAAACTATGATGATTTTTAACAGCTTTGACCTGCTTTATTTTTTTTTCTTCTTATTGGGTAGCAAGTTTTGCAAATGGAGTATAACTTGTTTTTGATGGAACTTTGTTTTATATAAATCCATGGGGTAGTTTCAAGTCATCTTGAAATGCCTATACTAAAATTTTCGATTACTTGGATATGCCTGTCTAGCAAAAAAGTAAATGACTGAAAAATCTCTATAATTCTTGAAAACCATTAATTATTTAACATTAAATAACGTGTTCGGTGTGCATAACCTCAATGAAATAGATTTAAAGTTATAAAATAACCGTAACACCAACATGTCTACTGATTTTGGTAATGCGTGGTTATTTTTCAGTAGAGTTTAATAGCTAGGAATTGATATTACACTGATAAATATTAAATATGAATTGCTATCAAACTGTTAAATATTATATATGAATTAAATATAAGACTAATATAAATTTTTTATTGATTATTTTCCTTTTCTTTAACTTCGTGTTTCCACGCACAACTAGGTTTATTTAAACAACAACAGTTTTAAAAATAAGAGAGTTTGTTACATATCGTCCCATGAAAAAAGTGCGGAGCATCCGATGAACACTCTTTTGAAAGAATTTATATATTTATGTATTTATGTATTAAATTTATATATATATATATGCATAATTTGCGACGATGTTTAAAAAAATTGAATAAAAAGGTAAGTTTTTTTGGAAGTGAATTCTTATGAATCTGGTAATTTAATTATGCCGATCAATAGTGTAAAAGTTGTTTTTTTTGTCCGATACTTCTTTCACGTACCCAATATGCGAAAGATGTTTTTGATCTTGTATTTGATGAAGATCTGTCCTGTTGAAGGTTTTTCAAAATAGAGGATTTTTTTGATTGGTGTACACTTGCTTCTTTTGTTTTATTGCATGTGTTTGGTTCGAATGTTTGTTTGTTGTTGTTTGTTGTCTGGTTTGGCTTTGAATTGAAAATATTTTCTGAATTTTGAGTATCGTTTGGAATTTTCTGAAATATTTATTTCATTGTGAATTGGGAAATTGTTTTAATCGGTGTAGTATTCGTTTGAGATTACCTTTGTATTTTTATCATCTGAACTAAAGTGAGCATGATGAATTTTGTCATTTTGTGGGCTTTGGTTGTCGATGAAACCTAATGCCGGCTTTAGGCGTGCTAGGCTTATTGTTTGATTTTGACCATCGATGGCGACTTGTGCGTGATTGTCAATGATCTTTAAAAGTTTGTGTAGGCCTATGTATCTTGGTTTTAAACCGGAATCAAATGTGGTTCTGATCTAAACATGAGTTGCTTTTTCAAAAGCTCGTGGAATGTAAAGCTTGTATGTGGTACTTGTGGTAAATTGAGAGGTCTAAATTAATGGTGAGTACATGTGCACTGCTAATTGAAGTTCTTCTAGGGTTGAATTGTTTCCAAAATCAATTATCTCTTATGGTAAAGAGGTTTTTGTTCCGAATAACTACTGTGAAGAAGTTACTTTTGTGGTGACTGATCTAGTGTTTCTCCGACCGAGTAGAACGAAAGGTTATGATTTGGTCCAGCCTTTAGAGATTGAGAGTATTCGCAAAGATATATTTTTAAAGTTTTATGAACTCACTCTAGTAGACCATTTGTCTGAAGATGATATGCTATGGAGCGTGGATGCTTTATTCCTAGTTTTTCGGTGAGGTGTTTGAATTTGCGATTTTAATTGTGCTCCAGAATTTGTTATAATGTTTCTTGGAATGCTATAACGTGAGATTCTGTCTTGAACAATTTTGAACATTTTTAGCTGTGATAGTTTTCAATGGAATCGCCTCGATTTTTATTTATTGAAACATGTTTTGATTGCTTCAAAGTTAAAATACTTTTTATATGTAAGTTATTTAATAATTACTTATCAAAACTTGCCATTAATTTCATAAATTTATTGCCGCAGTTTCAATTGATTTTCTTAATCTTTTTAATATTTTAATTAACACTTCCTTACCACCATTATCTTCGACCCAAGGTGTGACTTTCTTTTCAATTATCTGAATAATAATATTAAGAATAATTAAAAATATAAAAACAAAATACCTCTACGAACTATTGAAAGTAATGTTCAAAGTCTGAACCTGATTGTAACACCATTTGTTTCATATATATTAGAATTCTGCTCTATTTTATTTGATGTCGAATAGGATTTTAAAATTTTTCTTGAAGAATTTTCTTTTCAATTCATCGGATAACAACTGTAAAATAGAATTCTAGTAAATATCGTTATCTCCGGCCATCTTTTATGCAAGTTTCATCATCTTCAGAATGTTTTTGATTAATTCATCCTCAATTTCTTTTCTTCAGTGGATATTAATTGCAAAATTTGTTTGTGACATTTTATAAATATTAATTGAAATGTTCATCTATTTATATTTGTTAAGCTAGTGCTGGAAATTTTACTTAATCAATCAATCAATTAATTGTAATTAATCTAAATACTCAGTATAAAAACCGCGCCTAGATCATTTAAAATTCATTATCTCACACTAATTAAACAAAATAATACAACACAAGGCACCAGAACAATAATTAATACACATTTAAATAAAATAAAAAACGAAAAGAAAATACAAAATATTTATTTAAAATAAAATAAAATTAATAAAGCACTTTAGTGCATAATTATCACCATCTTAAATTGGAAGTTCACCGTGGGGAAATAATGAAATAGAGAAAAGAGTTTAAACTATGGTTCTGCAATATAAAATGATCATAAAATAAAAGAGCTTAAATTATGGTTGAATTAACAAACGAAAGAATGATAAAAAATAATTAATAAAAAATTAAAATATAAATTTCTATAAAAAATTTCATAATTAAAAATTAATTAATTAAATTAAATACTGCTGCTAAAAACAGCAACAAAAATTTATTTTAATCGTAATCAAATACTGTTTAGCTAATTCTAAATATTGTTCAAGCCGGAATTTATTTATTTTTTGATAATATTATCTAATTTTATTTTGTTAATTGGTGAAGTGTACAAATCATCAAAAGTTTTAGACATAGTGAGACCCAAACCTTAATTATAACACAGTGTATTTATTTAACCTTTAATTAATTAATTTTATTTTACTCATTGACCCAACAAAAGAATTATTTCATTTGTCCCAAATTAATTATAGTTTCAAGTTGGTGCTGATATTTTTTAGTGATAAAAATAGCCCAATTATTAATTATTTGAGCTAATTATATAATTAAAATTGACTTTTTTTCATGTATTAAAAATTTATGAAAAATAAACTATAACTGAAAGTTTGTTTGAATATTTAAGGAGATTTAGATTTACAAAAGAAATTTCTCAAAATTAATGAACTCAAAATCCTTTCGATACAATGTCAACCTCTTCATGAGGCTAATTTCTTAACTGATTCTTGAAATCGGTTTTTAAGAGTATACAAATGTATCGGTTTTTTCGGAAATGGATTATGATATTTTGAAGAGCGTTCTGTCAATCAAACTTGACTACTAAATTGCTGCATTTATTGTAAATAAAACTTACTCCAAAACTTCCTTATTTTCACAATAATAAATAAATAACGATTGTTCTATCTGAAAATCTTATTTACCATGTACTTCGTCTGAAACGCCGATATTTTAATGGGTACTTTTTGATTAATAAAAAAAATTACAAAAATTATCTCCTAAAATTATAAAAATAACCGCTTATCTAAAACATTTTACTACTTTCCTAAATTTATTAAAATTATATCAGTAAATTAATATTATTTAATATTTATATGGATCTGAGGCTTCCCACTTTGATATCCAAATATCTGGGGAGGATCACAAAATAATGTTAAAAATTTGTTTTAGTTAAAGCATAAATTTTTATTTGAAGAGCTTCTCTCGTTTGTTTTAATCGTGAAATCATTTTAATTTACTCTCAAACAATATTTCTTCGTCAAAAACAACAAATCATTTCGTAAATATCACAGAAAACAATTTTTGGGGAAAACTGTAATTAACATTCAATCTGCGTAACTTTCAAGCAATTTTTCCATTTTGAAATGCAATTTTTAAAACAAAGTTGAAACTAACTTGAATATTTTGCAGTCAGTACAACTGTGAAATTATCGGTTTATTCCATGTGACCCCACCGGCCAGAGGAATATTTTCCTTAAATATTTGTCCAAATAATTTATCAACTTATTCGACAGAAATATCTAATTAGCATAAATCTAAAACGGAATTTTATGTTTTAAAATTAGGAATTCGCAATAAAATTAAAAATAACTTTTAAGAATTACTAAAAATATTTCGATTCAGTATTTATTGGAAACGAATATTGAATTGTTTTTTTTAAAAATATCTACTATGAATATATTTTGAATTTTTTTGTAATATTTTTAGGAATGTAGTTTGCTTTTTTTAATTATAATGAAAAATCTCTTTTGTTAATGACAGATAAAAAAATAATGTAACAAACATTAAGAATAATAATATGATTAAAGATCTGGTATTTTCTATATTTTCCCGTTAAAATTGAAAATTTATTTTTTCATTATTTATCAGTTTGTTTAATTTATTCGTAACTTGGCTACTTGATTTCATATTTTATTTTCTTGCAACATTTATTCCCTTGTCGTTTCGCTGAATTTATTCAGTTGAAGAGAATTATTTAATAATCGAAACTTTTTTCAAAAATATAATTATTACTGCGCAGCAAGTGCATATTTTGTTATTCACCTATCTGATATATTAATTTATGCTGTTACCAATGAATCATCGTTTTACCCTTATACTTTCAAAAGGTCTGAGCCAGACTAAAACCTTGGAATTGCGGAACTTAGCTAGAGTCAATGAGAGAATTGCCAAACTTCATTGCCAAATTAAATTCCTCCGTCATTGTAAGGAAGTAATTTTTATTCAGTACTTCCAAAAGAAACTGAAGAACATTATATAATAATCAAAACTTTTTTCAAAAAAATATTATTTACTTCACAGTAAAAGCTTATTTTGTTATTCACTTATCTGATATGTTCATTTAATACTTAACTAAATAATTTTTTAAAGTATTTTTTAAAGTATTTAAAGTATATTTTAAATAAATAAAAAATAAATTTTGTCAATTTTATTGTGCCATATTTTAATAGTGACTTAAGATCAGAGATAAAACATTACATGGTCAAACAATAAGCTTTTTTTTTAATCTAACATAAAATTAAGGAAATCTTCGTTTTATCTTTACAATGGGTAGTTTTATGTAAATTTTTTGGTGCTTATTATGATACAGTGGCGATTTGAGCACTGCAATATTATTGAACTAGCCGTTCTTCACATCAAAGCAATTAATTAAATGCTGTCTAATACGTGCCATTTGGTATCTTATGCTCTGGGGTGAGCCATAAATTTCATTTCAATTATTGCTATTTTTAACCCTTTCAGTCTAAATTTGTTTCTTTAGTTAAAATAATAATAGCGCAGACTTCCCTCTGGGCTTCTGTAAACATCTTCTGAGACATATGTGATCCATTGGGACTGAAAGGGTTTATGAAATCCAAATTTTCAATTTGTCTCATCCAATTCCACAAACAGATTCAATTCCAGTTTCCATGAAACTTAATTCATTGAGTCAAAAATTAGACACCAACTTTGGAGGCTCAAATGTTCAGCGATGTATTGTACATAAAAATAAAGGCTTTCTTTGTCAGATTCGGATTAAAATCTCAAATGGTTTTCATAGCCTGAATTAGATGATTTGATCCGAGAACTCATGCTAATTAAAGATTAAAGTAAACTGCTTTTTCCAAGATTAAAAGAGAAAAACTTGTCAAAATAACATTCAAAATATAATTTTAAACGTTTAAAAATTCCATTTCATTAATTTGAATTCTTTGAAGAAACATAATTTTGGCGAATGGCATCTTTTTATTGATGCCTCAAAATATAGTGTCAAATCTGTAGTTTTACATATTGGCAATCAGTTACTATCGTTGTATGTTGTATATTCAGTGATCGTGAAAGATATCCTGAATACCATACAGTATAACAGCCATCCGTAAACTGTATGTGTAAATCTTAAAGTTGTTGGGGTTATAACAAAACATGAATAAAAATAAGAAAATTTTAAAATTATCAAAATAAACTAAAATTAATTAAAATTTTGAAAAAAGTAAAGATCAATATTTTTCGGGGGGAAAAAGTTGTAACCGGTGGCAAATTTGATTGTGAAGACGAATAAAATATTATTAGACTGAGATAAGGTATATTGAAGGGTCGGGAGCCCAAAAACAAATAAATTAATTAATTAAATTATTTACAGACGAACCCATTAATCAAGTGCCGCCGAGCTGAACGTCAGCTTAATGCAGTTCCCGGCATTAGTAAAACGAGCAATAAATTGTCCAAAATGGAAAATTGTTTTTCAATAGTAATGCAGATTTATGGGAATCCAAAAACTATAAAAGCAACTGACAACAAAATAAGTTGCCAGTGGTCGGAGCGCGAAAATAACGAGTCGAAGGAAACGAGCGAATAGTCGTAAATCGATAAAGTTAATCAGATTGCAGTTGAATTTACATCGTGATACACTTAGGGTGTATACGATAAATAAATTACTGTGTATCGTGGTGATTATTTGTCAATAAAGATTTCTTTGTTGGGATTTTGTCTTATTGATTATTGAACACGAGGAGTCGGATCGAGAGACCTATTCATCGACGAATATTTAATATCCCAACAAAGTCATTGCCATCTTAACTGGACTACGATCAGGATCGAACAAGTTCTGTTGTTTCCAATTCTTTCTCAATCAACAATCTGATGACACCCTGATATCTGTTCAAAACTCACCAGAGATTTCTTGGACAACAGAAAACTGTGTATTGATGTGGTAGGTAAATTCCTTATGCTTACATTACTTTACATTGAATAAAATTCGTCGAATTTTTTTGTTTGAATATTATAAAAAATTGATTTGTATTTGAATTTAAAACATATTTCGTTAATTATGGATGATGTTACAAAAATATTTCATTTAACATAGAAAAATATGAAAAGATCATATTTTTAATATTTGAATAAAAGAAAATCATGATTGCATTTTATAATAAATAAATATTTTATTTTAAATAAATAATTAATTAATTATATTATAATATAATAATTGTTTCCAACAATTTCATATGCTATAATGAAATATAGCTTATTATAAAATGAAATAATTATTTAGTAGAGTGATTTATGATTAAACGATGATAAATTATTATTTTCGTTGTTCCGGATCAAGATTAATAAATATTACATTTGATTAATATATTTCATTGTCAGTGTCACTTGAAAAACATCCGAGACTGTCTGGTTAGGAAATGTGCGACAAAGATACTTGGAAAATATTTACTTTCAAAACGAATACCAGTCTTCAATAAATATTACTTTGTTTATGTTATATAAATGCACTTACCGACAATTTTTTTGATATATTAAAACAACAGTTTAGATGCTTATAAATATAAATTTCGATATAAATTTTATTATTATATATATATTAGTTTTAATTCATCATTTTGTAAAATTTAAAGTGTGTAAAACAAATCATATAAATTTCTTTATTCAATTATTTTTCAATAAAAACATCGAAACATTTATATTAGATAATTGCAATTTTGTTTCAACTGAATTGTCAATTAGCTTAATTATTATTCATTTTAATGGGTAGAATCTTCATTTTTTACCATTAAATTTAAAATTAAAATTAAAAGATTATTATTATTATTAATCATAATTATATAATTTTATTATTATTATTATTATTATTATTATTATTACTATTATTATTACTATTATTATTATTATTATTATTATTATTATTATTATTATTATTATTATTATTATTATTATTATTATTATTATTATTATTATTATTATTATTATTATTATTATTATTATTATTATTATTATTATTATTATTATTATTATTATTATTATTATTATTATTATTATTATTATTATTATTATTATTATTATTATTATTATTATTATTATTATTATTATTATTTTATAACCATAAACGTGTGGAATGATTTAAATTTTTATTATATAGTGTATGCAAATTTTGAAAAAAAACAAATAAAATATAAAACTTAAAACATCAAAGTTAATTGGAATGAAGATTAAATTTTTAATGGAATAATCATGGGAAATTGTAATTTAATGAGAATAAAAAAGTATTCAAATTTTATTCATTTCCTATCTAATCTCAATCTAATTCTTCTCTTCCATTTCTCGTTCAGTCTCTCCCTTTTTTTGTCTCTATAGCAAATTCTAAGCTGATCTTTTATATTAAACAACTGATTTTATAAATTTACAGATCTCTTAAGCTTTTAATTTTAATTTTTACCATTGATCGAAAGTAAAAGATTTTGTAATTAAATGACAAATAATTAAATCTACAATGTCTTACGGCCAACCATTTTGCTGAATTCATCTCATTTTTCCCTAAACAACAAAAAATGGTTTCTGATATTTTCTTTGTATTTTTTATATCAAATATGAAGCTTCCATTTATCCTTTCCGAACATCATATTCATTATATTAAAAAATTAATTAAATAATTAATTAACTATAGACATAAATTATTAATTTGAATTTTGTTTAAACTTGGATAAAAAAATTAAATGTTTGAAAAAAATATTCGAAACTTTATTTTTGCTATATTTTAAGTTTATATTATTATCCAACTTTCTTTACATGAATATAGCACAAAAAATTACGTACTTACTTAAACAAAACTTTATTATAAGCATTCCTATCACTATATCAAAAAGTAGTATCTTTAAATCACCCTTCTTTGTTATAGCACAATATTATCATTTAATTTTATAATTTTCATATCCATATGTAATCTAAAAACTAAGACTGATCAATTTGGACTTAACCTCTTCCAAACGAACTCTATTGATAGCAAGTCGAAGACATTTTAATAAAAAAATCCTTTAAAAGACATAATGAAGATTTTTTACATTTTATTAAAAGTTTCAAGGATAACACAAAACTATAAAGTATTATTATAAAAATATAAAACTAGTTATATGGATTGAAAAAGTGTAATAATTAAAAGGCGTTTTGGAACCATTGAGGCTATTTTGTTTTCAAACACGTAAAATTTAATCAATAGAAAATAATATTTTAAGGACTTTATTTGTTTTTCACCTCTGATTTCTTTATAAGTGATATAATATATTATAAAACAGCTAAATATTTTGTTTTAATGTCTTTAGAATGTGATACTTTCCCCAACATTCTTTAACATGTAAGATAGGTTAAGTACTACAAGTGTTACATTAATAAATTTTCTCCCGCCTTCCACTTGGAATTTTTCAGTTTGAACCGACGATACAATACCTTTTTGCCCGAGTTTTCGTAAAATGTTTAAGTCATATTTAAGGTTGAGCCGTGGTTCGGAAGTCACTCCACAATTTTTCTACAAAGAACTTTCTATATTGCAATGCGACACAGACTTTAAATACATTCGGTAGTCTTTTTTGTCGATGTAGTATACAAGAATTTATGAAACAAATTTGTAGGCCCTAAAAATATTTTACTCCACCATTTTAACGAATTTTGTTGAATACAGTAAAATGTTCCACCCATGAATTTGCTATAGTTTATCGTCGCATTGGGTTTTCTGATAGAAAATACAAGATCGTCACAAATATCTCTATTTACTTTCGTTATTTCTGTTTTTTCCCAAGTACTCAATACTCTTTTCTTTACCGACAATCGTGTGCTTGGTGATAAAGGTTTGTTTCTTAAATAATTGAGACAATTCTTTCCTGTTGGATTTTATTGTCCATGCAAGGGGATATTTCAATTTGGGTAACTTGTCGGCTAACAAAACGTTGGTATAATATCAAGCCGTAAATACAAGATATCATTCAACTTCAGAATTGTTTTCCAAAGATTTCTTCTACTAATGATGAGAGAATCCGGTATTAGTTGCAAATTTTGTATTTGTAAGACTTTTTGTGGGTATGGAAACATAGAAAGATAGAATAGAGTAAAGATATCCATTGTTTGAATAAGCTGAATCCATTTCTACTCTTAGACTACCATTGCTTCGTCCACTGATATATTTTTCTCGGATAAAAAGTGATCTGAGAATAGGAAACCTATGTATTCTATAAAGTTACTGGCTCCTTGAATTCAAATTCACAAAGGTGGTATTTCTTTTAAATGCAGCATTCAGAATATTTGATCAAACCATTCTCTTGGAAATATCTCAAGCCTAATTTGGTGTTTAACATTGATAAGGATGAGAAACGTCCAAAATGCGTCTATTTGAATATCCTTCCAACAATGCCATAATTAGCGTTTCGTTAAAGGTTTTTGCTATTTACTCATTTCTTTCACTATATATTCTCCACTATATCGGTGGAATATAGTTTGAATGATTTATTGAACCTCACAATGATTTGAGGAATTTGTGATCCAGTTACCTTAAGAAGGACTTTAAATGGATTCGTAAGAGAATATAATTCCGTTCAGTAGCATTTTGACATTCGTTTCCATTATCATGTCTATCATTACGGATTTTTCACTGAATTTTCACAATTTCTCTACGATTGATAAATTACGGTTTCTTTTTTGTAGGGATAAAGTCGCTATCTTTTCATGTAAAACCTAATAATAGTTATGAAATTCGGCGATTTTCATTTCAAAAATGTTCAAAACAATCTTCATTGTTGGAAATGTTAAAATGCTTTGGTTAAAAATAATAAAAAAATGTGTTATTATATAATCAAAATTATATATACAATAATAGATTCAAACATAAAAGACCAAGAACACACTGGGTCAAACCACTCGATGTTAACTATGGTGATGTAATGTTACTATCAGGTGGCTCTCCACTTGCATAAAAGAAATGCGTTTTTGGTATATGGTGCTCCTCGATAGGAAAGGTTTAATGAATAATTATCAACTTTCACCGAAGAAAAGAAAAAGAATTATTTATAAACTCAAACCAAAGATTATTTTTCCTGATATGGTTGAAATGCTCTTTCTTAAAATGTGTGTTGACAATAAATGACACAATCTGTATAGAAAGGCTTCACAAATAAAAATAGAATTAATACAAGCTTTGCAATAAACAGTGCAAATACCAATATTTCTATTCGTGCCATTTAAGTATACAACAGTGCCCAATAAACTCTATTGCATATTTTTCTTGGTAACCTGAAACTGCATCAGTTGTTATGTTGCTTAGACCAACAGAAAATCTACAGAAAAGTGTTTAGATGGTTTTTGCAGATTTAATCTTTACTGCTTTTCTGTTAGTCTAAACCAGGGCTTCTTAAACCATGGGTCGCGACCCCGTTTGGGGTCGCGTAGCAAAATTCTGGGGTCGCGAGAGATAAAAATACAATTTAACAGAAAATGTTTTTTAACTTGAAATATTTTTGTTATAAAGATAAAATAACGATTATCGTAGATAAATATATCATAAAATCTTCTATTTCGGAAAGATTGTTTGTACCTGCATTTCTGTTAAGAGTATTGTAATAACTTGAATAACATTTACTATGAATTAGAAGAAGTTATAGGAATTTTAAAAAAATATAAATTTATCTTTCTTTTATATTTGTATGGGGTCGTCAAGAAACTCGCAATCATAAATGGGGTCATGAATTACAAAAGTTTAAGAAGCTCTGGTCTAAACAATATTAAAAATGATGTGATTTCCAGTGTACCATGAAACAAATGTAATACAACTGATTCAGTTTTATTGTATATTCTTATCATTTGAAACCTAAAGAAAATTTGATGCAAGTGACAAAATAAAGGAAATTAAATTTCATAATATGTTAAAATATAAGTAAAAAAATTTCTTAACTATTTTTACCCGTGCACAAATTTGATAAATATTCAATATATTTTGAAACCATTTTAAATTAAAAAAATATTATTATTAATATTATTATTTTTATTATTGTTATTACTATTATTTTTATTTCATTGATTTTCTTCTGCCATTAATGGATTGTCTCTGAATCCGGATGCGAATAATCCAAGGAACTCACAGTGTTTATTATCGAGTTTGGCTACGTAACAATTTCCTGTGACATTGAATCAAATTTATTTAATTTGTTTTTATTCTTTAAACAATCAAAATTTCAAAATCGGTTTCAAATAAACGAATGCCGCAAAACTTTAAAAAAGGTGCGCCATTTGCTGAATGTGTTATTCGGCAATTAAAGTTTAACGATTTATTATTATTTAACTTTTTTAAAATCTTTCATTCGTTTAGAGGTCAGGGATCAGAAACCCGTGACTACTTATTATTAAAAAATTAAATATCGACAATCTAGATCATTATAAATATTATATTATTATTATTATTATTATTATTATTATTATTATTATTATTATTATTATTATTATTATTATTATTATTATTATTATTATTATTATTATTATTATTATTATTATTATTATAATTATTATTATTACAATTATTATTATTATTATTATTATTATAATTATTATTATTATAATTATTATTATTATTATTATTATTATTATTATTATTATTATTATTATTATTATTATTATTATTATTATTATTATTATTATTATTATTATTATTATTATTATTATTATTATTATTATTATTATTATTATTATTATTATTATTATTATTATTATTATTATTATTATTCGTTAGAGTGGAATATAACCGATATCACTGTCATTGAGCACAATATAGGCTATATGAGTAAGATAGGAATATCTGATTTTAAGATTTTAATAAAGAAATAAATAACTATTTGGAACATACTATATGTTGATAAGTTTATTGGATCCAAAGAATAATGTGGAAAATAAAATAAATACGAATATTTTAAATGTTTTTAAATAGCTTTGATTGGTAAATTAAGGATAAATAAAAATTTTGTTGTTTTTTTATTTTAATATTTAATTTTAAACACCTTAATAATATAAAATTTATTTCAAAATAAAATAATATTTTGAAGGTGAATATAAATGCTTTAAAAACGTTAAAAATATTTTAAATAATTAATAATTAATAATAGTCATGATAAATTTACAAATTTACAAACATGGCTAAGAACTAATTTATTGCAACTATTATTATTATTATTATTATTTATGGTAATGCAACCGTTTTCTTTAATCGAGATTTGTAAGTAATAATATAAAATGTGAAAAATTGTAAAAGTAATTTACATTTAATCTATGTAGAAAATTGAAAAAAAAATTACATTTAATCTACAACTTACTCATTTAGATGGCATAGAAATTCAACGATTAAATTTATATTTAAATAAATTTAAATTAACTTTGAAACGCAACTAAAATAATTGAAATTGCGAAAGAAGAATTAAAAAATAAATCATTCCAAATATTCATTATGTAAATCTCGTATTTTCCCTTCGTTTCAAGTTAGCGGATCCCATAATTAAATTGTTAAAATTGAGGAATTTTATCTCAAAACATTTAATAAGGTGCGATGAAATATAATTACTTTACAGAATTTCCTAGAAGACAAAATATCTCCAAAATATATATCTGTTCATCGTCTTAATAAATAATAAATTTGCTTAATAATTATTGGGAAATTTATGAACAAAACTTCATTTGCAAAATTAAATTCTGTTTGTATAATTTGAGAATTAAATATTACTATATTTTTTATTTTATTTAACAATAACAATTGTTTATTAAACAATAATTACTTAGAGTAATTATTTAATTTAAATATATTTTATGTTGTAATTGACTGCTAATAATTTACATGAGCTATCATATCTTTAGTAAGTAAGAATAAATCTAAGACTGAAAAATTATATATATATATATATATATATATATATATATATACACCTATCCCTTGTTTTGCACGGCTATCGTTTAACACGTTTTCGATCTTACACAGTTTTTAAAATCAAAATTTCAAAAAAAAAGACTGTTAAAAAAACAAATTTTGAAATTTTATGTACATACACCTATCCCTCGTTTTACACGGAAGATAGGTTCCTGTCAAAACCGTGTTAAGCGAAAAAATTAAATTTTTATGAAAAAACCGTGTTAAACGAAATAACCACAGATTTACCTATTTTTAACCATTTATTGAGAAAAAAATAATATCAGCAAAAGAGTTCAACATAGCAGTCTGATAATATAAAACAAATCCATAATAATTCAATTAATTTTCAAACAAAAAATTATCAATTATCGAACCCTGGAAAAAGTTTACGATTTTGGATTCTTTTAAACATATAGGAATTTCTTACCGTAAAATTATAAAAATCAACATTGCATGCGTGTTGGAAAGCAGTGTGGCCTGATGTTATTAATGAAAATATAAATTTAACAGTATCTTTGGGTCAAGAATATTGAGACACAATTGAGTTGGCTCATACGATAGGTGGAGAAGGTTTTGACGATTTAGCACATAGGAACCTCAATGAGGTAATGGAAGATCAGGAGTTAATTGAGGATAACTTAATTGAATTTGTCAATAAAGTAAGTGAGAATGATGTTGAAACTGATGTTGATGTTGAGGATGAGCCAGATCCATTCACAGCGAAATTTGTTCGCGAGGGACTAGCAATAGGAAGAAAATTAGGAAACTACTTCCAACAACATAATCCGAATGTTGAAAGAGCTCTCCGATTTCAGCGAGCTATTAACGAATCTTTGAATCAATATGAAGATGTTTATAAAGATTTGACTAAAAACAAATCACAATTGTTAATTACAGATTTTATTTCTAAGTCTCACCGAACTGAAATCAATCCTATATCAACCACGGAGTGTTACGACATATTATCCAGTGATGACAGTGATATTATAGAAGCTACTAAAAGTAGACTGATTGTTGAAAGTGATAGTGATAGCAATTTAAATTAAGCTAGTTTTTATTGAGGTCAACAAGTTAGTACGTAATTCCATATTTTGTATATAATGTATATTTTTGGTGAATTTTTTAAAAATTTATTTTGTTTTACATTTTTTTGTTTGAAAATTAATTGGATTATTATGTTTTTGTTTTATATTATCAGATTGCTATGTTGAACTCTTTTGCTGATATTATTTTTTTCTCAATAAATGATTAAAAATAGGTAAATCTGTGGTTATTTTCGTTTAACACGGTTTTTATCATAAAAATTTAATTTTTTCGCTTAACACGGTTTTGCCAGGAACCTATCTTTCGTGTAAAACGAGGGATAGGTGTATATATAAATATATATATATATATATATATATATATATTATATATATATATATATATATATATATATAATTACATTATTAAAACAAATAAATGTCAAGGAAAATCTTCATAAATGCAAATTAGATATTTTAATAATGGTAAATGCATGCTTTAATTAAATGTTATAAATAATAAATTTATAAAAACATTTAATTACTCAAATTCCAATTTATATTTAAATAATATATGAATTTATATTTATTATTAAATTCTTTTTTTATGTAATATACTAATATTTTATTTAAAAACTAAGAATTATATTGTTAAAAATATCTTTGTCGTGCTAAAATTTGACTTTACTGTAGCGCGAATATAATTTATTTGTATTATTAGATTTTATAAATTGATACTGTTTTTATTTAAGTTTATTAGCTTGAATTAGTTCGCATTTGGTTTTGAAAGCACAATAAATATTTGGAATAAATATTTTATGTTGTTGTTTATGTCAGAAAATATTAATTTGTGTGCAAATGTTGATGCATATGTAGAGGACTGTATTGAGAACATTATTGCACTAGACACTATAGTAATCGTAGGCCCCTGTACCAACTGTATCCATTCTGATATAGAACAAAACACACATTCACTTAATCTTAGTATTTCTTGACGCTATGTTTGAACATGATTCATGAATGCATTTAGTTTTGATTTTAAATGTCAATTAATGCTTCGCAATGTTGATTTATTTAGAAAATGATTAGCTACAAAATGATTATATTGCATTCAATTTATTTCAGTTATTCATTATATTTTTATTTCAAAAATGTCATTGTTAAGGTTTTCTTTTTAATTTACATAAATTATTGAAGATCTACATTTATTTATAACATTTTCTATTTTTCTAATGTATATAATAATAATTCGGATTTGTTATTAATATAACGACAATAAGTTTATCAATATCACTAATGTATTTTTGATCAAAATATTTTAATAATTTAATATAATTAAACATTAAATACCAGTGGATTTTTTTCATAGTTTGGCATTATAAATATAATAAATTTCTAAGTTATATAATTTCAATTATACTTCAATTACATATTCAAAATTATATTCAAAACCTCTTTCATCCGACTTTTCTACAACATATAACCACTTCCGGTGCCAATTTGTTTCGCTATACTCAGTAAAAAAACCGTTAACTATGTCAATAATTTGTGCTACACAATCAAATAACAAAAAATAATTTGTTTTTATTTTTTAAATGAAACACATGTTTTTAAAACATGGAGAGTCACGCGCATATGTGTGAGCTCCCGAAACGGCATCGTTTTGTTTCCATATGTGTAAGTATGATCGCCCGAGTAGTGGTTAAATTACTTGAAGTTGATTTTAAGATGTTTCAAATTTTTGTTCTTTAATTTATAATAATAATAATAATAATAATAATAATAATAATAATAATAATAATAATAATAGTAATTACAGCAAATAATTACTGTTCTATTTTAGACATTTATATATATATATATATATATATATATATATAAATAATATTTAAAACTTTACCTATAAATATTTTTGAACATTTAAAATTTTTATTAACTGTTTCTTTTCTTGTAAACATATCAGGAGAATGTAAAAAACGTAACACGTGTAAAGTTTCTCAGTTAAACAAAAACTTCATTCATAAAATATTTCAAGTGAGAAAATGAAAGTAGCAATTAATTCTTTTTGTCCAACAGAGAGCTATAAAAATAAATATTGTTTTCTTTGTTAATTTGAAATGGAAAAAAAGTATATATTTAATTTTATTTATTTTTTTCCTTTCATAGAGATGGTTAAACGGTCAAATAAATTTAAAAAATCTACAAAATAATAAATATAAATTATTTTGATATATTTCCATCTGCTTTATTAGTTTTATGAATTTGTAAGAATCTACAAAGAAATTTTCGTCATTTACATCAGATGAATTTCGACTGTTCTTTTTTGTTGTTACTTCTAATTGATTCATTCTTTTCATTGGCTTTCTTTGATATTTTTATGCAGTAAATCCGTCAAACTGTATAAGCTATAAAACGAGATATAAAGTGTTCACTCGTTTACAACGATCCTTTTGGTGCTGTTCAGCATATTTTAAAAGACTAAATCAAAACCTCTAAAAAATTCATAAATAATTTTGAAGTATTTTTGGCTTTTACAAAATTATTAACTAATATTAATACTAATATTAATACCTAATATTATTACTAATATTAAACTTATGTACAACCATAAAATCTATTACTTTTATTTTATTTCTATATAAACTAATATTTTTATACATAAAAAAATCTTTAAATTGTTTCTTATTTATACAATTTTTATTATAATATTATTAAGTATTTTTATTTGTTCACATTTGATAGGTATTCATTTATATTTTCATTTATCTGCATTCTTTCAGACCAAGTACAAAAACAACACACTGAACTATAATCTAGACATATGAAGATAGACGAAATTTTTATAATTTATAACTATATAACTGATGTGAACCAAAGATGTTAAATAAACAATTAGCTCTTTGGAAATGGCTTAAGATTTAAAATTTCAATATATTTTATTACCCATAATATAAGATGTCCATGAATGAAAAAGGTTTTAAGCTTTTAAGTATTTTCATGATCATTAGTGTAAGGGGTGAGAAAGGAGTCATGGAGATACAAAATCTCATAAATTCAATTGCAAATAAAAAAAGAAATAATGATAAAAGACGCCTTTGCCAATAATGAACAAACCAAATTGCAGAGTAGTCCTCCTTGGCGTTATCTTAAAATTATCTTCATTTGGATATTAAAAAATACAAGATGAACGTTTCATAACCATAATACAACATTTTCTATTTGCAAGAATTGAATAATTGCAATGCTGTGCCAGCATTTAAACATGCGACACTTTAACATGGACACACATTAACATACGAAAGATTAACACTGTGACATAATAACACAGTGACAGTCATATGTTAAAAAGGGTCTATGTTAAAGTGTCGCATGTTAATCTGTCGCATGTTTAAATGTCGGCACACCGATGAAACACTATCAAAATTTTGTTTATTAAAAACTTATTTCAATTAAATTAATTAATAAAATTAAAGAATAATACTATTTCATAAAATTTAAATAAATAACAATGTTAGCCAATTTCCGCAAATTTTATTAATAAAATGAAATATTAAATATTTCGATCATTTTATATTTCATATTTTATTTATTAATAAAAATTAAGAAAATTGGCTAACATTGTTATTTATTTAAATTTTATTTATATAAATGACTCTGTTATCGGCAAAGATTTTAAAGTTTAAATATTATTTTATACTTCGAGTTTCTTAGAGTAAATAGGATATCGGCATCCAAGGATTAAGAATTCGCAGGGATTTTTATTCCATACTTTCTACCTTACTATTTGTTATCGAGGCCTTTTTAGAGAAATATTATAATTTGAGGTACAAATTGTGCTGAGAAATTTTTCCAGGAGGAAAATTATTTTTGAATAAGAAAGTTAATCTAAAAAATATAGAGTCTTTTCAGAACAACATTTCTTGGACCACTTCATTTTTATAATTTTATTTGAAGGTGGTAAAGTATAGTAAAACGAAATTGTTTGAATTAGCAATGACTAATTGAGATTTTTGAATATTTTATTTTAATAGTATGAATAAACCAAATTAAAAAACAGTAATCATTAAAAATGTAGAAAGAAATTAATTATAATTATATTAATTTATTGATCATATTTCATTCAGATTAGATACATAGATCAAAGATTGTTGGTAGCAGGTTTTCTTGATTTTTACCCTCAGATAAAATGGCATTTATTTATGTAATCTAGGCTTTAATTGTAAATACTCAATCTTGTAATTTTCACGAAGAACATTGATGCATAATTTATGTGAAACCCCAAAGAAACTATAAAACTACATTTTTACCATTAAAATTTTATTACACTTCAAACGCTGATTAAAAAATATTATATCATAATCAAACTTCTCAAAAATCATTTCTTCTTCATATTATAAATATTACTTTGACCTTTTGATAACTAACTTTCTGAAATTAAAAATATGACAATCATGGTGAGATAAATCTAATAATTAATTTATATTTATTATAAATATGTATATTTATTTTATTTTGTTATATATTAAATAGTATGTGTATAATTGCTGTATACCGACATCGCTCAGAATAAAAAAATGCATAATTAAAATTTTCCAAGTTTTATTTAACAAGTGTGTTTAAATAATATAGAGTTTGGAAAATCTTTTAAATCTTTTGAATATTGTTAATGAATAGAAATAAGAATTTAAGGAACCGTAATAATCTTTATAAAATCTTAAAAAAAGAAAATAATCAAATAAAATGAAACTATTTAACACTTAAATAATGGGGTTTTTTAAAATAATTATTCATGAAGTTACTTTTAAATAATTTTAAAATTACTAATAAAATGGTTTTAAAAATATTTATTTTTAGAAGAATAATCATTTTATAGATTCGATTCTCCAATGAGGATTTCAAGCATTCTAATAATTTGAAATAATTAATCATTTTCTATTCAAAGGAACTATTTCATTGAAATAATTAATGTCGATTGTATTCCATTAATTATAGTTCAATCATAGAAGTTGTTTCTTGGCTCAAAGGTAAAATAATCTGAAAATCTCCCAAACAATGAAATGTCTTTGACTTCCCGTTTCTTTATCATGCCGAACTTAGTAATTCAAATTTGACACCAAAACAATGAATAAAAGATTTAAAATAGTTTTTATTGATTAATTGCTTTTAATCAACAAAAATATATGAGTTTTCTTGGTTAAAATCTTTGGAAACTTGTGTCAGATTATAAAGGATAAGAAATATTTTAGGAAAAGAATATATTTATTGTTGAGGTTCACAGAATCTCAACTTGATGTCTTATAAATAAAAACACTAACGCTGGTTTAAATAATTTTATTTAATTATAAAAATTATACAAAATAAATAATTTAAAAAAATTCCAATCAAACACTCGTCGTACGATATATTTCGACAGTTTAACTATCATCTTCAGGCAGAAAAACCAACTAAAATATTTTGGATTATTTATATAATTTAAAAAAATTATTTTCTTTAATTAAATATTTTAATAAACAAAGATTTAAATATTTTTATACTAAATTTAAAATTTTTTTATAGATATTAAACTTTTTATCTCTTTTATAATAAATACTGAGTACTTCAGTTTTATATCCATACTTTCAATTACCTTAGCTCGGTTATTTTATTTTGTATGCTCGAAATTAGGTTTTAATATCTATTACTGAATTTGAAACTTTTCTGAGTTTACATAGTAAAATGTTTTAGTTTTGTTGACTCTTAAAGTGTCTTTTCCTTTCATTTAATGATGCCTCGCATCATTTATTATTATTTTTATTATTATTGTTTTTATTGATTGTTGGTTTTTTACAAATTATTGATCCTTGTGTTTAAACTTAAAATTTATTATAATTTATTAATTTACCCTTAGATGGAGTTTTATTAAAAATTTAATTTTAAAGGTATTTTTCTCTTTATCGTTAAATCATATTCCGATTGAATATGACGGTTTGCCCTTAGTTCAACGAGATTGTCATTCAAATTATAAAAAATATTATCCAATACACATTTGTGTCCTTTGACAAAATATTCTATTAAAAATTACATTGAGAAAGATTTACTTAACTTATTTTCCAAAGATCACTTTTTTTTTAAAAAATTTATTTCTAAACTTAAATTTGCACAGTTAGTGTTATATCCCCCAAGGATTAATAATACCTTACGTATTACCAATCAAGCAAATCGAATTCTTTATTCAGATAACATTTTAAATTATATAATATTTGTTATTATTTCTTACAATCTTACAATTTTATATTAATAATTTTATAAAACTAGATTAAACGTGACCTGAACATTATTCGGATTCTATTAAGAAGTCCTCATCTAAGAAATTATGTAATTTTATTATCAGTATTATTATATTCATAAATTTTTATAGCAAATCTGAAGAATAAAATGTATACAATGAAATACCTTTGTGTATAACGTCAAATAAAAGAAAATAATCCAAACAAAAGTTTGAACAAAACGATAATAATGAATGACGCTAAAACCTTTGAAAATGAGTCGCCTATCGCAATTAAACAAACAAAATATTTTAAATGGAGCCATTAATAAATTTTTAATAAGAAAAGTGGAGAGAAATAATTTTAAAAACTTAAAATGAATTTCTTTGAATGGATTACAATTAATATATCTAATCTTAATCAAATAATAAAATTATTAAAATATTTATTGTATATTTGATTTTTGATATCTGATAAAATAATTCCAAATGTTAAAAAAGTTTTCTTAATGAAAGTCACGTAAGACTTAATCCAGTTATTAATAAAAATAGCAAAAAAATATAATTGTAAATATATTGCTAATATATTATTATTATTATCATTATTATTATTATTATTATCATTATTATTATTATTATTATTATTATTATTATTATTATTATTATTATTATTATTATTATTATTATTATTATTATTATTATTATTATTATTATTATTACTATTATTATTACTATTATTATTATTATTATTATTATTATTATTATTATTATTATTATTATTATTATTATTATTATTATTATTATTATTATTATTATTATTGAGGCGTCGTTGATAAAATTTTTAAATCATATAATTTATCTTTAAAATGATCAGTCTGCAGGTATTTTGATTGTATTTAAATAATTGATTGTGAATTGTGTATATTATGTATTTTATGTAATATTTTTGTGATGTATGTAAAAATAGTTTTAAATTTTTAAAATTTTGTTTAAAACGAATGATAATTTTATGTTTTAAAAATTAAATTACATGTTTATTTTTTTTTAAATTAAAATAATTTTATATTTTGTGATACGTTAAGATTACGATAATTATTGGTTAACTTGTTTACATATTTTCATACAAATTTTGTTAATGTGATTTCTAGCCTGAAGAAAACTGATAAGCGGTCAAAATATACAGTGAATGTTATATAAAATATATAGTTGGCTTGCTTCTGTTATTAAAACTTTTCCTTCTTTCTTTGATTAATTATGATCATTATTATTATCATAATTATTATTATTATTATCATTATTATAATTATTTATTTTATTATTATTACTATTATTATTATTATTATTATTATTATTTTTTATTATTATTTTTATTATCATTTATATTTATTAAAAATTATTATAATAAATAAAAAATTTGAAAAATTTAAAAAGGAAAAATATTCATAATTAAATTGAGTAAATGATATTTTCAGCTGATATAAATATTATGATAATAAAAAGATAAATCAAATTTCAAATTGACATATGAAAGAAATTTAAGTAGAGAATTTAATCGAAAAAAGGAGTTTATTGCTTCTTGGATTTCCATGATTTTTTTACAAATATTATATTTGTTTTATTCAAAACATAATAATATATTACAATTCTTATCTATTTTATTTCTATTACAAAATTGCTGTCAATTTTATTATCTTTTGTTACGTTTTCAGTTATTTTTTTTACATAGTTATAAAATATTAAAATTCACTGTTGATATCATTACAAAAAAGAAAGAAGTTAGACTATATAAACAAGTAGAATCAGTAAAGTCATTTAACATTTTAAATATTTATCTGCTTTCTGTTTCATTTGTTTTCATTATATTTTGCATATAATTGCTTTTAACGTGAACCCATAAAATAATTCTTTAGAAGCTCATTTCCAGTTATAAACGTATAGACCAGATCATCTTACTTGCTTTTACTGAAAAAAACATTTCATAAGAAACTGCTTGTCTTTTCTGAGAATTAGATCCTCGTGAAATAAGAAACTTTTTTAATATACAATTGCACTGAACTTTATGTGTCATCTATAGTTGAACTTTCTTCCTAACGTTCCTCAAACTCAATAACTCATGTCTATCATCTTAAAAACATTACTCGATTGAAATAATAGCACTTAAAACAAACAAAAACAACAAAAATAATTAAAGTACAAAAATTAATTAAAAAATGAAAAATCAATTTTTCTGGAGAAACAGGCATAGTTGAACTTCAAATCTAAAGACAAACCCTAAATAATAATAAAAAACATAAGTTAGGAGTTCTTAGAAAAGTTAAGAAAAAAGGAGTTAATTAAAATAAATAAATCCCGTTCAGTGTGGAAAACGCTAAACATAAAGAAAGCCGAGCAAAAATGGAAGCCAGTGAAATTATTAAATTAATCTATCTAATTTCCAGATAAATTCATAAGTAAGGCTGAACAAATTGTTTATTTTGGAAAAAATTTGACCCGAAGTTTGGGAAGAATTTCAGAACAATAATTATATTGTTTGCGTAGGGATGGTAAAAAACCGAAACATTATCAATCCAGAAATAAATAAATTTAAAGTTTGTCGTTTGACGAGAAAACTAAATCTTCTAGTTAAAACATCAACATTTGTTGTAAATTTGCAAAAATAAAGACAATTTAAAAAAATACCTTCCAGATTATGGACTTCGAAACCTTTGTATAATATTTTCTAAACAATTTATTTATGATTAAAATTTTTGAAACACGAGTTTAATTAAATTTCATACCTAACTTGCTTAATTAATTGTTTAAATTATAACTCTTCAACAAACATTTTTATGATAAATTCTCAAATTCATCGCTTGATATCAGCATTAAAGTTTTATATTTCATTATTTTTTTTTTATTATTATTGCTAAATTTAAAGCAATTTTTCGACGTTCAAAATATTAAAAGTCATTTTTAGAAAATTTCAATATCTACATAAATATGATTTATTTTCCATTAAAAATTGTTATTTATTCTTAATTCATAATTCAACTGCTAGACAGTTTTCTATGAAAAACTATTATTCACAATTAAAATTAAAAGGTAATAATAAAAAATGTTTTTTTCTTATTTATTTAATCCTGTATTTTAAATTTTAATTTAAATTAAAAGAATTCCAAGTGGATTTAAAATCCTAAACTTTGAGATTTCCATTTCCTAATTCGATTCCCAATTCCAGTTCATTGAAACTGCAATTACGTTAGCATTAACAAAAAATATTATATTATTAAGTGATATTTTATTTATATTTTTACTACATATAAATTATATTAAATTACAAATATCCTTGAAACAAAAATCGTTATAATAACTAATTCTTTTAAATATTATTAAAATAATATTCGTTAATTTTCATTATGTAATAATAATAATAATAATAATAATAATAATAATAATAATAATAATAATAATAATAATAATAATAATAATAATAATAATAATAATAATAATAATAATAATAATAATAATAATAATAATAATAATAATAATAATAATAATAATAATAATAATAATAATAATAATAATAATAATAATAATAATAATAATAATAATAATAATAATAATAAACTATTTTATAGTTAATTATTATTCAAATATTATCTTAATTAATTTAATTGATTTTTTTAACATTATAATTTAAAATTAAATAAAATTAAAATATAATAACTTTTTAATTTCAATCAATTTTATTTAAATCCAAATTTAAATAATATTTTTACTCTATATAATCTACTTTTCGCAACAAAGTAACTCAGTTAAATTTTAAATTTGTTTATTGAAATCATAATGCCAAAAATTTAAGAAACTTTTACTTTTAAATTTTGGCATTCTTATTTTATACAAAGAAAATAAATTCATATTTTTAATTGATTATTTAAAATATTTAAATTATTTAAATCAAATTTAAATAACATATTTAAAATCTACTTAAAGTTCTTTATTTTGATCTTGACAAAACATCATACATTTTTGTAATAGTGTATAAGTAGGAGTGTGCCCAGTGGGATATTTGACTTGAACTTTTCCCTAGATGTCCCTCGTGGATTAATTACATAATAGTGTGACTTAATTTAAATTTTGCAATTACATATATTTAATTAAAGTTTTTAATGACTTCATTTTTTCACTACAATGAGATTTTGTATTTTTGGAAAAACCTTTGACAGAGTTTTTATTTTATACACATTATTAATATGTAAATTTTAAGATGAAATTATTTTCATGTAACTTTTTTAATTAAATTTTTTCACACAAATTTGTGTTACGATTTACTTTTCAAAACCAATTAAATTCAAAAATTTAATTTCAAACATTGTCTAAAAGATATTACCCAAAAGGTAATAAAAGGTACGTTTAGAAGGTATCCTTATGAAAGGTTTGGTTTCTTCCCCAAACCCTTTACCAACCACCATTCTTCCGTGGAATAATTACACAATGACTTAATTCAATCTTATTATGTATTTTAAATCTTTTACTATACATATTTTATTCACACTGCAGGCAAGGGGATATGTTTGGCCCATAAATTTGTAAGTGATTCTTTGGGCTAATGGTTATCTTGATAAAAATCCTTTAGGCCTAAATGAGTTATGTCAGAAAGATATTTGCCTTTAACACTTAATATAAAGATCAACTGTGACTGAAAAAATAAATAATTTTATTTATATTAAAATTAAATTTAGATAATTATGATTTTAATCTAGAAATTTTTAATTTTGAATTTAAGATTTGTTAGAATAAAATATTATACCATTATTATGCAAAATGATGATTATAAACTTTTGTCAAAATACATTTACCATTTCCAAATTGAATCAATTATAAGCAAACAACTTTTAAGCCACTCTAATGTGACTTGTATTTTGCTAGCCAAGTTAATTGTAAGTCAGATTTTTTTGTTACTAAAATTGATTTATTTTCTCAGAAATTTGAAATGTAAAATAAATTAATAAACTGAATATAATCTTAAACTCATTTAATTATTTATTAATTTAAAATTATTATTTTTTTATTACAGAAAGAGAATTATTTTACATTTCCATCTTCTTTTAAAAGAATGCAGTGTAAATTATTAGAGATTTTATAGTAGTTTACCATAAACTATACTATAAGCAATATAAAATCTCTAATAATTTCACACTGCATTCTTTAAAAATAAGATGAAAATTTAAAATAATTCTCTTTCTGAAATAAAAGCATAATAATTTTAAATTAATAAATAATTAAACTTTATACTACCTAAGGGTAAAAATTTGTTTAATATATTTTGCAAATCTTGTTACATGTGAGATCTTTATCATTTTATCAATCCTGATCAGAAACATCCAAAGTTGTTGATTAATACAAATAAGGATAACATTGAATGATATTTTTCTAGTTTTTACCTATGATTGCTTTTTATTTTGCAATGACATAAAAAATATTTTTATTGTTTGACTATGAATCAGATATATTTAATTGAAATTTTTAGAATGATTTTTGTAAATAAAATATTTTGTAAATTTCAAAAAAAGAAATAAACGCTCATAATAAGTTTTGAGTAAATGTAAAAAATTATTAATTTAAAAAAAGAAATGTCAAAATAAATTATTAATTTTCTGTATTGTTTATTTATCTTTAAATATATTGCTTTTCATTAGAAATTCATTAAAAATCTGACAGGTACAACAAATTTCATATTCACATTTTGTATCTTTGTTCGAATTAATATTCATAGATTTTTATTGTATTATTTTATTAACAGAATGTTTCCACCAAATTATTTAATTACGAAAGAATATATTTTATGAACGAAATATTTCCACAGTGAATATTTGATAAATTATCAGTATCTGATAGATTTTTTCGATTTCATAATAATAATAATAAAAATAATAATAATAATAATAATAATAATAATAATAATAATAATAATAATAATAATAATAATAATAATAATAATAATAATAATAATAATAATAATAATAAAAATAATAATAATAAAAATAATGTAGCATTACAGATAATATAAAGTTTACATTGTACTTATTTTAGCTAGAAAACTCATTATTTATTAAAAATATTAATAAATTTTTTCTTAAAAACAACTACTAAATTTTTCTTTATAGAAAATAAACATTTCCATTCCTAAAAAATATTTCAATCATTAATATGATTTACATAGGAATAAACAACTTCCAAACAAATTCATCTCATTGGGATATCTATAAAAAAATAAATATAAAAAATATATAATATTTTGTAGCATCAATTTGATGTGGCCTGAAGAGATTTTCAATTTCATTCAGTAAATGTGAAAGGGAAATATTCCAAAATTACTCTATAACAGATTCCAATATAGAAATAGGAATCAGTGATAATAATTGCTCGGTTTATGCGATAATCTTTCTTCATTTTGGGAATTATGACGGTAAAATTTGAATTTGTCACAATCCATGTTTATGATCTTCTCTACCAACCTCACTAATCAAACGGATTTTTAATTTTTTCCTAGTGTTTATTGCTAATATTTCAAAGAGATTTGCGGAATCGGAGTTCTTTTTATTTCGATAAATGTCATAGATTTAGCACGAATATTCCTTCAATCATGGCTACACCAAGAACAACTTGGTCGTTTGCTTTTTATTGACAAACAATGTCGAATGACAAATCTTTTATTTACTAAATAATATTCCTTTTCCATAATTAATAAAATAGTAGTAAAATTCTTATTGGAGGCCGCATATTATCTTATATCTCATTTGCATTGGTCACAACAATTTTGGATGTTTTGCAAAGGTTATTTATTTTATCATTTTTAATCATTTTTAATTATTTTATTAATTTTTACAAATATATCTAATAAAATTATTTAAAAAATTTTAAAATATTTGCACCATTTATTACATTTTTACATATTAATATTTTACATTTAAATTGATTCATGTACTATATAAAAATTAATTATTAACCAAATAATAATTATAAGTCAACATTTATCTTTTTATTTAATGTGAATTTTCGAAGTAGTCTCTCGTTTTCTATTATATTCAAAGAACTCGAAATTAAAAAAAATTGATATTTTAACTTTATATTTTAATTATTTTTAAAAAGATCATTAGAACAATTAATTTATATTATTTATGCTTCATTTATGTTTAGTGAAATTGTAGAACATTCACACTATGTCTTGCAAAATCTTTGAGAAAATAATTTTGACATCATTATTAAATTACCTTTGCATTGTTATTTTGCTTTTGGCATCTATCATTTTGATTTCAAATTTTACTTTCACGATGTCTGGCAGTGGCTTTAAAGAAAAAGTCACGTTTTCAAAATTGAACAATATTTTTATCATTTATTAAACAGTCACGTCCACGAAAAAGAGTTTATTGTAAATATATATAAATTTATCTTTAATATGATCTTTTATCATATCATGTATTATGTTGCTTTATTAGATTTGACAATTTCTGAATTTGGTGAGCAAAAAATATGAGATCGTTATAATTGGAATTTATTTCAATTATAATATTTATTTATTCTTCGGTATTAATTCTAAGTTTTCGATATTGGATTTGTCAACAACCTAGAATAACTCTTGCTAGCGGTTTCGTTCAGTATTAATTTCGAGCCCTTCAATAATTGATTAATCAACAATTTAGATTAAATCTTCTTAAATTCTTCCGTAGATTAGGTTGAGTTATCGATTTGTTTATTTGAATTTTTATTTTCCATAGTAAGCGGTTTAGTTACTTACTATGGGAGATTGATTGGATATATTTATAAGAAAATAAAAATAATAACACGCATACGCACAGTTTACACCTCATTGGAACACAACCGATGTAAACAGAATAAAAAGAAAGGTGATTCATTACAATTTGGTATTCTATTCTTCCTCACTGTTAGATGTTGTGAAAACATCTTCGTTTAATTCAAAATTTGTTTTCATTCAAAGTTCAAAATTTATTCAAATCAAAATTATATCTTCCATATTTCCGAGTATTTAAACAAAATTAACAACGACATTGAAAATTTATTTTATTTAATAATTTATTTATTTAAATTTTTTTATAATATTTTAATAATTAATATTTAATAATTAATATAATAATTTATAACCAGATATTTAAAATATTTTATCTTATTTATCAAAAGTTAATTTAAATATTATTTTTAATTTTAATCATTTTTAAACTTACTTTTATGTCTATAATTCGCAATGTGGCCAATATTTGGTTTCATATTTCGCTGTGACACAATTCTATCGTGTATTTTCTGTCGATCTTTCTCATATCTACTAAATGGAATCTTTTTCGTTTGACCTTCATATGCTCTGATCAGTAATGAATGATCAATACATTCATAATTACTTGGTTTATGATCTTTATTTTCATTCATAAATGACGGTGGTTCAATATTTTCCATAATGAAAATAAGACATTCTGATATATATTTCGTTCCACATTGAAAAAGACAAAGACATTTTTGCTCGGCATTACTGACAACATATTAATATAAAATTTCTTCACAAACCGGAACTCTTCTCTTGAATTGATTAGTAGTTTGATATATTTGAAAATATTCCCTTTAATACATTTGAATCCATTTCAATCTGACATCAGGAGTGTACAACTGTTTGAATGAAATTTAATTAATGTTATAACGCCACAATTAATAACATTTTAAAAAAATCAAATCAAAATAGATAAATTCCAAAACCTATTTTTACAAAATTTAATATTTACAAATTATAAAACTATCACACCACAAAAACTCTGTTTTGATTTTACATTTATTGAACCAAACAAAAAAGGTCAAATCATAATTTTCCACATTTTCTAAATACCCTCAAGATTGAACAATAATAAAGATAAATTAAAAAGAAATTATATAATTAATGTATATTAATGTTTTTAAAATGAAATTTATGAAATATGAAACTAGTGTTTCAAAATGTAATAGGCAATTCTAGGTTTTATATGAGTTCAAAATTAAACAAAATGTATAAAAGTTTTCTTAGTAACTATTTGAAAGGGTTATTGCTCTCATCGCCCATCCGTACCTTCACATTATAGATCCTCTACTGCTACTTAATATGCGTCATTTTCAACACATATTATGTTACAGTTCTGGATTATTTCAAGAACTTGGTATGTAACATATTTACATATTTTTGTGGAGCCTAAATTCTCTCTCATGGAAGTTAGTTTCTTAAAACATCAAATGTATGTTCGAATTATAATTACTTAGAACCAGTTATATCGGAAAGTAATTATATAAAATACATAAAATTATAAGAAAATATTTGTCTCCCTATTACTACTCATTTATATATGGTTCTACGTAAATCTCCATCAATAGTTACGAGAAAAATAACTAATTAAAGGTATTTGGCTAGAAAGCATTTTTCTATTCAAAGAATGTGAAAATAAAATTATTTTTCAAATTCTATCATTTCATTTGTAGAATAGTGTTTTAAACGTGATTGAATATCCTAAATAATTTGCAAGAGAACACAACGAAGTGATTATAAAGTAAACAAAATGATAAATAGTTTTTAACGAAAGACAACAAATTACCAAAGTTCCATAATAATTCAATGCTAAAACCAATCATTGATGATAAGAAAAAATTAAAAGAAAAGAAATAACAAATATATTACAAAAAATAAATATTGATTATTAAAAATTTATTTCAATTAAAATATGAAAAGGAAAAACAAACAAAATTGATTCCGTAATTACTAATATTGATTGAACATGAAAATATCACAGTGAAAATTCAAGTTTGAATCAGCCGTTGCATGAAACGTAAAAGGAAATAAAATTTTATCCTGACTCGATTTCTTCCACTGAAAATGTTAAATTATTAGAAAATAATGATAATTTTACTAATTATTTGAGATTACAAATACATAAATTTAGCAGGTGAATGATCAAAGAAATTAATAAACTAATATTTATGTAATGGTAATATTTAATATTATTAAATATGATTTATATTTTAATTAATTAATTAATTATATTACTATGCAAAAATACATAGATATTGGGATATAAATTCTATGTACAACATACACAGCTATTTCTATCATTTGATAAATTATCAAATTAATTAATTTATTATTATTATTATTATTAATTATTATAATAATAATAATAATAATAATAATAATAAACTATAAAATGAATAGTGTTGTAAGATTAAACAAAAAGAAAGATTCAGTTAGATTTATCAAATAAATTTAGTATTTGAAACGATCAAAATCTTCAATTAATAAACACTGAAGAAAATGCTTATTTATTTGAAATATATTTGTAATAATTAAAAAAATAAAATACTAAAACAAAAATAATAAAACGGTTAATTTTTTTAATTGAATTGTCAAAATTCCTGATTTTATTGATTTAAACATATTTTGCAAAAGTTTTGTAAATAAATGATATAGCTCTAGTCATATGAAAAGCCAAGCCGTTCCGACCAATGTTTCCTGTTCATATTCCAACAGTTCTCCGTTAATTTTATCTGTGAAGAATCAATCAAATTCGATTAAGTCAAATAAATGCACTGAATAATCTATATAAAATATCAGCAACATTTGCTAATATTGAATTATTTATCTCTTTGTTGATTGTCAATACTATCGGACAGCATCTTAATTGATACGTTTTCCAACTTGGAAATATATTCATTTAAACAAAATAATAAATAAAAATTGAAAAAAATGGCAATAAATAAAATTTTAAAAATAATAATAAAAAATAATAATGATTGCTAATTTCCATGTAACATATCCATTTTGTTGCGGAATGGTGCTTCCTGGAACATTCATCGAAAATGTCATCTGGATAATCTTTGATATGGCCACTTAAATCGATGTTATTAATCATATTTGTGATGAATTTTTGTTGCTTTTGTCTTATAAACTGATATTTCTCCTGTTTCTCCAAATTCGAAGTTTTAAGATTAATGTCCTTAAAAATGGCTGAATGATTTTCTAAATGTTTACCGGATAAATTCTGCATATATTTTTCTGGTAAGCATCTATACATCAGGCTTAATAATTCACAGTTTGTAGAACTTCAATCGAAATTGATTGTAACATGCATTACATTAGTTAATCTTTCCTCAATCAGATCTGCAATAGAATTTCCTGACATGTCTCCAAAGACCACCACACATCTCACAAGCATGTAAAAATCATTCGACTGTGTTCTGGATTATATTTCAGGATTATAATTGTGTACATATAGCATCGATGATTTTTATTAAACACTGCTCATTAAGATTTTCAATAACCAATTCATTTATTTTATCGAAAAAATTTGGGTATCAGTATTATTTTCAAACTTGGAAAAAAATGATGAATTTATCCATTAATATTTTGCAATTAAAAACTATAAAATACTTTTATTAAAAACATTTATCCAAATTTAAGTTTTTATAAAACTCTACCACCACATTTGAAGCAAATAAACTACCATAAATTTTCACAACTTTTGTAATTTATTTTTTAACAAAAATGAGTTTTATTTGAAATTAATTAAAAAATTTTATTTTTAACTATTTATTTATTTTCCATTTGTTATTGATTTTTCAAAAAGAAAAATTTAAATCTTTGTAAATTGAATCAATTACAATTATCGGTTGGAATTACTGAACAAGGAAATCATGTAAAATGTCATTAATTTGTTTATTTCAAAAGGAATTATTTATTCAAGTTAGAATATAAATCATTAAAAGTTTATTATTTTCGAAATAAAAACAAATAATTAAATTTTAAAATATTTTTTGTGAATTCATTGTTTTATGAACTTTCAAAATTATAAAGACAATTTGTGACTTTTTTAATTTAATAATTTATTAATTTTTTTTCGTTTTATTTATTTATTCTTATTTATTCAAGTAATTACAAAATATTTCAAATTTTTTAAAAATGCTTAAATTAATTAATTGTTTTTTAATGAAAGAATTTTTAATGATAAATTGATTTTACGAAACCAAAGTAAATGATAACAATGAAGGATAATTAGTTAAGAATGGTCGAAGTTCTTTCTTTGAAAACTGTACTTAAAAAGACAAATAAATAGATGTTAGAAATTTAAATTATAAGAGTTTGGAAAGAATTATTTCAAATTTATGTTTATTTTTCACTAAAGATTTAAAACCAACATATTATAAATTGTAGAATAGAAAATAAAACTTTGTCAATAGCAGAAAAAATATATATTTTGTTTAAGTATAGTGAAATTTTGTTTATTATATATATATATATATTTACTCAAATATTTATTTTAACTTTGATTTCTGATAAATGGTTTCAGAGACGGGCTAGGTTTTGTACTATTTGTTAATTTGGTGCATTTGGTAGCAATGATAGGTTGATGAGCTTTTAATGTTAATTAATATTTAATCTAAAACAAAATTTGGTCCATGAAATTTATGAAATATTAACAGTCAGGGAATCAAAACAGAGGTTATATGTGATTTAAGTCGTTTAACAATCGAAGTTGATCTCAAAGGACTCATTTTTGGATCATTTAATTTAAGATAAATTATATAATTAATCATAGTGATGTAAAAATAAATTATAATGTCTTTTAAATATAGAAAGTTGTTTACTTTTTCTTACTTTTGCTATGTAACAGATTAAGAAAAACAATATTTACATATAAATTAGACAAAATTTTATTTGATATTAAAATTCATGGTAATAAAGATTTTAACTCAAAATAATAAAAAAAAATTCTAATTTCGTAACATGAATTTTTAAATTACAACTCATAAAAAATATTTTTTATTCGTTATGGTAGAAGTCCATTCAAAAGATCAAAGTAGAAACTTTTAAAGACAGAAAACTTTAGAAGATCACCAGTTTTCCACAAAAATTTAATTAAAAAACCTAAATGATTTGCTTAATTTATTGTTTATTTAAAGTTTTTGGAATTGAGAATTTTAAAAAATGAAAAAAATGAAATAAAGTTATAAAGATTTCTTTCACGTAATGTTTTATCATTTATTCTTTTTAGATATTATTTCCCATCCTGAAAATGCTGAATATAGAATATAGCAATGGAGCGACCAATATTTGTTTTCAGATATTTTATTGGTTAGGTAATGATTAGAACAATTTTTATTTTCATATTTTTATTTGTTTTATTTAATTTCTTTTCAGTCTATTATTAATAATCGAAATATAAATATTTCATATTTGAACATAGCTTTAAACATTCATTCACTATATAAATAAACAAAAATATACACACAGAGAAATATATATATATATATATATATATATTTATTTATTTATTTATTTATTTATTTATTTATTTATTTATTTATAATAATTTATTTTAATCATTTAAATGCTTTGCATCTTAAGTAACACAATTTCAACGATATATTAAAGCCTAAAACAATAAATGCATACAAAAAAATAATGAAAAATGATTAAAATTTCAATATTTAATTAAAGATGATTTATGTGCACAATTAGTTTCAATAACTTTTAATTTTTTATTTAATTTATATATAATAATATTAAGTATAAAATGATGTTTTTTTAGATGTTTTTTTAAATGTTTAGTTTTATAACTTATTTTATTATAATATAACTATAATGATTAAATAAAAAATGAATATTTAAAATAAAGATAAAAATAAATATATGCATATTATATATAAATGATATACAGTATTAATTAGAAGGGTCAAAAAGGGTAACCTAACCTGAAAATCTTGAAAATTTGCTTATAGTCATAAATTTTAGGAAGATCAGATTTTTTATTACACAACTGTATGAGGGCAGCAAGGTTTAATTCCAACCTTAGTAGCCCGAATCCTTGCTAGGTCACTGCTAATAGCATATATTAAAGTTGAAAAAGTAAATAAATGTAATATGAAAATTTAATTCATTATCTACAGTAGAGGCTTACTTGTCGTTTATTTACTTGATCAACAATTATAATAAGTGTAATAATTATAAATTATATAATGTACAATTATTTTTAGTTTTAAATTTTGTCTGCTTACTTTGAAAAAAGTTACTTTAATATCCCTTATACAATATATTTCGACAGATTTATTTTCATCATCAAATAGTAATGAAAAAACTATATGGATTTTAATTTTTTATCAAACAAAATTCTAAATAAATATTTTATAAATATAAACATTTATTTTTTACTATTTTAAAATATTATTTTATTCAAAATTAAATATTTAAATTCATTCAAAAATTTAAACAGATATTCTTATTAATTTTAATAATTTTTACTTTACCAAATAAAATTTATTTTATTCATTAGTTTTGCATGTGATACATGAAATATGGCAGTTCAGAGACAAATAAATAATTCTTTGTATACACTCAAGACAAAAAGAAAATTCCTCATCGAGCTCATTATTATAATAAAATCCCTTTAGTCAACACTGGACAAGAACTTTACATAGTATTGCCAGTGGTGTTGTGCTAATATTTTTTTACCGGAACGCGTATATATAATTATATAGACAGGGCGATACTGGGTAGGCGGCCGCTCTCATGTCCCAAATTTAACGACGGGGCTGATTTCCCCCAATTTTCGCCTGTCGCCAGGATCGGCCCAGGGTTCGGTTCAAACCCTTGTTTATAATAATACATATGAAAATTCGTCAAAAATTAGGAAAAAAAATCAACAATTCTTTTTAATTTTTTTTCAATACGTCAGCCAATTCTCGTTATCAGAAATCATATTTAGTTCCGAAACGCGTTCCTGTCCAAAAAAGAAGTACCTGAACGACGTTCCGAGAGCGTTCTGGTTAGACAACACCACTGAGTATTGTTCACATGACATTTAAATTGAGATCCAAGATCTGTACATGATGTAAATAGTATTTAAAATTCAATTATAAACACAAAATATTAACAGGCAATTCAAGGACAACTTTATAAAATAGAACACACAACTACTTACTCAAGATATTTCCAAAAAGTATTTCAAATACGATAATTTCAGCACAATGAAACATGTATTTATTATATTTTGTAACATGTTAAAATAGTGTCTTACGTTTTATTTAATATAGGTTACACAAACAGTTTTCTCAATCCATTAATCTATGCTAAATTCAACCGTGAATTCCGACGCCCATTCTGCCAGATTTTAATGTGCCACTGCCGTCATATTAATGCTCATTTACGTTCAGAAACTTATAATGACCAATATGGTACAAACAGTTCCCGTCAAAAGGCATCTCAACATCGACTTTCTACGACATATACGTCTATTCCACCTATTTCACGAAACGGTCGAATGAGCCGCACCAGAAGGTCAACGTCGATTTTGAGCGATTGTGAATGTACTAATTCTACACCTTCAAAATGTATCAATCAGTCTCATCTTTTGATTCCTTGATTATATTTAAAGAATTTAAAGAAAATTATTTTTTTCCTATTTACTAATTTAAATTCAAATCAGATTTTTAAAAATAAGTAAAATAATATCCATTTATAATTTTCAAATAGATGATGTTGAATAAGAATCTTTTTAAAACATATTTTTCATTATTATCATTTAAGTAAAGTTTTAAAGTAATTTTAAAAAGTTATTTCTTTTGAAATTTATTATTTTTATAATGGTCATTATCATTCACATCTTGTTTCAAATTTTAAAAATTATTATTGATTTTCTAAATTTTATTTTAATTAAATAAATATTAATTTTACTTTTTTTGTTTATTTTAATCAAATTGTAACACGTTTAATAATAAAATACGTAAATTATTTTGACTACCACAACGATTAATTGTGACTTTCGCTTGCGCTTCAAAAGGATTGTAGTGAATTGCAACTAAATCTTTAGAATGATTAAACCAAGGTAAATATCATCGAAGCCAAACTTTGCAAACTTATTTGACGTCCAGTGCATAAAAATAAGTGTATAACGGTGTTAACTTGACACTGTTTTTACACTTACCTGGCTTGAAGAGAAATCTGAGCGCCTCTTGCTTAGTACTGATGAGAGCCATTAGCTTGAAACTAGTATGATATTGGAATTGCACTGGATATCACTTAATGTATCGTATATTCTTTGATTAGAATCAGAAATAGTGATTAATAAAATTGCAATAATGTGTTATTAATTTTAATTTGGCCACATGCCAAAACATGCGTTATATTGAATGTAAACTGCAAATTAAAATATTAGATATTTTTATATGTATTTTTTCATTTTTCATACGCAGACAAATTTAATGTTGAAATAAATATGAGTAGCTTCCATAGCCTTGAGGAAATAAGCACATAAAAACAATCTAAAGTCGTGTTAAAATTAACGCAAATTAAGCAAAAACAAAGATTGTGATTGTGGTAGAATTTTCATAATATAAACTGTTTTTAAAAGTGTTAAATTCAGAAAATAATTTCTAAATATTGTTGATTAAACTGTAATAAAATGTCCTTATATTTTGAATAAATTGAAATGTTAGAATATTTTGTTAAGGTCATTCTACACCCTATGATGAGTCATAACGTCAGTCAAAATTATTCAAACAAAGAACATTTTTTAGTCCTTTGGACCTAGAGAAAAAGTATCTCGAGTATCTGTGGCATCACATGCATTACTTGTAAAATGATTAAAGACATTCAAACACAATACAACCTGAGTTTTTAACTTATTAATAAACAAGTTGCGTACTTTACACGAATTAGAAACGATTTTATAATCTAAATCTCTCAATCACTTATTTGTCTTCCTCTTATAATTTGTAAACATTTTCCAGTACCAACATAAATTTAGGTTCATCAGTTTTAAATACACTAGAAAACAACCAATGGAGGTATAAAAACTGTCTAGGGAGAAGTAAGTTTTTAAAAATTATTTTTTGTTTAAATAAAGTGAGTTTTTTTAAAAAAAACTGTTTAATTGAAAGTCATTTTTCTCAAGCCCGCGACAAGATCACGCTGGAGTAAGGCCTATTTTCTTCTAAATAAAAATAAATCGTCAGTAGAAGTCTAAAAAATAATTCACATTAAAAGAGAACTAGTGAATGGTATTTTTTATTAATTTATAAACTACTCCTCGAGGATGTAATTCAAAAATTATATTTTGTTTAAATGAAGTGCAATTAAATAATATACATTTTTTGTTTAAATGAAGAGAAAAGTCAATTATTATATAATAATGGGAATTATAATAGTAATAATATATAATATATAATTATTTGTAATATATCAATTTTAAAATTCATTGAATATTAATACAATTTTAACTTATTTTTTCGTTAATACACATTTAATAGTAATGAAATTATTACTTTCTAGTCTTAAGATCTAATTAAAGTTATTCTTCAAAAACCATTTTCAGATATTTTTCTAATTTTAATTTTGATAATAATATTTAAAAATAAATAATTTAATTCAATAAATTGATTTAATTAGATTTTATAATCAATTCTAATTTCATCGCATTTATAATACTAAATAGATAAATTATTTTATCACAGCATTTTCATATAAAAAGGAAAATAAATCTTAATTATTATCTCCTTGAATTTTGCTGTCTCTTCTATAATTTTATTAGGAAGTCCAAATTTTTGATATTTTGACTTTCGATATTAGTAAAAATTTAAAAATCAATTTATTAGAAAAATATATCACTATTTTGAACTTAAAATGCAAATACATGCGTAGAGGATTGGATGCTGTTGTAATATGACAATTACTTTATAATTTTTAATATAATTAAGGTTGGAGAAGTTGGTTTTATAGGATAAAACATCGGATAAATTATCCTTTAATTTAAACATTTATGTGCGAGATGGTCATTGTGCTGTGCGGTTGTAATCTAGATAGTTGGAAGCAACTGTAATATTTATTTTAAATAACCAACGATAATTAATTTAATCACTGTGACAATGAAACTTTATCATGTCCGTGAATGTATTTATGTTGCATAATGTGCTAATAGTTGACTACATTTGGGACCTAGGATTAATTTGTGCTATGATGTTCAGATGGTATTGAACTTTTTTTGTGAGAAACACATATACCTTTCTGAATCTAAATAAATAAGAAAAATGTCTTTCAGGTACAAGTAATTGATCACTTCTTACAATATTATGGAATATTAAATGCATTAAGTTTACCTTAGCATAATATTATTTCTTAATCAGCAAAAATATAAGCTCTTAATTTCTGTTTAATTTCATTAATAGTGCTAGATTAGTGTTAGGTATTAATGAATTAATATTTTCTAAAAGTATCAAAAAATACAGATATAATCTGTGATTTACAAGGTATTATTGTGTATTCTTAATATATAAATGTTAATATATATTAAAACTAATTTGCAATATTAACTTTATTTTCGTTAATATATTTTTTAATAGAATAGAAATAAATACTTTCAATAGGTAGATAGTAGTCACCGAGAGAGACTTCGTCCAAGGTGCATCCGTTATGTTTTCCCTCCGTGGGCTACAGGATTTTGTCGGATATAAGGCTTCATCTTTCTTTGGTCTAGATAAAGTGCGGGTGAAGGTCATAGTTGTGTTTCAGTCGCATTATAATCCAATTGTATTTAAGCTCTCGTTAAAATGCTATGCATACAAATCAACTAAATCTCATACCATAGAAACATTCATGTCATCCAGAAGACTACAGTGTGTTTCCAGCCATTCTCCTACTGGTTTAGACTTTGATTAAAAATCCACGGAAAAATTCTCACTAAATCTCTTACCGTTAAAAATGTCATAAATTTCAACTCACAGTAAAAATGCCAAGAATTAATCTAGATAAATAACAGATTTTGAGTTTTGATAAAAAGACATTTGTAAATAAACTAAAATAAATCTAAAATAAATCAAGTCAAATAAATTCAAAACTATTAAGATACATTCAAATTTCATGTAGGTTGAGCACTTTGAACATTAATTATAGGATTTAAAGTTCTTGTTACTAATAATAGTCAATCTATTAAGTCGATTATGCTACAGAACTCGAGTTCACAGATGAAGGGAAGTCAGAATAGGGCAATATTAACACATATTTCGGTTCTGTCTGATTAGTTTAAATTTTCTTACTTTTCGAAATTGACAACTTGCTTTCTTCAAGATCAACTGAAATACTATCTTTAGACAAACCATTGTACTCATTTGTCAGCAGTATTTTTGGTAAAACGCTCTACAAAATATTTAGAATATCCATTTTAAAGTTTCAACCTTACCAAAAATTCAACACTTTTTGATGAATTAATAAATGTTGATGATAAAGATTATGTACCAAATACTAATCCTCTAACCATATTTCGCTTGTATTAAAATTTCAAATGCTCTCAGGTGTAGTATAAAGTATATGTCGCTCTTCTATAGCTTTCAGTCTAATAGTCTTTTTACTTCCGTTAAATAAATAAATCCAAGATGGCCATTGAAGACGTTTTCTTTGTTTAGGTTGATACTTAAAAATGGATAATCTCTCATTGTAGATTTCTAGAGTGGACTGAGGTTTGGTCTTTATATGATGAGGAAGCATCTATTTACAATCTTTGTTTATGTGAACAAACTACTGTGACTCAATATCAAGTACAAAATGGCTTCATGTTTTTTGTGCAAACCTCTACATCAGGGGTTCTCAAAAAATGGTCCGCGGAGCATATTGCTCTTTAAATACTTATTTTCTTGTTTGATAAAAACTGTTATTTTAAAACATAAAAGAAACTTAAGAAAAAGGTAAATTATTTTTCTTGAAAAAAATTATGATAAAATCAACTTCAAATTTTCTAAACGCTCAACGCCCATATTTATCAGGGTTCCGCCAATTATTTTTATGTGTATTCATAGAACTTTCATTTTATTATTTTATTTATTTATTATTTTTTTTGAACTTACAACCCCGGCTGCTCCAATTACTGGGCCTGTAAAACTTGACACAATAAGGGGTTCGCGATAAAATAAGTTTGGGAACCCCTGCTCTACACCATTTTAGCCTCTCAATCTACATATATGAAAGTGACAAAAATTATTTGCACTTACGGTAAACGTTTCTGTAAACGCCCCAATTATAGTAATAATAAAATAATTGTTTTGTCGAAAAATTTATAAAACGTTTAATACTATTAAAATCGCAAAATTATCTTGATTGTCGGCATAATAATGTGGGAAAATTATTCTAGATAAAAAGGAAACAGAAATCCCAAATTTGATAGTTAGTTTATTATGTATATAAAAATGTGAGTTGATAGAAAAAAGCAAATTATTTGTTTATTTGTTTTGTTAAGCTTACATGTCAGAGTAATGTGAAGAATCGAAATTAATATTATTTGTTTATTTATTAAATCAAATTTAATATAGCTAATTTTTGAAAGAAAAAGAAAATTAGTCAGTAAAAATTGGAAAATATTCTATTTTACAAACCACGTCAAATGTTAGTTGGATAATCATATTATTTCCGATATTATTGCAATAATTGCTACAGTCCTCCTTTAACACTGAACTCTTTAACACAATTTCCATATAATATGATTTAATTTGTTTGTATAACCAAAACGAACTAATTGTGTTATAGATAAAATTGCATATTTATGATAAAATATCATATTTAAACAAAAAAATAATATTTAAATGGCAATAAATTTAATTATTATAATTTTGTTTAAATGTTACTGACATGGGAATGAAGAAAGTTCTTAAGGTTAAATAAAAAAAATTCTCATTTCATATATAAATAATAAATAAATTTGTTATGATATTTCAAAAGAAAAGAGACGCATTTAGGATAAATGAGTGAGTTCAATAAAAGAATATATCATGTAAAAAATTATGTGTATATTCATGCTATATAAGTACAAAAAGTTGTCCTTTTAAACTCCATAAAAATATGAATATTATACAATTATGCTTGACAAAATCACAAAGTAGCATATCTAACTGGAAAACAATTGTCCATGAAAATCACAGGAAATTGCTTCTACTCTTTCGGTTATTTATAAAGATAATTTTTGTTTTTTTAAATCATTCTATTGTTTAATTAAACTGGAAATTGTCTGAATTTAAAGTTTTATTAATAATCAATTTTAAGGTGCACTGATAAAGCAAGTGAAATCTTTTCTTATTAATTACTCCATTTGATTTATTGGCATCGAACATTTTACATGTAAACTAAAATGAATCACTGTATGAATAAACGCTATATTAAAAGCCGATGGTGTTGATTTTTATCCTGTTTCTTATCTAAGGTTCATAGACCAGCTTTAATCCAAAATTCAAACAAAAAGTCCATTTCGAAAAGTTGCGCTTAAATCATTACAAGTTGTAGTGCCTGTAAAATTTAATTTTTATCTAATTTACAAAATTCTAATTACTTAAAATAAAGTTACAAACGTGTTACAAATAAATAAAAATATTTAATTTTTTTTAAAATATTGATTAAAAAAATCACAGAACATTGGCATGGAATTAAATAAAAGAAAGCCCCAATATATATTATACTACAAAATATTCCGACAGACTCATTGTCATCGCCAGGTAGATTAGAACTTGAAACTATAAAGAATAAATTACTTTTTTTCAAACAAATTTATTCTTTATATTTTAACACATGTTATACAACAGATCATAAATTTTAGAAAATTTTCAATAAAATATTTTTTAATTTCTAAACAAAACTATTTTACATCTATTTTCATTATATAGCACAAAATTTCGTTTACTATTATTGCATTTACTAATATCAGAAAACATTATATACGTAAATTCAATGTTCTGACCATTTGAAATTCCCTCTTATAAATGATTATTCACTTTAGAATTGTTCTCGTCGTCCGAGGGGGCTTTCTGCGTGCTGTGATGGTTCGTAGTAACTGATTGACTTTTCTGATAGTCTTCGTTGTGATGGTGTAGATTTGGTATGTTGGGTATTCTACTCCCCAAATTTCCGTTTTTTAACTTGGATGCATATAATTGTCTATTTACATAAATATTTAAATTTCTCTGAAATGGAGATTTGATCGGAAAAATAATTAAATTTGAACACTACAATTTTAGAAAATTGAAAATATATAACATAAATAAAGGTCAAACTAAAGGCAAAATTTTTAATAATTGATAACAATAACACATTATGTTTCTTAATTAAACAAAATATAACATAAATAGTACAAGAAAAAAATTAATTCATCAAATTCGGTTTACAAATATCGACTAAGGAGTTGTTCAAAATAAAAGTATAATAATAGACTTTGATACTATGATTTTCAAAAATAAAATTTGAAACATGTGCTGAAAGCACGTTAAAATTCTTTAAAATATATTGAATTTTGTTCATCCAGAATTGCCTTATATACCAGAATTTTTGCGAGTGCATTTTGATTCGATAAAAAAAACATACAATTTTTTAATTAAAATCACATTTTTTACCAATTTTTCGGCTTTAGTATTTAGTTATTTTATTTTTTCTTATTTTTTTCTTATTTGTTTTAAATTAATTTTGTTGTTACTTTTATATTTTATTATTTATTTCTTTCCTAATTTTTAATTTGTTAATTTTTTGGGATGCTCCTTCTTTCCTTTTCTTGAGGCTTCATTGTTAGTTTTAATGGTCAGATATCGTGTTGGACATACAAAATTAAAATTACCTCATTGTTTGTCCAACACAATAATCTAGATTTAAATATTTTAATTGTAATTATACAAAAAAAGGAAAGAAAAGAATATAGTTCATAATTTGAAAAGTCGTAATCAACGATGAAAAATAAATTTTCTTTTGACAAATTTTTATATATTTGAATTCATGAAAACCGTTTTATTTAATGTCTTTTTTATAACGTTGTAGACATACAGTTCTCGGTCTAGATCTTGTTGCTTGTGAAGTACATATTAAATATTTTTTTCATTGTTTTCAAGTAGTTATTTCATGGAAAAAATTTTTATGATCAATTTATAAAATTGATAAAACAGCAATCGTTTTCTTCTGAAATCATACTTAATAATTAAAATTAAAATTCCAAAATATTTATTTAATAACACGATTTATTTAAACAATCTTTTTGAAGCTACGATAATTCTTTTAATGAGCCATGATTTGGAATCATACATTTCAACATACTATATGAATTATATAAAATTATATTTAAATTTAAATTCATACATTTCTAATATAAAAGATTTCATAAAATTTCAAAATTTCAACTATCTTAAAATTACTTATTTTAATTAATTTTAAATTATTATACTCACATCTCACAAAAATCATTAAAAATATTATTAAAAATAAACAATAAATTGTTAAAAATATTTTCTCAATTTTGTTAGAAAATGAGAAATTCAATCAATATTTATAGAAGTTTTAATCAATAAACTTGGACTAAATATCAATATTTTTTTTGAATTTTCGATTTTGAATTTTTAATTTTAAAAATATTTTCAGTGATAACAGATTTTTATTTTAATTTTAAAATAATTAATAATTTAAATTAAATATAATCTGGTTGAATAATTCATATTTTTATTCGTTACCACATTAAAATTCGTCCTTTTGAAAGACGTTAGATTATATTTCCAGGACTATTTATTCTAATATTATAAGAGTTATAGTTGAATATTTCAGATTATCGTTTATGAGCTGGCACGAGATAATATCTAAAAGGTACTTGTTAATTGACATTTTTAATTTTGCTTTGGTACAATTACAATTGAAATAAAGATGAGTTTAGTGGCAATCCAAAATGCAATGTTCAGTCCAGTTCTATGTCTAATTTGTACTATTTGAATATTGTCGGTTTCCATGATAATTTTTCGAGCTACGCGGTCTGATGAGTGGAACATATTCAATTTTCCAAAGATGATTGATCAGGTTTCTTACATTGAGCCTCAATCTAATGACTACACCTCCTTAGGCACTATCACATTTTTTAAAACGCATTGTGAACTCTATCATGACGGCCATAGTGAAATCATAAAAACCATTCTTAATAGCTAAATATTATAAGACATAAAAGTTCATAAAATAAAACATAAACTAAAGAAAATACAACAAATTACAAACTTTTCCGTAGTGCTTTCAGATTCAAAATTTGTAGAATAAATTAATCTAGCAGAGTACTGGTTAATAACAAACATATATATATATATATATATATATATATATATATATACAACTTTGGATGTGTGAGCATTGATGTGATTAAAAAAATTTGAATTTTCATAAATAAATTATTTAAATCTTTTGTTATTTTCCAATTTTGTATTCTTGATTATAATTAGTTTTTGTTTAAATATATTTATTAATATGAATTTACTAATATAATTTAAATTTGATTTAATTTTTTCATTCCTTTTAAATGGTGTAATGAAATCTTTCCCAGTGTGGTGAATTCCATCATCTTTTTTTTGGAAAAAGGCCCACGAGGATGCAGAGACATCGCAGAAGGTTATGATATTCATCCATAGCACATTCTTGAATATTTGATGGGATTTTATCAAGCGCAGTTTTAATACGACTTGGAACTGTAGCATTTAACATATCCTTCAAACGAAGAGTTTTTCCTGCTTCACTTTCATCGGATTGTGCAGCTTGAGGAGAAATAATATGAGATATAATTCCAATTTGTGGTTTAAGAGTAGACAAAGCTTCTCGAGCTGTGCTAGCCTCTTTGGCTAGACGAGTCACAACTCTACACGAAACATTGTATTGATAGCGAGAGTGAGGCAATTCATGTTTAAGAGCCTGGTTCTCTTGTTTCATAGTAAATTGTTGAAGCATCAAGGCATCCCATTCATCCAATTTTAATCTGTCTCCGTGTCTGATAAATTTTAAAATCCTTTTCCAGAAAGACTGAACAGTTTCTTCTTCCTTTATTATACCGGAACGACGTCTACCAACTTGATTTAGTAATATGACAATTCCTCTTTCAGCAAAAACGTTCTCATTAATATTATCAGTTGCATCGAATAAATTATCTAATGAATCTGCAATCTCGATTCTTTCAGAAAGAGTTGGTGATCTTTAAATAGCTCCATTCCAACGACCTTTGGCAGTCTCTTTAATTTCGCAGGCTCTACTAGAAATAACGTCACAAGATTTTGCAATAACAGAAAGCCGTAATGTATTAAATGAACTCCGACTAGAATTATTATCTGACCAGACACCACATTTGTATGTCATAAACATAAATCCACCAACTGCAAATAATTTAGCAGAATTATTCAAAAGTTTAAGAATAGCAGGCATTTTGAGGAATTTATTCAAATTAATTTACAAATTATAATTACAACTTAAAGAATTTCACTTTTAATCCATTCAAATTTCTACCATTTACATTAAAAATTTAAACAAACATTTTAAAATTTAACATTTAAAAATTTACAATGTTTTTAAACTATTTCATTATGAAAACCAAATTTCCAAATAAAAGTCTTTTTTTTCATTTTCATTTTTCCGGCCTTAATTTTAATTATTGTTGTTACTTGGAGAAAAGATTCAAATTTTGAATCCATTCTCCAAGTTACTAAACTACATGGGGCTAAGGGAACAGACTAACCAAATTCTCAACACAGTGTATTATTAAAATATTTTATTTTGAATTGTAGTTTTATGTTTGTCATATTCATAAATTCATGTCTCTCAATTTGTTAAAATTGCAGCCTAATATAATTTGATAGTCTGAAAAGAAATGAAGAGAAAGGAAATTGAAAAGAAATCAATAGTGACAAAAATAAGAAGATATGTCTTAAATAGTGTTACTCTGTGGTGTGATATGCAATGTTTTACAAGGGCTTGCTCTTTTTTTCTCAAAAATTATATGAACTAGTACTCTAGCAATGTGACTGACATATAAAAAACTAAATAATGTTAATTAAATAGTTATTTTATACAAAAAAACAACAACATTATAATAATAATGAATAGAACAAACAATACAATAGAATAAAATAAAGAAAAAATATACCATTTGTAAAATCATAACTAAAAGTACTACTACAAAAAATATTTACAACTTATGCCAAAAGCTGCCATATTTGTATTTCCTTCTTGCTTCAAGTCTTGTCATTTTTAAGGTTTATCCAGAGCCAGGAGATGATTTTTCTAAAAAAGATTTAATGTACGGGTTAAGTTTAAATTCTTCCGAAGATTTCCCATTTAACCAGATCTTCAAGTAAAACTAATATTTGATTCAAATTTTAGAAAAATATAATTTGTTTAACTTCTATTGTACACAGTGCTTGGAGGAATTATTGTCAGGTAGTTGTTATTCGGCTTATTTAAAAATATAATGTGAGTCTTACAACAAAAAAGTGTGAAATTCTTAATAATTTGACCTAAAATACTGTATTTTTATCGTTTTGTTTTAAAAGATTTTTATCAAGAATATTTTTTTCGTGTATCCAAAAAAGGCTTAGAAGGAATATTGCTAATGAGTAATCACAGTATACAAATTATTATTATTTTCGTAAAGTTGAAAAGAATATTAGCAAGTATAAACATACAATACATAGCTTGTTTTAATTGGAAACGGAAAAAATATTTGAATTCGGTTTGAGAACACCTAACTACTCTATTAGTTCTTAATATTATGGAATTTTTAAAACCATTTATAAATTTTGAATTTCAGTTTTTTTCAAGAATAATTTTAAAAGTTTTCTTTTGAAATTGAAAAGCAGATTCTTTCAATCCTCTTCAAATAATACATAATGCACTATTTAATGCACATTTTGTTATTTGTAATTATCAAAACTAATTAAATATAATTTCTTTTTATATTAAATTTCTACAGATAATTATCTTCGTGAAAATTGGTTGAAAACTTTATTAAAACAAAAGAAAACAATATTTCAAAAAAATTCTAATAAATAAATGCCTTGTAAAATATAATTACTCTTATAAATGCTTCATTATAAAAGAGAATTCCATTTCAACTATAATTAAAGCCATTTAGAAAAAGTAAATTTTCACAATATTCAGGATATTTGCATTGTTCATTGTGAAAAATGATATTCTGAATTCAGGGTTGGTAAATATTTTTTTTATTTATTTATTTTTATAAATCTTAATTAATCATGCCATTCTATTTTAATATTTTTTGTTTTTATTAATAATTTACATGAACTAATGCAAATCAAAAATTTAAAGATTTGTTTTTATTTATAAAAGATGTTTCTTGTTTATTCATTTTTTTTGAAAAACTTTTAAAGCAAAATGTTTTATTTATTTTTTATAAAAAATGGCATTCTGAATTCAGGATTGGTAAATATTTTTGTTTATTTATTTTTATAAATCTTAATTAATCATGCCATTCTATTTTGATATTTTTTTGCTTTTATTAATAATTTACATGAAATAATGCAAATCAAAAATTTAAAAATTTGTTTTTATTTATAAAAGATGTTTCTTGTTTATTCATTTTTTTTGAAAAACTTTTAAAGCAAAATGTTTTATTTATTTTTTATAAAAAATGGCATTCTGAATTCAGGATTGGTAAATATTTTTGTTTATTTATTTTTATAAATCTTAATTAATCATGCCATTCTATTTTGATATTTTTTTGCTTTTATTAATAATTTACATGAAATAATGCAAATCAAAAATTTAAAAATTTGTTTTTATTTATAAAAGATGTTTCTTGTTTATTCATTTTTTTTGAAAAACTTTTAAAGCAAAATGTTTTATTTATATTTATTATTTTTTAACTGTTTAAAGTAAATAGATATTATGAATAATCTAAAAATAAAGTCTTCATATTTCTTCATTTTTAACTTTAGAATTAGAAATTAGTTTATATTCATTGTATTTTTTCTTCCAGAAATCTTCCAAATTCAAAATATGCATATTTATGAGAACTAAACATATCCATTATACACTACAACAATAACAAGAAATTGTCTTAGACAAAGTTCCATTATCGCACTATTTTTCTAGAATTGCGCAGCTATTTTTGTAATTTAATATGTATTTAGTAGTGAGATTGTGGCCCTCTACCCCAGTGGCCCGTTGGTACAAAGAAATATACTCCTCCTCCCTTCGGTAAATTTTCTAAGTTTAAAAGTACAAATTTTTGTAGGTCAAAGACAATCAACGTCAAAGACTCATCAAAATTTTTTCAATGTCATTTAAACAAAAACAGTGGCTCATTAAAGGTCATTTGATGAGTCATCATATATTTTCAATGGCATTCGAATTTTTTTCAAGGTCATTTGAACAAAGACAATCACTTATTTAAGGTCATTGGATGAATTACCATATATTTTCAAGGTCATTCAAAAAAATTCAAGGTCATTTGAACAAAGACAATGCCTCATTCAAGGTCATTGAATGAGTCATCATATTTTTCAAGGTCATTCATCAATTCCAAAACAAAGACATTGCAATTCAGCTGCAACGGACATATTGGACAAAGTCACTTTAAAAACAATAATATAACAGTTTAACGGAAATTTTCTTTGTGTTATAAGTTTCGTCTATGAAACCGGTTTAAATAGATTTTTAAATGTTTTAGCTGGAAAATGTTTGCAAAAGAAAATATTTGAGACTGGCACATAGCTAGTACATTGATATTGATATTTTATATGTTTTCTTACCAATATATCCATTAAGTATATATATAAATAAACATTATTTCTAAGCATATATATATATAGAAATTGACTAAGCCTGTATGACTTCAAATTTGGTAACAAATACTGAACTGTCTAATTAATATTAGTAAAATTAGTAAGAACTTACTAAATGGTTATGTATTAACTAATATACATATATATGATTCGCTCAATATTGTATGACCATGTTGTATGATCAAATTGTATAACCATATTTTCTTTAACTAAATATCAACATTACCATGGATATTTTATCATGAATATCACTGAATAACAAAAGTTTATATATTATTAAACATTTATTAAAAAATTACTTTAGATTATATTTTCATAAATTAAGATAATGGATATAGAGTTTTGGCTTGATATTTATTGAATAAACTAATAATTTAAATTAAGGTTACAAATTAGGTGTTATATGGGGTCGGACCTTTTCAATAATTGATATGCTTTTGACATCAATTTTGATGATTTATTTCTAGCAAAATTGGAATAATCCTTTAAACATGAATTAGTTGAATGTTTTGTAGACTTGTTTGAATTCAACAAATCAATTATGAAATTATCAATCTGGATAATATTTTTAAATGATATTGTTCCAAATGCAATAATAATGCATGGTTTTGATTGGTAGATGTGTGAATGTTACATTATGTGAATGCAGAAGTGTCAACTTTGTATGTAAATATATATCAACTTTGTATAGATACCTTTATCAACCCTTTAAAGTAATTTTGTTCTCTTTGAATGTATGTTTTTTAGATTCAAAATGTACGACAAATCAATGGAAATTCGATTGAATCAGATATTTAAAACAAGCTATGATATCTTTATTAGACAGGATTAATTTGATGATAATTGACTCATTTTCAAGTATTTTTACATAAAAAGGCGTGAATCGTATATGATTAACAAAACCTTATTCATCCATGTGAACATTACATAAAGTACGGAAGTTATTTATCCCCATTAAATATTTTATTAATATTTAGTTAGCATCCAATATCAGAACTGCTTTATCTGTCAAATTATTAAAATTTATGGTTATAATTATTATTATTATTATTATTAACTATTTTGTTGAAATTATTTATTGCAGTATTTACAAGTTGTGTTATTTTATGATTTTGTAATAATTTACTTAAAACATTTATTATCTTTACCATAATGAATATAAATAATTTATTACTTGATGATAATATTTAAATAATTTTTGCTGGTTCATTACTTCGATTCAATATTAAGTTGATACAACATTGTAACAATATACATAAATCTTTTTTACATTGTTTTACTTAAATATTTTAATGAATTATGATAAAATTTATTAATTTGTAACAAAAATCTGTATGACTATTCAATTTGTTTTAGAATTACTTGATTACAAAACATCTCTACATAGATCGTTAGAACCCAAACTGCTATTATTCCATCATAAAAAAATAGATAAATTTTTGTCTAATATTGTTTTGATCACTTGCTTCCGTATGATTTTTATTATGTTTTATTGCAATATTCATTCATTTAAAATGCAATATCGATGAAATTTATTAATCAAACATCGAGATTATGAAGAGGTCATGCACACATTAAGGTTATGTACATCATAGCTAATTTTTCAGCTTCCTTAGTTTACTCAGTTTTCATATCTTTAATTTCAACATATTTTTAGAATTTTTATAGCAACATTGTCATTGCGTTAGTTGCACACATAGTATAAATACGATGACAACTATAATCATTATTTTGACATGCAAACCGAATTTATGATAGTGAAGAATTATAGCCGTACTTTATATTTTCTCAGATTTTTTATCACTTACAAATTTTCAATGCCAATCGAATTAATCAATACCCAATTTTTATGTTTAGTCGCAATAATATCGGATGCAGATTGTAATTTAGTAAACAAAATTCTAAATACAATAAATATCAAGTTAAGAAGCAATAACCACATATATCTTGGCCACGAGAATGCAAAGTTTTATATTGCTAATAAAGAAGTAAATTTTATTGAAAACTTTCATTGGTATACAATTATCATTATCCAAGGATACAAGATCAATTCAGATGATGTCATGACTCCAATTTGGAAATTCAATATTGCTAGAATGTCATTTTAATAAATATTTTTATAAAATATCTGGGGTTTTATTGTGTAGATTAGTTTCCGTCTGCATTTTTATTGATTTATTGGACGAATTAGTTTTCTTTTTATTGATTTATTATGTGTTGACCTCCTCTTTACTCACATTGTACCCACCTGATACCTACCCATCTGTTACAAATTTACACATAGTGTATCAATTTACTCACTCGAACCTTAATTAGATATTTACATATAAAATATATACTTTGAGTTTAAAATTTAAGTAAAAACTTTATAAATTAACTTAATATTATCATTAATTAGTTTATGTTATCCACTTTTGATAATTTAATAGTAAACATTTTAATATTCTTCAATTATAAATTTTAGATCTTTAAATACAAATGTTGATGATACACATGATGACAAAATTGTTGGTAATAAAATTATAATAGACGAAAATAATGTTAATGAAATGGTAATAATAATAATAATAATAATCATAATAATATTAATTAATTATATTAATAGAAATCTGTTGAATATTGCAGATTTTTTATTTTACGGTTGTTGTATTACTCATAAAATATATCTTATTACAAATAGATTTGATAAACACAGAATTACTAATATCAATTATAATTTTCCTGCTTTCTGAGTATCTTCAGTTTTCACACTTTTAATTTCAACATATTTTTAGACTCTTTATAGCAAATTTCTATAATTCATGGATAAAATTATGTTTCAAAACAAGTGGACGATTAACAAAGACATTGCAATAAAATTGCATAGTTAACAAAGACATGAGTAATTAATACATTAAAAAACGATAAATCTTTATATTAATAGATTTTAGAAATATAGTTGCATGATGAAAATAATAAGGTATGTTGCTTCACTTAAACTATGCAATTATGTTAATAAGAAGGATACAGACGGTCGTTAAATATATAAAATATCAAGCTTTCGGTTTTGACTTAACAGTATTAATAATAATAATAATATTAATTGATAATAATAATACTAATAATAATAATTTGGTGAATATTACAGATTTTATTTTAAATTTGTTATATCACTTATAAAATATAATTATGTTATTCTATTTGATAAACACAAAATAAATTAGAACAATTATATTTTATGAGCATCTTTTTTCACATTAATTTAAACATATTTATGAATATAGCAAATTTCCAACATACATGGATTATGTTAGTCCACAATATAGATGCAATACAAGTGCATGTTTAACAAAAACTTGACTAATGAATATATATTAAAAACTATGGTTTTATTAATTCATTGTAGAAATATAGATATGAAAAACAAACTTTACAATCATATTAATTACAGGTATACCCGTTCGTATTTAATATTTCAAGTTTTGACTTAATAATGATATTATTTTGACTTCCATCATTCGATTTCGATGAGTTTAAATGGATGAATTATTTGTTTGTATTTTTAAATATAATAATATCTTTACCCTTTCTTACATTTCATTTGCAAGCTGGTCATTGGCGGCTTTAATCTAGATAGTCTGCAAATAATTATTTTGGTATTAATAAACATTTATTAATTTAGTGTCTATGACGCTTTATAGTGTCCGCGATTAAAAGTTGTGTAATCTGTAACTACCCGCCAAGCTAGGCTTAATTTGTGCTATGAAGCCCAGGTACTTTTTGACCACACTTGGTCTGGCAATAATAAAGCATAAACTTCATATTGTTTTCTCTTATCGTAAGTTTTTATATTGTTTTTAACTATATTAGATTAAATTTTTATTATTATCACTCTGCTCCTAGGTTTTTAAATATTTGATTATAAGTTATTTAGTCCCTTATCAAAAAATAAATTGGATTTTTAACAAAAATAGGTATGAAATATAAATGTCTTTAAATTAGATCACTTATTATAAATATTTTCTTAAAAATTGTCAAGAATCTTTCTTTTATCAGTAAACCAAACACATATATTTCAATAAAAACCCCATGTGAAATTATGTATAATTTTTAAAAAATTGTCTATAACTTTTCTTATATCGGTAAAACAAACACACATGTGTCAATCAAAAGGACATGTGAATCATAAATTATATACATTTTCTTAACAATCTCAAACTTTACATAAATACTGAACTATTTTTATGATTTAACACATACTCACACATTATTAAACAATAAAATAAATATTTCATAAATTTTTGAAAAATAACACATATTTTTATTAAAGTTTGTCCATAAACACTGTAAGATATCGATGGTTTAACACACACATTTGAGCCATAATTAGTTTTGATATTTATTTGCACATATTTTCTTAAAAATATCAAATTTTTCTTTAACTTTATACAAACATTTACAATGTTTCTATACCTGTCTACTATGAACCACAATCCATCCAAAACTCCATTGAAAACCCTTTAAAATGATACATCACATGCTCGAAAAATCTTTACTTAAGTTTTATACTTACACATATTTCAACCATGAAACACACAGATATCATAAATAACACATATTGTGATTAAACCTTTTTTATGTTCCGTATCGCTGATTTAACACACACATATTTTGAGCCATAAACATGAATATCATAGTTATTCAAATATATTGTCTTAAAAATATCGATTTTATCTTTACCGTTGTTCATTGTACACACCAAGTTTTCTATTCATTACATACTATGGATCATATTTGTAAACCTTCGAAAAAACTATTGAAAATCATTTAAATGATACCTCACATGCACAAAATATTTTTAATTAAATTATATACATACACACATATTCATTTTTCTATTCAATATTGAAATAATTTTATAACCTTTGCTTTGCATACTTTGTTGAAAATTTATTTTATTTTATATAAAAATAATAATAAAAATTATAATAGCGGACTACATGCGGCCCTCGGGCCACAGGTTGAACACCTTTGATGTAAAATGTTGACAAGTAATAAATCTTACAATTAATTTTAATATTTTCCTTCAATTTTGACCATTATTAACTATTTCATTTAAAGACTCCTACACATTTTAAGCAATCAAATAAATATTTTTCAAAGATTTTGACCAAATTTACATGTTATTCCTTTAGAAAAATCAAGAATTTTCTTAAATTTAACACACATGTACTCACACAAATATTTTTTACCTTAATTCTGTCTATGTATTTAAGTAAACTATATTGAATGTATGTATGTGTATGACACACTTTGAACCAAAGGGCTTTTACTTTTAAATTTGATTTATTAAAACTATAAAGTCTGTGGCATATAGCTGACATACATAAATTTGAAGATTTTATGAAAAAACCTTAAAAATTATGAAAAATCAAACTTTTTGAGTTGCTTTAGACAAAAAATACTAATTGTTAGGAATTTCAGTAAAATGCTTAGTAAGGTAAGGGGATTGAGCAAGTGGGCTCCTGATCTAGTAGGCTCTAATTCCTCATTGATGGTTTTCTCTCTCCTAACAAAAGTAATAAGAATTACTCCAAAAAACAGCAACATGAGCTTACGGGAATGTGTGGTTCCAGAAAAAACATTCCAAATTTTCCTTCTTTAGATCTTTACAATTTTAATTACTTATGTCTCAGTCCAAGTACATGCAAATCTAGAGCTATCGCATCCACAGTGATGAGATTCTGCAAAAGTTGAGTTCCATACATTTCTATAATAAGGAACCTTGGGACGAAACGTGAGACAACCTTGTAACAACTGTCTGTAACAACCCTGCCCAATTAGGCCTATGGTGAGCATACTACAGCTGTCCGATCTATAAAATGATTAGAAAATCGTTATAAAGTTCAATTCTAAACGGACTAGGCTGGATACACTTTGTGCATAGCGCAAATACGAAATAATCCTATTAGTTTTTAAATATTTAAACCCTTACCCCTTTCAGATAATATTAACTTTTGTAGATCACGATTAAAAACATTTATTTAAATAGAATAATTAAATTTAACAAGACTTTATACAGTTGACTCATAATAAATTGATCAAGGTACATCATTATAATTTATAAAGTCAGGCACACAATCACAATTATTATCATTCACACTATTACAGTCATTAGCAATCCTTACTCATATAATTTATCACTTATTTTATTGCTTGATCACCTCCTCGTGCTTTGGAGCATTCACATCTTGTACTTCTAATACAACTTCTAGATCCTCTTTATTGTATGCATTCACTATTTTCCGTAATTTTTGACGATTTTGAGAAAAAATGAATTTTGAGAAAATTGGGACTCTTGAAATGTCACAATTTCTTGCAATGCATAAACCAAATATTTGGACATCGAAAAAATTGATCTGGTCAAATATTTTCTAGCATTTGAAATTTTCTAGTTATTTTTATTCACGGATCTTCATCCACTTGAACTAATTTTATGCTTCCTTGGAAAACCACTCATGATCACATCTTGGCAAACATATCTTTACAACATCAGCATAAGGTTGAATATTATTTATTGAAGTCTCATAAATATTAAACTTGGTCATGCTTTTGAAATCTTTGTTCCGATTCATAAAATGACTTCAAATCTTGAATTTTGAGATTTTATGTCTTCATCTTCAGGCGAATTTAGCGTTTCTTTAATTCCTCTTCATCCAATATATGTTTTGAATATTTTCACAAGCTTCTCAAATTTTGAACACAATTCTCCAGTTGCATCTTTTACTTAGCGATAATTGAGAATTCATTAAAATCGTCAATAAGACTTTAATTTTTGGCTAATACCTTTCTACGTTTTGTATAATGAACATTATCATTAGTTGAATCATATTTCTTGAAAGCATTGAATGAAAGAAAAACAGTATATTTCAAAAATTCGTTCTGATTCCAAAATAAAATCTAAGTTTGTAAACATTTGATAAAAATTTGGTGACTTGATTGAATTAGTAATCCTGGTCGCCATATTGGTCACAGCACCTCTTGTATTAATAAAATCTATAAAATAATATCAGTTTAAATAATGCTTATTTAAATATCTTATTTAAACATCTTTCATACATCAAATAAATTAGAATTTATGAATAAACTAATTTCAAATTCTAAAATTCAATAACTAAAATTTCTATTAAAAATCTAACTTTGAAAATATTTTACTAAAAATTTCAATTTAAAATCTTTAAAATATTTCTTAAAATCGTTCCCCAAAAGAATATAAAATTCATCATTCAATTATTACCTAAAACATTTGACTTTATTACTGTATTACCGACTGTATTATTGACTGTATTAACTGCTTATTCAATTTCTATATCAGTCAAGACGATCTTTCAGTTTCAAATCAATAATAGAAATTTCATCGATTGTTTCGCATGCAAAGTAAAATATCAATTACTAACTTACACGGAAGATTACTCTCCTTATGATTTCGCAGATATAGCATTGACTCAAATTTTTACGTCTTTCAGGAACGTTATCAGTGATCGCGTCACTAATCAGAGCAATGATACTTTCTTTTCGGGTATATGTTTTTTCTTTGTATGATGTTGTACATAGTCAACTTGAAAACATTGACTTGGAATATGAAGATTTACGTTTGTTTTGTCAGGTAAGGTGACTTAGACGAGGAAACCTTTGAGAAAGATTTCTAAATATTTTGCCTGAAATTATTACTGTTTTGGACACAATGGGAGAAATTTAAACAATTTGTAGATTCAGTATGGGTAAAAAAATTAGCGTTTCTTACGAATTTTAGGAGCCATTACAACTCGCTTAATTTACAGCTACAAGGAAAAGGAAAAATATTTTTGAGTTAGTCAGTTCGGTAAATGCTTTTAAAGCAAAATTAATTAAAAAAATATTTGCTTCAGAATTAAAAAAGCAAAACTTTAAATATTTTCAATATTTAGAAAATATATTAAACTTGATGATGAATGTAATATTAAAATATTTTGTTTTGAACTGAACTATTTTTATCAAGAATTTGAGGAACTATTTGCGAATCTCGATAATCCTCAACCGATGTTTGAATTTTTTTCATTTCTATTTTAGAGAAATCGATAACAATGATATTTCATCAAATATAGCTCATACCTTTCAATTGAATTTACCAAATCTAGAGTTAGAAATTTTAAAATTACTATTAGATATAATTCTGAAATCACATGCAAATGAAAATAACTTTTAGAATTTATTATCAGAAAACATCCATTATTTGAGATCGATGACAATGAGGATATTTGGATTTTTTGGTTCCACTTATCTATGTGAAGCAGAGTTTTCTCAAACGAAAAACATAAAATTGCAATTTAGGATTTGCTTGACTGATGACCACTTAATAGCATCTATCCGATTGTACATCAGTGATTACAAACCTAATTTTATAAGACTCGTTGATGAAATAGAATGTCACACATCAACATAAAAAATTAATACAAAAGTTTTATCAATAAAATATTTTGCACAAAAAATTTATCAATAAAGTATGTCTATTCCACAAAATAGTAAACACAATGTATATATTTAATATATTATTATTATTAATAAAGTCGTTAATTAAATTTTTATTTGTTTTTAATTTAACCCATATTTGGAAGTCGATCGCGCATAAATAAGAAAAACTTAAGTCGATCATACCAGTAACCAGTTTGCCCACCCCTGATCTACAATGTGCTGCTTTCAAGAAACTATGCATATTTATAATAATAATTTTAAGCACATTCAAATTTCAAATTTATTTTAAAATGTTTTAAATTAAATTTAAATTATCAAAATAAATTATAAACATAAATTTTATATATAAAAATTTAAATTAATTTTAAATTAAAAAATATAATTATTTAGTGATTGCTAATAAATGAAGATTAACATTTATTTTTGACCAAGTTCAACTTTCCACAATTTATAATCCTTGAATTTGGAGCGTCAACATTGCGTCATTTTTCCTTACTTCAACGGCAAGGTTTTGCAGTTAACACGTTGGATAGGGTTGTAAAGTCTTAAATTAAATAAGTGATTTGTCGGATGTTGTACGTATCCCTGTACGGCTGAGCTTTCTTTCGAATTCTACAAAATTTAGAAAGGCTTGACTAAAACTTACCGAAATTATTTGAAATGTTTTGCAAGGAGTGTCATTGAGAAGTCATCAAGTAAGCTTGCAATATAAGTATGGAAGACATCACTGAGGATCGCCCGATCAACGCATTTAGTTCTTTCAAAATCTTCATTTATATGTTTTATAAAATTGTCAATTTTATTTTATTCTCATTATGTTATTAAAATATTATTGGAAAATAATGATAATTTTTAAAAAATTGAAATTACAAAAGATATTTTTATTAAAATATTTTGTAATGCATTTAAATAGTTTTCATTTTTATTTATATTGTATAAATAATTTCTAGCATCATCACCCAAGCATAAACCATTCAATGGTCATGGGAAAGCCTAATGCGATAAGTATTTTCGACAAAATATATATCGAAATAATGAAATATTGTCTAAACTAGATATTGTTTATAAATTTTATTCACCTGTGTAGTAGGGTTTCTGAAAAACCGCATAATTTAAAACCGCGGTTTTTGGTTTTGTGGAAATTGATAACCGTGGTTCTTGCGGTTCATGCGATTTCGTAAAAAATATAGTTTAAAAATAAATGAAAACAGAGAAAAATTCAATTTAAATTTTTTTATTGAATCAAAATACTTTATTTATTTAATTATTGAAGTAATGAAACTTTAAAAAGGTTATAGCATTCAAACAAGAATCACACAATCTGGATCTTATTTTAGTGCAAAAATTTGCAGCCATAAAGAAAGCTCTCTCACTTTCTTTAGACGTGGGTTTAATGGTTTTATTGCATTGTACAATAAAGTTATGTTTTTAGTTTTATTATTTTTTCTTTTAAACAAAGTAAACTCTTGCTTCAATAAATCAAAATCACATTTTTGCTATGGTTCCAACAAGGCTTTTTGAATTGCTAAATTTAACCCATCTTTTAAGTGTGTAGTAACGATACGTTGAATTACTTTTCAATTGAAAAGAAAGGAAAAAAAATACAAACTACAAAATTTTGGTTGTGAATTTTGGGTTTTGTAGATTAGTAATATATAATTATAATTCGGATTTTGTTATTTTTTAATTATTGGAATACAAAAACCTGTTCTCACTTTTACACTCAAAAGAAATTTAGACTTTATTTCACAGAAATAAATTCATAATTAAAGCGAACAAGTCTAAGAAATATTGAAGTTTCTTAGAGAAAACTAACGCTACCAGTAGTATATAATTATACGAATAGCATCTCAGTGCTCGTTTTATTACAGAAATCAGTGGAGCAGAACGTACATATTTCTAATAATGGGCATATGTTTGTCCTGATTCCCTGTGTTTGTTATTTTGCACTTTTAAATTGAATAGATTCGTAAATAACAGGATTTATTAAGTTTTGTTTTAATTATTGAAAACAAACAAATAAATTTGATATTAATCAAATCTAAACTTATTTTCTTTTTTTAGTGACATATAAATAAATTAAGTAAATATATAAATGTATGTGAGAGAGAATCAAAAAATAATATTAATATTTAAAAAACTATATATATATATATATATATATATATATATAAAACTATATTTCGACAGCATAACTGTCATCTTCAGGTACACAAAACCAACTACAAATATTAAGAATTAACATTTAATTTAAACAAATTATTTTTTATTATTTTAATTGTGTAATAAATAAATATTTAAAAAATATATTCAAATAACTTTTAACTAATTTAAAATGTTATTTATATAAATATTAGAATTTTTTAAAAATTAATGTAATTAAAAAATTCAATTTTTTTAATAATATTAAAAAAAAAGTTTTTTTTTAAAAAAACAATACATAAACATGAGTTAAAATACTTAAACTATTTAAAAACATTCGAAACATTCGTAGTCACAGCACTTTGCACATTAATCTTTGGATCCAATGACCATATCAGCAATGCTTCACATATCACGCTTTCCCAATAATTATTAAAACTTTTCAACAAAATTCTAAAAGCAGACATTCCTATTTCACTTTTACAGCTTCTATTGTGCTCACTAATACTGGTCAAACCCTTCAATCGACAATGCTCTAGAACTCGAGTACAGAGATGACGGGAACACTCTCCAATGTATGTGGCATTACACCCATTACATGTAAATTGATAAACGAGATCAGAACACAATCCAACTGGAGTTTTTGATTTATAAATAAACATATTGTGTACCTTACACGAATTAGAGACGATCTTATACTCTAAATTTCCATCTGTTTACTTAACTTCCTTTTATAATTTGTAAAACCTTCAGAGTACGGCAATACTAACACATATTTAGACTCAATTTTCTTTACTTTTATTTTTACTATTTATTTAGATCAACATTCAATTCACACTCATTTGACAAATTACACTCAGACTTTCCAAATCATGGATCCTTAGGAATTTTAATGAATTTTTCAACAGTCTCTTTTATCGTCAACAATAAAAATGATTTAGAATACCCATTCTTTATCAATTAGCAAAAGTAGAAGATAAAGGCCATGAACGATAAATCAATCCTTTCACCATATTTCTCTTATACTTAAATTCACAAAAGCTTTCTGGAGAAGTATAAAGACCAGTATCAGTTGGTTTTCTATAAATCTCTGTCTCATAATGTTTCTCTTTGCGTTGAATTAACAAATCTAAAAACGCAATCGATTACTTTCTCTCCGTTTCATGTGTGAATACAATGTTCTCATGTAAACTGTTCATAAAATGTAAAAACGGTTCTACATGTTTCTGGTTTTCAAATACAAGAAAAATATCATCCACATACCTTTTATAAACAAAGGGTTTCTCAAATTGGAAAGAAGCAATTTTCTTTTCCAAACTAGCCAAAAATATTGATGCCATCGTTGGTGCTAAAGAGAAACAATAGCGATCTATTTGTTGATACCATTCATTATTGAAAAGAAAATTGACATTTGAAGTAGAAAATTCAGGAAGTTTACGAAATTCCTTTCTATTCAAAATTTGATGTTCAGAATCATTTTCATCCCACAACGCACAGCATAAGTCAATTGTATCAACCAGTGGTACATTCGTAAACAAACTGCAAATATCAAACGAAACCATAGCATCATTCATAGTTCGTTTTTGTAACTTTGCATTACACGACACAAATTCAAAGCTATCCTTACATTCAAACTCTGATCACATTAACAGTTTTTAATAATCCATCTAAAAACTTTGCTATTTTATACTGGACAGTACCAACCATAGAAAAAACTGGTCTCATAGGTACACCATCTTTATGGAATTTTGGAAGCCCATATAGTTTTGCTGACTGCGATCCTATTGGTGAGAATAGACTTATCTACCTCTTCATTAATAAGCTTCTTTTCAATAAAACCATTTAACATTTTTTGTACAAACTCTTAATCCTTAAGAGGAGGCAATTTTCCATTCTTCCGACCCTTTGACAATTTCAAACTGTGGAGAATTTAACAAATCATTCAGCTTATTTGCATATAAACATCATGGTCAAAAATAACTATCCCATTTTCTTTGTCAAACCTACAGATATTTATATTTTTTTAGCTAAGTTTTTTAAAGTCATAAAATCCCTAATATTCTGCTTTTTGCTTCTTTCGATATACTCCATCGTACTTGCACTTAACGAGCTCTTCACATAATTACCTTTAATGCCTTTCATCAATCGGGATATATGAAAATATAAACTTTCAATTTTTGCACACAATTTTGTTTCATCCAAGCGATTCTTAAAACAGTGATGTGAATCAAATTTTAAAACACGCTCTTCTTCATCTGTCAAAACTATTTTACTCAAATTTATCCACGCTAAATTTAGAAATCCCAAATATTTTCATCAAATTAATCAATTTTTTAATGAGTTAGTATTGCCGTACTCTGAAGGTTTTACAAATTATAAAAAGAAGTTAAGTAAACAGATGGAAAATTTAGAGTATAAGATCGTCTCTAATTCGTGTAAGGTACACAATATGTTTATTTATAAATCAAAAACTCCAGTTGGATTGTGTTCTGATCTCGTTTATCAATTTACATGTAATGGGTGTAATGCCACATACATTGGAGAGTGTTCCCGTCATCTCTGTACTCGAGTTCTAGAGCATTGTCGATTGAAGGGTTTGACCAATATTAGTGAGCACAATAGAGGCTGTAAAAGTGAAATAGGAATGTCTGATTTTAGAATTTTGTTGAAAAGTTTTAATAATTATTGGGAAAGCGTGATATGTGAAGCATTGCTGATATGGTCATTGGATCCAAAGATTAATGTGCAAAGTGCTGTGACTACGAATGTTTCGAATGTTTTTAAATAGTTTAAGTATTTTAACTCATGTTTATGTATTTTTTTTTTAAAAAAACGTTTTTTTAATATTATTAAAATAATTGAATTTTTAAATTACATTAATTTTTAAAAAATTATAATATTTATATAAATAACATTTTAAATTAGTTAAAAGATATTTGAATATATTTTTTAAATATTTATTTATTACAAAATTAAATTAATAAAAAATAATTTGTTTAAATAAAATGTTAATTCTTAATATTTGTAGTTGGTTTTGTGTACCTGAAGATGACAGTTATGCTGTCGAAATATATCGTACGAAAAGTTTTTTTTGGCGTTATCCTTTAATTAAATCGTTGCCAAATTTATTTAATTATTTAGTTACTTATTTAAAAATACTTTTTTTAAAAACGAAAATAAAAGTGGAATTAATTGCCAATTCTATTATTAATTGCTTTGCCAAAAATATTGCTTTATACTACTAATTAAATTTTTTTTTCAAACAGAATTTTATTTTGAATAGATTTAATAATAATTATAATTTAATTTATAATATTTTGATAAAATTTATAATATGAATAATATTCTTTGTTGAAAATGCATTTGTGATTATTTATATGTATTTCAACATTTAAGAAAAATTCGATTTATTTAATGAGACTTCTGTAGAGCCAAAATGTATTTCTTTACATCCATTTATATGGCAGGTATCTTAAGTAGTGGTGAACCCAATGAACTTCTTGATCTTAATATTATTTATTTTCAATTGAGATTGTACTTAAAACTGTTTGGGATATCTGGACAAATATTTTTAAAGTTATCTTGCCTTTACATTCACAGCATGAAGCGGAAAATTGTATTAAATCCAGTATAATTAGCTAACTTTCTTGGCCATATATATGGTCTAATCCATTTATCCATTGAGACTTAGCTTCTTGTTGCGTATCTTCAGACATATCAGCATTCTTGATAACTGCCTTGCTCAAATTTGAGTAAGCTTGATATAATTCGTTTGGAATTCCTGTCATTACTCGAGCTTCACCTTCGGTATCGTTATCAGAACTAACGACACAACGACATTCTATGTTGATAGGAATATAACGAGCTTTTTCTATAACTTAGTCTGTTAGTTTTCCATTTATATAAACAAAGACAACTCCATAAGAATAGTTTGCCAAAATCAAATCAAAAAGTCCAGTATTAGTCGAATAGTTATAATTTCATTAAGTTGTTATTTAATTTTGCTCTTTTTATCGATTAAAATAAATATCAATTTAAGAAAAAACCAATAAAAAATTATATTCTTACTTAAAATCATAAATTACAAATGTGCCAAAACAAAACACGAAAGTTCAAAGAGATAAACACAAATAATTTCCAAATTAATTCGATCAAACAAATTTAAAATTTAATCAGAATTTCGATAAAACTTCCAAAACTAAAAAATAAAACGATACGCACTAAATATATGGCAGATGTGTACACAGGCTCGAGAGAAATTTACTAATCGGCCAAAACACCTTATTTCATTTAGATTTTTATGGTTTTATATTGAATATAGAGATACTATAAATATTTACCATATGTTCTTATTTTGATCTTTAATCCTTTCAAATTGAAGATGACAGGACGTTCTTGATCGGCAGTAACAAGATATATCTCCAACGATGACTGTTTTGCAATATTCAAGAAATAGCCATCATTAATTTTTTTCCATGTTTTTTTAATTTTTCCATCTTTTATTTCCTTTTCTTTAATCCTTGCCAATTCAGAGTTTAATATTCTTATTACTTTTTATTGTTTAAACATTACTGAAAATTATTTTCTACAAGCAAAATTTAAATAAATAATTTGTTTGAGCTAATAAAAAAGGGTAATATTTAAAAAGAATAAGAAAATACAAAAATTAATGAAAAATTGATAAAAAAACTTAAAATTAGGAAACAATAATATAAGGATAGCAAATTATTGGTCTAGAACAAATATGCAAAAAGAAGAAAAGGTGATATACTGAGAGTGAAATTTATTTATCGCAAAGTTACAGATAAAGAGTTAATTTATTGGCGATTGTGGTAAATTCAAATATAGATTTCTTGTGTTTGGTTAAGTTAAATTATTTTGCAAAATTTGAACACGATGAGTCAAAGTGCTAACTGACTTATAATTAATTAAGCCCAAGAAATTGATTAAATTCATGGGTTACTACGGACAAACATTATGGTTCAAACACTAATAAACGAATACATTTATTTTTACACACTTCCGTACATTGTCAAATTTGCTTGTTAATACCACATTAATTAGCCTAAGTTCAGAGTAAGTGGTTTTGTACTAGATTTGCTTTGCCAGTCTTTGGTCTACTGCGTTTCTTGCTGACGAAAACCACTGAGAAGCCCTTATTTTTCTAAGTCAATTGGGACGCAGCAAACTTCGGGGAATAAAGTAACAGCATTACTCTCATGACTCGCCGACAGTGCGGTTTCGAGGGCTTATATTTGAGTCAGTCGTGTTTGCACACACTGGAACTCGACTCTCGTGGCCAATTGCGCTGATTGTAGCTGAATGTACACTTCGTTCATCCTGGATGGTTTTAACCAAGTGGGCTGCAACTTTTTCATTTCTTAATACTGTAAACACATATGTCCGTACAGTCTTTCATCTTGGTCTTGAGGTAACTGGACATTTTGCACATTAAAATAAAATTCTCTTTAACAGGGTATAGTTATAACAAATAATAAGCAACATATATAAATGCACTCGCAAAACAACCTTCGTGCACGTTATACCCTATTGTATTTTAATAATTAACACCAACAACATTTTAGTACATCATATCAAAATTTATACAGCTTTTATCTAAATATGTGGACTTTTCTGGAGACCTTTTTTGGTACCGGGAGCATATAAATACTCGATTGTATATAATCGCATAATGTCGCCTTTCAAAAACCTGCGATTGGGGTAGACCGTCGGTCGGGAACCGGCAGCTCTTAGCTGTTACTTTGAATAATAGTAAAAAACTCGCTGCTGCCATCTAATGTTCAGTATGTTTTTGAAATGTTCACCTAAGACACAAAATAAAAATATTTAAATTTAAATAAAAAATCGTTTGTTCAGCGATCTGTATTATTGAATTATTTTTACTCACGGTTATAAATAGCATATGTATTTTCTACTGTAAAAAATCTATCAGTACTTTACAAACAAGAAATTTTATGTATTCATTTGGCATAAGCTTCTTCGTGTTATATAATTTAAATTGGCAAATTTTGTGAAAGATATTTCAAAAAGTACATTTTGAGTTCAGCAAACAGTTTTTAAAATAGTCAAAAATATATTTTAAATTAAATAATTATATCAGCAATTTTAAGTTTTAGATTTTAAGTTATTGCGTAATTAGTTAATTAAAATAAAATAAAGACAATGAAATCATGTATTTTAAAAATACTACTTTTTAAAACAAGTGACGTGAATTAACATTTTAAAGTTAGTAAAATTAAATTTTAGTTTAATAAATTCTTATTATTTATTTAATTGTTAAAGCTAAAAATGTTTTTATCTATCCTTTTAAGAATAAACGTTTTAATTGAAATTTCAAATTAGTTTGTACCAATGGTTCCCAATCTTTTCTGATAACCGTACCCTCTGGTAACAATTTGGAATCTTACGTATCCCCTAAATCCCATGCAATTTTTTTATTAGATTCGCACAATTTACACTAACACTACTTTATCCTTTTTTAAAATACATTTAAATTTCTCTGCAAAAAATATTATACTAAGACTGCTGAGAGTAAAAATAGTTAATATTTGCTGAGAAATTTACATGTAGTTTAAATAGGATAAAGTAGTAGTTGTGTAAATTTTAAACAGTGTGGGTACGTAGTAGTTTCTTTTATATATAAGTTCTATTTTGCGTCTTAGTTCTTTTCTTATAATACTTACTTAAGTTCGTACTTATTATGATTTATAATTATGATCTATAGATAATATTCCAATAAATCCAACAGTTAGTGAATAGTAGGTAATAAAAAATATATTAGCTCGAAAAATCACCATTCATTACAATCCTTGGTGATTGGCGACTATGATAGTATACATTGATTACCACATTTAAATCACTATGACAGAATCATTATGATTAAAGTATCAATAATTATCAATAATAATTAGAAAAAAATTCTTACCGGCCGCACTTCTCGTACCCCCGAGGAATGCTCCACGTACCCATACGGTGTCCATGGACCCCCGATTGGAAACCCATGGTTTATACTATAAAGTTTAAAGCTTTTGATTTATCCAGTGAAATAAATTAGAAAACTATTTTTTAAAAGTAATTTGCTAATAATTATAATATTTTTGAAATAATAATTATGATTCTAGGAAAACAAAAATAATATTTAAAATATATTTGTAATAAGTCCAAGTATATTTGAGTTGATTCGATGTTGAGAATTTGTTATTCAATTGGAACTTTCAACAGTAAGCAGTAATTGTGACAAAATATGAGGCTGATCTGACTGTTGGATATTGAACGATAATGTTAACTGATGAGAAAAACCGATTTATCATTTATTGGAGCTTGAATCATCAGTTTTCGAGATTGTTCTGACTTTGGAATCTACACAATAATAGAAATATCTTTCAGTCGATTGAGCCGATTTAAATCTGACACATTTCCGTTGAATAAACCCATTTATTAAAAGCTTCTTGGAAGCTAGAACCTGAATTTGAACCACAGGCGTAGAAATATTTAGAATGACATCTTTTCTGAAGACCTGAGTTGGTTTCATTCACACTGAGACGAATGTGTGGAAATAATATGAAACAAAGCATAAATTTTCAGGATTGAATTTTGACGTGAAACATTAACGACAAATACCTGATGATATTCAAGAGTTGTTAATACATTTTGAAAATATAAAAGGTGGTGTACATGTTAAAAGTTAAAATATTTAAACAAAATTAAATATTTGTTACTTTAATTTTAAATAATTAAAATTTAGTAAATCTAGGTAAACAAATAAATGTTACAGGCACAAAAATGATTAATTTTAACTTTTGAGGCCCTGTGCATAAAATTTTGTATAATTAATAATGTAAGTTGTGATTTTCGTTTTTAGAATAAATAAATTTAGAATTTTAATCTGTTATTTTATCAATTTCTGGTTGTTTTCGTCTATTTATTTCTGAGTCTTCTAAAATGGAGACCCAGTGCTATTGCTTTTGTTACACATGATAGGTCACAGCACACAGCCTAGCCTAATTAATAAATTTATTTTCAAAAATAAAATTTAAGTTACTTTAACTTAAGTAATATGCTGTGTTTACAGCATAATAAACCTTAATTTTGCTTTACAATTCGATTAATCAAATACTTAGATATAATCTTAATTATTTTCGTATCACGATTTAGTTATAACTATCATCATATATAATATTATATTAAAATTACAATCATTTTATTGACATCATAAATGATATAATTGTTCACATTATTTTGTTCACTATATTACATGCATAGATTTTAACACTAATGTAATTTTAGTGCTAACTCACACTGTTGTTTTATGAGTCACATATTATTGACATGTTTTCTACCGTGTACAGACATTTTATCATGTCTTTTTAACACTTATTATTTTATTTTATTTAATATTTACGTTTTTTTATTTTTAATCTTTAAAAATAATAATTAATATATTTTGATCAACAAAAGGTTTTCAATAGATTTATTTGATTTTCGAGTTTCTTTAAGCGGAAAATCAACTGTAATTTTTGAAAATTTTCAATACAATTTTTTTATTTAACAATTGATATTCAACGTGATCAAATGTCACAAAACCGGTTTTTACAACTGAAATTATATTTCATTTGATTCAATCTAATAATTTTACTAAAACGTGATATTAAAGATTGTTCTTAGTAGATCGAGCAAAATCTCTATTTGTAATTTTAAATTTTTTGCTATCAAACTAATTCATAATAGTTAAAGGATTTATTCTGTTATAAAGCTATAAATAAGCACAATACAGATAGAAATACACCCAGTCAATAAACTGGAAATAATTTAATGCTTCTTGTGTGGCCATGTACCATTTATTTTAAGGACCTGGTGTTTGGGACCAGAGGCACGTGCCCGCTTACACCCAAATTTTTTATGTTAAAGTTTTAGTTTTGACTCGACCTTTTTGAATTGTGATTTCTTTAATATTTTCAGAATTATCTATGATCATATTATGTGATGTTGAAGTATTTCAATATTTATAAATGTATCTTGCCTGTATATAAATAAATAAATCTAAATTTATGACTAATATTTAAATATGTTAACTTAAATATTGTGAAACACTTTTAATGTAAAACACTTTTGTTTCATTAGACTGGACATTTGGAGGTTTTTAAAATCAAATAAGCTTACGGGTAAGTCTTGAAGATTGGTGATATGATTTACATATATTTTTTCATTTTTGACCTGACAGATTGTAAAGTCTAATTTTAAAATATGTAATAGCCAATAGGTATAACATTATTAATGAACTTTATTAAATCTTTAAAATGTTTAAACACGATTAACTTTTAATTTTTCTGATTGAATTGATTATTCAATAACTTATTGGTTAAATATATTTTCATTTTAATTTGCATTTTGCAATAGATTCAACTCAGTCAAGTAGATGAATAAGTTTGTAATCAAACTGAAAAATGGTAAAAAAAACAAGGGCCTCGGATCAGTGTGACCAAAATGGGAATATTAATGTTGAAAATGAGGGACTTAATCTAATTGGACGTAAAGAAGATGTGAATACTGATTTCAAAATTCCAATTGATCGTTTTACACGTGATGAATACATAAGGTAATTGGCTATTTGACTAGCGTACTTCATATTATTATAACTTGTGGACTTCAATGCAAATGTCCGTTCACTTGACAACTTCACTATAAAGGCCTTTGAATTATTCAAACTGGATATTTTAATTTGTATCTTCACAATCTAATAAATGTGTTTCTTTTATTTCAGGAAAGGGCCGATTCGTCCTGAGAAATCTGCATATCCAAAGACCACATTCTATGGTAAGGATAGATCCTTTCAAATCCAGTAGTATAAAGATAGACCTTGGCTAGAATACGACGATGCATAGGATTTAGTCTTCTGCTTTGCTTGCCGAGTAATGGGATAGGTGAAACATGACGCAACATTTCAGACAGAGGGTTATCAAAATTGGTCACAGACTCTACAAAAAGAAAAGGATTTTGACAAGCACAGTATATCAGACTGCCATATTAAAAACATGGTAAGGTAGTCAACACATTGTCAAGGCTTAATTTTCCATTTCAAACACATGGGGAAAGCACTGATTCATCAAACCGCAGGGTATTCTAGGAAATCATCAATTTCATTGCAGGATGGAATCCAGACCTAGCAGCCCACTTACAACGGTCTTCTCAAAATGCAAAAGGATACCTCAGCTATATGTGATCATCCTCTTAGAATGAGATGATTCAAACTGTCGCTTCCTTACTGAAGGTTGATGTTGCAGAAGAAGTTAAAATGGCAAAATTATTTGCAATATGCCTCGACACTATACCAGATCTCAGCAAACAGAACCAGCTTTCGTTTGTTGTAAGATTTGTCAGTCAGTCTAAAGATGTTATTGAGGCTTTACTGGATGTCTGTTCGTCGATGTCTGTTAGGAAAATGTTATGGTCAGAAACCTTTTTGGTATCGTACAGAAACTATTTTGCTTTATTGAGGGCAGCACAAAGCGGCATGGTCTATTTTAGGACATTATAGATCTGGAATCAGACAACATGCAGTCTGGATGTCGAACCATAAAATATTTGTGTTCCACACGCAGTAGCCTTCTAGCAGACAACTGTGCAGTGATTTTGAACGCACTTCTAATAATTGTGTCAACACTTGAACAGATCACAACAGATTCGTCCTACGAGCGTGAAACATCAAGTGATGCATTCTTTCTGTTAAAAGCAGTCGATTTCCACTTTTGCTTGTTCCTCACAGCAATGAACAATATGCTAATGCTATGCAACTTTTTATCCAAAACTTTGCAACAACAAGACATTAATATTTCAACAGCTACCATCCAACTGAAATCACTAATCAAACCAATTGCAGATTCTCGGAATGAAACTTCATTTCATGCCTTGTGGGTAAAAGTGAAATCTGTTGCAGACAGCATTTGAGTATTTTATTTACAGCCTCGCCAAAAAAATATCAAAGAGAATAGACAAAAATTGGGTTACACAGATTCATATCTCATGCGAAGAATAGAGCAGGTATGATTTTTATTGCGCAACCATCGATTTGTTGTTATCTGCTCTGAAAACTCGATTGCATGAAGATGTACATCCATTGTTAACCTCTCCAAGCATATTGCAAGTCTATAAACTACTAACTCTGTTCGTTTTTTATCCTGGAGACATTGATGTTGATGTTCCAGAGTACCGAATCTTTTGTCAAGGAACATTTGAAAAACAAAACATCCATTCCATATATTTCTATATGACCAGCACTGATCTTCTAAAAATGTACCTTACTCTAGAAACTCTTTATTAATTGGTAATAATCTTGCCAGTGACCTCTTGCAGCTGAGAGCGCTCATTTTCAGCCCTTAAACTTGTAAAGAATAAACTTCGCACTACTATGACCCAAGGTAGACTGTCCGACATAATGGTCATCACAGTGGAGGCTGCACGATCGAAAGGAACGGATCCATTGCGAGCTACAAACCACTTCTGAAACTGTTTTAGTGATCGGCATTAATTGTTAGCTGTTGTATTGTAACATGTTTTACTTTTATTAATATAAAACGACTCAGTTTTATCTGCTATAAATTGATTTTTGGGCACACCAAAATATTTTAACCGCACCACGCCACTGTTTTGGACCATTGGTTTAGAAGATTTTATTTTAAATAAAATTTATTGACAATCAAATAATATAAAATTCACATAGAAATGTAAAAATATACATTTACTTAGATTTTATTAAAAATAAAGTTATACTTATATGAATTATGTAAATATATCATTATCATAAAATATAAAATTAAAATATATAAAATTATCTTGCACTAAATAACTTTATTAAATCTATTATGCTTATAAGTTTATTAACAATTACATAATATATTTTATTACCTTTAATAAATTTAATTAAAAACTTTAGGTGTAAATCAAATCTGACACGCGTGCCATAGGTTGCAGACCCGTGATTTAGAATATCTATTTTTATGTAGTAACTCAACCAATTTATCTATACTAATTATAGATTTACAATAAGTAGTCTCTGATCATACTCTTTTGTATTCAGACTTACGAAATCTATCTGGTGATGTATATAAACCAGTATTGGTTGCTTTCCTGTAAATTTCTGTTTCAAAAATTCTTTCTTTTCAATTAGTATATGAAGAAACGAAAGTTAAGAATTAATTTTCTCTTAAGTAAATTATAAACTACTATGTAATTTATTCACATGGAAGAAAAAAAAGCTCCCTTCTTTTTAATACTAGAAACTTTTATTGGTTTATTTTTATTAAAATTTATAAAATTACTTTCTAAATGAGAACAGAGACCAAAGTTAATGTTGGGCTTAGGGAGAAAACATAGTTTATATATTTGTTATAATTCTAGAAGTCCTTGAGAAATTTAATAGAACTTTATAAATTTTTTAATTTTTTTTGTTAAGTTTCAATTTCAACTCACAAACACGAAGACTCAGAAAAACCGAACATACATCACAAACTGATAAAATTCGAAAACATTTAGGTAAAACTAGAAAATCGGTTTATTTTATGTTTGAAAATCTATGTTGTCAACGCCATTTCTATAAGTTTTATAGAATAATGAAATTAGTAAAATGTAATTTGTCAATCCTAAATGAAAAAATTCATGTTAGAATTTATATTAGATTGAAAATGAAAGTTTGTTTTGTTTAAAAAAGAGCATAAAATTTCAGTAGAAATAAATGACTATTTAATTATTTATTGTTTATTTAATCTGTGTTATTACATATTAATGAAACCAATTTATTTGATAATTTGTTTATCTGCATTTATGATATATTAAGTGTGTACATCATAATTAGCGTATGGATGGGATATTATATATTTTATACATTGATGTTTATCACGGTGGTTTTGGTCCATACAAACGTTTTAAAAGTGTGGGCAGCCTTCTGTCGCATAAAGTCGAAGTTTGAATTAAAACAACGCGGACCATTCATGAGTAATATTGTTTGTTAATAAAATGTTTAAAATTATATTTTGTTTTAATTTTGTGTGTTTTTCTCATTTCTTTCTAAGAGATTTTCTCGATTTGGAAATAATTTTATTTTGTTTTGAAAATAAAATTAATTTCGAGATATTTTGCAATCAGTTTTCCTACGGTTAAAAAGATTTTTTCTAACATGCTTTATTCTCTTTAATCATCCTTAACGAATCCTTAGAGCTTTAAGAAGGATTTTAAATATTTTTTTGATTAATATTTACAGAGAAAATGAATATTTTTTTATGCTTATTATATGTGATTTATTGACAAATTATGAAGAGATAAAGAATAAATATATCTAACGAGGACACTTAATACCGAGGGATAATAGACATTCATTATATAACAAAAGCAATTAAATATATGGATAAAAGAAATTTTAGAATAATGAATTTCATAATGACCCCCGCATTAGTTGAAAAATCCAAATGACTTAGAGATTTGTTTTTTATATGTCATCAGATTTTAAATAATAAAATTTTCTATATAAATTTAAACAATTTATTTGGTATTTAATTTAAAATATTGTTACTGAATTATAATTACACTTTTTAAAATAAATAATAAATGATCCGTTCACATGCTAAAGAGATTAACTCCACCTTTATATGTTTTTAAAAGTTTTATTGAAAAATTATTGAATTAATGTTTACCGTATATACTCGTGTATAGGTTGAGTAATTTATGATTAATTTTTTCCCAGATTGATGGGGCGGCTTATACGCGGGTCATCTATTTTGGACATTTTTTTAACCAAATTTTGGGGGTCAGCATATTTTTATCTTTCTTTATTAATAGACTTAATATTATTAATTATTATTACATAGTATTTTCTATAAAATTTGACTAAGAATAAGATTTATTTAAGGTATTTTGTAGAAAATATTAAGTCACTTATAAAGAAATCAGAGGTGAAATACAAAAAAGTCCTTATACTTATTACTATACATTATTATTCCATATTTAAACCTTTTCAATTAATTTTATTGTTATACCTTCTCGGATTCTGCAGTTTTACTATATATTTATTATATATTTACTATTTAAGCATATAAAAACAATTAAAAGTTTTGAAAGCATGTGTCCGTGTACTCTTTCACAAAATTGCTAAGTACCCAAATAACTGTTGACAGCTTGAATTAATATGTGTTTCAAAATGTTGGCTTTACTATGTTTGAACTGAAACTAAAGGAACTTGAATTTGCCGATGAAACAAAGAAAATCAGATGGTTATTATTATTTCAATTTTACTTACCATTAGAGACATCTACTTTGGATTCAGTTAAATAAGTTCTATTGGAGAAAAGATTTGAAACGCAGTATTTCAGGACTCCAGTAAGTTCCCTCCCTCTAATAATATTGTGGGTAGTCGGATACTCTTTGATAACATTAATACATATATAAAAATATAATTTCTTATTTTAATAAATTTTTGACTTTATATTCAAGTCTTTTGAACACATGGGAATTTCAAACTCTATTTTTCATTTTCTTCGAGAATTACGAAAAAGAAATTAAGCGTTAATTTGCCTTACTTTTCTTTGTATATTTTATAATTCAATAGTAGAAAATTTAAAGTTGTTTGTTTTAAAATATTTATAATTACAAAATATTTATTTTTATTTTTTAATTTTTAAAATTTTTATGATATTGTTGGGTTATTATTATTGAAAGTCGGTTCTCTCTGACTCTTCGTGTCCTTGTTGAATCAAATAAGCAAACCCAACACAGAATAATTGTATTTGCACTTTATCACAGTTACAACTCAATCCGTTTTATTTCAATGTTTGGAATCACAATTTCACTAATTTATTTGCCCCTTTTAACCACCTATGACTCTGATTATCTTAGGGTAGGTTGTCCAAGGGAGAACCACCTTTTCTGATAGATAACTTTGGCTTTACTTGGATTTAGATTCTTCTACTATCCTAGTTACTACTCGTTTACGTCGATCCACTCTGGTTAATAATGCCCGTCCTTTCGTGTTTTTCCCTTTTTCTTTTATACTCCTGCTCAGACTGTTTTCCGATGATTGTCAACAACATTTTCTACATTATTAAATTATTAACAATAATTACTTTCCACAGACCGCCTTAGGCGACATTTGTCAACAACGTTTGGTCCATTACTAAATTTCCAATTACGAAATAATTACCTCTCCGTAATTCAGTGGTGCCCATTTAATATTGTTTAGGCCAATTTATCCTGCTATATTATTCCGTCTATACGCCGGGTTTTCCTCGTCTTTCGGGTTTTCTTCATCTCTCGGATTTTCCACATCTCTCGGGTTTCCCATTGCCTCGGACTTCCCATTGACTCGGGCTTCTCATTAGTAATTAATTTTTCTTAATTAATTTCTTTTTTTATCTTATATTTTTTCTAGGGACCCTTCACTAAATTTTTATTATTATCTCTGGACTCGTCTCTCAATTTGGCGTTCAACCATACCAATTTCCCCCGATCAATATTACTTTCGAATTTTTATAAATTTTTTTAATTAATATTGCACTTTTATCATTTTGGTGTTTATCGATTTTACTGTGCATTTTCGTAATACCCCAACAATATATAAAAACAATAAAATGACCTAAAATATTATATATTTAAACGGATTTTTACTTTCTCGTATCATAGAATGGTTTAAGTGAAAATGAAAAAGAGAATGTCGCATTTTTCAATATTTTTGGCAAGCAAACTGAAAAACTATTCAAGTATTATTTTAAAGTATTGCAAATAAAAACGTTAGATGTTAATTTCAAAGAATTCTAACAAAAAATTAAAATTGAAAAATTGAAAAGTAGTAAACAGTAGAATAAAACTCACCTCACTGCTCAATATTTTCTAAATATATAGTAAGTAGCTAACATGAAAAGATTTGATAGTAATTTAAAACTTCGTTTGAAAATTTAAACAAAATCTTTTACATTTCAAACTTTAAAACCATAATTCAGACTTTCTCGCACACTCCCGATTTGTAATAAATTTTACTATTGCAGATCACTTATGCTTAATTTCGAAAGAATTTCCACTATACTTCAAACCGCAAACAACTTTATCTCGCCTTTAAGGTTCTGGAATAAAGCATTTATGTGTTTACAGATAATAGTTAAAAGGGAGAGACAACATAACCATCTTTTAGTTTTACTAAAATGTATAAAATATTTCTTTTTTTTAAATTATTTACACTATAACTTTTTCTTTTTAATTTTATGTTAATCTATATCTTATTAAAATAACAAAGAAAATGTTTACAAAAAAAATGCTGAAGTTTTTGTATCGTTTAAATCGTTACTGATGTATTTAAATTTGTATCATTAAATAAATGTTTATGGGAAACCTTGTGATTTCTTAACTTTAATTACCGTCACTGTGGAAATCAGGCAAAAATTCAAATCAATAAGTTAAATTTATTTAAAATGATTTTTAATATTTATAAGAGTTAAAAGAAATATTTTGTTAACTCATGCATCATTTGATAGAAATTTCAAATAACAGAAAACTAAAATTAAAAAGTAAATGATGCTATAGGTTTTTAATTATAAGTTATTGTAATATTTTAATTTCACTTTCAAAATGATTAAAAGAATCACTCTACATTTGTATTGAATTAAATAAAAAAAGCTCCAATCCAACATATATATATATATATATATATATATATATAATACCAAAAATATATTGTTCACTCCTTATTGATGATTTTAAAGGACCTCAACAATCAATATAGATTGTTTTGAATTACTTAAATTCACATGTACATATTTGTTTATTTCTAATTGTATCAAGTTTTCTCTTCCTACAGTTTTCACAAGCTTGTACAGTATTAAAAAAACCATTTCATGGCAGTGCATTGATATGTATATTTAACTTTCTCAGCTCCAGCAAGTCAGAGTTTTATATTATATTCTGTAATGAATTTAAATCTATTTTCATCTGGAATCTAAATTCTATTGTCTACTGTCTATTAATATCCATATATACATTTAAAGCTGTTTTATTAAGACACTATTGATAATTTCTTTTAATCTTTCAATCTAACTAAAATGATAACAATCTCGTTTTAATTTACCTATTTTAGCATTTTCATGAAATCATTTGACAATGAATACAAGTTTGACATTCTCTTATTGATTAAGCGTCGGCATCACTATGATTATCAATTTTGCTGTGCTGCATTTCCATGTCTAAACTACTGAGATAATTAATTCAAGTTTGAGATTTGGTTTAGTAAATCCTGGAAACTTTAATACATTATAAGAAGTCAGTCTTAGTTTTAAATATATCGAGAAGTAGAACTAGACAAGGTCTAGGCCTTCAAAGAGTTAAATATTATTTTTTTTTTGTATTGTTATTATGTTTCTAATAATTATTTTATTTCTTTATAAATATAGTTAATATTAATTTTTGGTATTTTTATTAGGCACCACATTCATTCCAATTTGAATTTTACAATGATGACAAATGTGAATTATTTTCTTCCATTTTGGATTTATTGTTGTGAAAAAAAGACTTGAGACTATATATATCGGAATTCAAATATATGGAGAACGAGTTTATATATTTTGAGGCTAAGTAAATGACAATTGCTTACTGGTGATCACAGAAAGTTCTCACATACTGAGTACCAACACCGATTCACACTCTAACAGTTCACACAATCAAGACCTTCTCATTTGGAAATTTATGACTCAATTCAACACAAGATCACGTTTTAACTACTTTAGAAAACTTGAAAATATGCTTTCTTCAGAATAGATATCTTCAAGGGTTTATATCAAAATCTTTTTTATACGAACACCTTTTTAATATACACATCACTAAGAGAAAAAGTGATAAACTTATAGCATATCTAACATTCCTTATCCAAATAAAATCTGAAGCCTTCTCTAAAATTCATCAAAAAGTCCTGAAAAATGGTTTGTTTTTAGAATTGCATATAAATTAATTATGAATTAAAATAAATTGAAAATTCTTATTAAAAAAATAATGATAATTTTCTAAAAGATTTTACATATAAATTTTTAATAAAAATTGTATTTAGTAAAATCAATTAATAATATAAATTAATTAATTCAATTTAATTTTTTCAAAGATTGGTTAATATTAAGAGTCTCAATAAAAATAAGGCCGGAAATTGAATTTTAATAATTTAATTATTAATTTAAATGCGGATATCATTACGATAAATTAAAATAAAATAAAATTTTGATTTTCATTAATTTCATGATTATTATTTTATTAATGTAATTATAAAAATAAATTAAAATGAATTAAAAGGGAATGAAAATATTTTTAAAAAAAGTAATTTTGGGAATGTTTCTCATGGCATCAATCTTAATATTTTGTGCATGTCTAATAGGAAATTATGACATATTCTAATACAGGGAATTCAAACACTGCGACTCTCAACGAAGCTCACATATATTGTAATTTAACCAAACTTATCTAACAATAAAAATCTCAATTAGCTAACAAATTAAAATTTAACTTAAAATTAATTTTATTAGGACAGAGAACTTGCTCGTTCGTGATTCTTATGAATTTGATAGAAAAATATTTATATTCAAAAAAATTCAGTTTTTATAAAATTATAATTTTCATTTTTTAATTTTTTAACTCATCAAAAAATGACTTCGTAATCTAAAGATTTTACCACGATAAATGGTAGAATTTTTATATTTTCAGTGTCTTATATGCCAGCAGCCATGAGAAACACATGCACCGTGAGAAATATGATAAATTTGCTGGAAAAATCCAGATTGAAAAGGTTTCCCAGCTTCAGATAGGATTTACTAAGCAACTAAATTTATTTTCGGATGCAAGCAAGTTTACAGAAAATTCTGTAAAAACAAGTTTTGAGATAAGCAAGATGATAGATGAATCATCGCAACCTTTCAGAGAAGGTTCATTCATAAAAGAATGTTTTTAGAAGGCCAGCGAAATTTTAATTCCTGATAAAAAGAAACTTTTCGAAGTCATAAGTTTATCTTCAATATATATATTTGTGTGATTTTTGATTTCTGAGCAAAAGCATAGGTTATCATAATGAATAAAGGATCTAATAACCACCCCCATACATACTAAAATAAATATATATAAATTAATTAATTGATCCCTTCTAAGGATTAATTTGTTTTGTTAAAAACATATCATTGACGCAAGGCATCTAAGCACTCTCAGTGCTTTATTTTCACATTTTAAATAGCACTTTAAGTGCTTTATTTACGTGGTTAAATACGTTGTTAATGATAATTATAATAATAATAATAATAATAATAATAATAATAATAATAATAATAATAATAATAATAATAATAATAATAATAATAATAATAATAATAATAATAATAATAATAATAATGAATTATTAAGGATAATTGTAATTGTAATGATAGCAGTGATATTAATATTAATAATAATGGTCATAATCATAATAATAACATCAGTGATAAAAATAATAATAATAACAGTAATAATAATAATAATAATAATAATAATAATAATAATAATGATAATAATAATAATATTATTAATAATAATAATAACAATAATATTAATAATGATTGTTATAATTATAAAAGTAATTTTGGCAGTTATTATAACTATGATAATAATAATGGAAATAATGATAATAATAAAATGGTAACAATGACTCTAACAATAATAATAGAATATTATAAATAATGATAGAGACAATAATAATATAATAATATAAATAATGATAGAAACAAAAATAGTATAAATAATAATCGAAATAACAGTAGTTGGAGATCAATGATAATAATTATTAATAGGAATAATAGTAGAAAATTATATTACGATAAACATAATAATATTATAAAACAAAAATAATACGAATAAAATGCATTAGTTTTAACAAAGAAAATCAAAAAATATAATCATTATAAATGATTGACTTAAAAGATATGTAGACATAAACTTTTACATTTATAACATCAGGGATGCTGGGAATGAAGATAACCCTAAAAATAGAAATTGTTTTTTAAACTTTTAAAAATAGAAAATTGTTTATGAAAAACAAACATTACTGACATTTGAAGATCATAAAAATAACTATATAAACCCCAGTCATTTTAGTCAAATCACCCTAAAAAATTTGTATTCAAGAAGAGTTGCAAATTCAGTAATTGATTTTGCAACATAATTTTGAGCATACAATAATTACATAGCTGAGCTCAACCAACTGCAAATAGAGTTATCACAGGAAACATCACGAAAAATCACTACACATAATCGTTATTTAATATTTATTAAAAAGTGAAATTTATTTTATTGTGTACATATATCTGTTATCATTAAATAAAATTTTGAAATCAGTATTTGTGTTTTTATTTATTTAAGATACCAAGTTGACATTCTGGGAACCTCAACATGTGTTTTACTTATTCTTCGAACTATATCATACATTTGTTTTATTTGGTATGTAATAATGAATTTAAAATTAACTTGTGGTTTTCATGTTATTTATTTAAACAAAATTTACTTAAAAGCTTCAGTTCTACAATTGTAATTTAGATTTGAGAAAATGGGATTGTTGTAAGTTTTTATGTTAACGGTGGTTTGTTTGAAAATGTTTAATGGAGTTTTAAAATGTAGAAATGAGTTTTGAATTTTGAATTTAATAATCCAAGTATAAATAACAAGATTCTATATTTTCTGATAACAATCTAAATTGTTAGACAAAAGAAATTTAGCAAGATTCTTGATATCAAGATTGATATGAGTGAAATTGTACTAAAAATAATTAAGCTTTGAATCAATTTCTTGATTTTGATGATGATGTCGTCATAGTTTCTGTATTTAATTCGAATGAAACTGAAGTAAATTTGAGTTGCGATTTAAATGTAAAAGATACTAGAAAATTAACAAAGAGGTAATATAGATCTGCAAATGCTCAGATTCATTAAGCAATTAAGTGCTATGATGCAGAAGTGTTTTAAATTTGAGCCCAAGGATATTCAATGTCATATAATAATCAATTTAATATTGATTATTATGTTTAGATATATGTTATAAAGCACATTTCATTTATTTGAATTTTAATAAATAAAAACCTTAAAATCGGTTTACTTATTTATCACAATTTTATTTACTATAAATAAAATTTTAAAAAATGAATAACAAAATATTCCATAAGGAACTCTAGGAAAACCCAAAGGAAAATAAGTTTATTCAGTGGAAGAGAATAATTCAAATCTATATCTCATAGTATAAACTATCAACTTCCGAGACCTTGGGTATCCTACTAACTCTTGTTCCTCCAAATATATTTATGTTGATCGAATCTTGCAAGGATTTTGATGAAGCTATACAGAAGCTGTAAAAAAAGTTCATCAAACGCAGTTCGTCACCTTTAAACACGCTTTAGCCTTCTTCAAATGAGACAAGAATCAATCGAATCTATCAAAGAGTTCATCTCAAAACTTAGAATTGCAGCCCAAGAATGCATAACAAAAGCCTAACTACTGAAGAGTATCAAAATCTCTTAATATGCAATACTCTCGTTTCTGGAACTTTATCAAATGAAATTCCTCAACTTGAGCGAGATGACTCAAAAAAAAGTTGACATCAAAACAATGATAAATATTGCTTTATCATTGGAATCGGTAATCAAAAACTCTGGAACCATCAATCAATCTCCACATTACAATCAAAACCACTCAGTTGCCTACATGAACCTCAAATCAAATGTTTTTCAATGGTGTGGTCGTGGTAACTACTCCGACAAACGTTTTTTGAGAGAAACTCTATTTGCAACAGATGTCACAAAACAGGTCTTTGGTCCTTTGCCTGTCAATCAAAAAAATTGATCGCAGTTACTCATTTAGAAAACAGGAATCCGACACTCTTCAACACCTTAGCCACATCACAAGCCGTCAAGCCACAGGACTGTACAATCAAAGTTTGGTTAAACGGTTATTCTAGCAATACACTGATCGATACAGGTCCGATTTATCTTTTATATCAGAAATTTATATGAAATCAAATAATGTTATTTTCGATTGCAACAATACATCCATAATTATGCTGACCGACAAATCAAGATCCCAAACAAGCGGTTCATATGGTTGCTGTCTTGTCTTAAATGATAAATAATATGAAACAAATTGTCACGTCTTAAAGAATATTGTTGGCTATCAACCTAATCGAATGCCAATTTTATTCTATCATACCAGGAATTGACAATATGAAACCTGTATCAATGCCTCGACACTCCACCAAAGATTCAGCCATAATCAAAACAGAGATTCAGAGACTCTTAAACGAAGGAATAACTCACGAGAGTCAAAGCTTCTGGAGAGCTCAATGCTTTGTTGCCAAACAAGGCCCAAAACCACACCTAGTGGTTGATTACTTCAATACAGTCAATTGTTTTACTATTTTAGATTCCTATATCATGCCAAGAATCATATATATACTTAACCCGCAAACTATGGAAATAAAAATCAACGATTTTGTTCATTTTGGACAAAAATGTCCAAGTACACAAAAATGACAGAATGCCAAGAAATAAAGCTATAATTTATGAGCAATTCTTACAAATGTTGTGTAAATGTTCTTTGCATATAAATCTGTTACATTTAACACATGTGACAGGGCACCGTTTTCGATCAACACACATGTAGCAGTCACCACGCTTACATGGGGTCGACGATAGAGAGTCGGCGGCAGCAGTCCTTCTTCTGTCTTCTACATACGCACTTATTAAACTGTTACCAAGTTCAATCAGGAATAGGCTTCGTCTATGTGACTTGTTCGCATTTCATTGAGGCTCCACAAGATAGTGCAAGGCAAATGCATTGAATGCTGAGATGTCTAATATATTACAAAAGAATGCCAAATGCCATCTTCGACACTTAAACTTTGTAATATATGTTGCAACTCTTTCGTCCATTGCGTCAACTCCACCTTTTGTAGGATTATAAAAGAAAAGTACGTCCGGTTTATGCTTTGAACCGACATATCCAGTTATTTTGTTATGGGCAGTAGATAAGATATTGACAACTTTGTTCTTTTTAGCAGCATAACTAACCAACAAGGCTTTATCTCTACGATCTGCTGTACTTGCTGTTATCAATTCAATAGTTGAAAAAACTTCGCGCCCGTGGTACCTCGTCAAATGCTTTGGTATGTCACGCCTCGATGCACGAATGGTGCCTACCATGGTGATACCATTTTGGAACAATCGATTTGATAAATTCAATGATGTGAAAAAGTTGTCACACGTTACATTTCTTCCACTACCATATAGTCCCTGCAACATATTCATTGTTCTATACTCACCGTACGACACTTGCATATCCCGCTCATCTTCTTTTCCCATATAAAAACGTAGATTCCAGCAATAATAGTTTTGTGAGTCACAAACAGCCTAAAATTTCAAACCGTATTTGGATGGCTTAGAGGGCATATATTGAACAAATCTGCAACGTCCACGGTATGGAAAAAGTTGCTCGTCTATAGTGACAGATTCACCGGGCATATAACACTTTTGGCTATTTTCAACAAAATTATCGATCAGCAATCTAACAGCCGCCAATTTATCACGTAACAGCCTTCCTTTTCTTGTGTCGGGATTATCAAACCGCAGAATACGTCGGATAAGTTTAAATCGATTGAGAGACATAGTATTCCGGAAGATAAAACGTCTATGTTCAGCTGACCACAATTCATCTATACTTTTTCCAGCAGCACGATATACTTCTCGAAGAATGAGAATGCCAAAAAAAGCATTAAACTCATTTAACGAGAGCACTGTAAATTGGTTGTTATACAACTTTGATCCTTCTCAGTAGGTAGTTAGGAGCACACTGCTACATAAAAAATTGCATAATAAAATAGGGGGAGAGGGGGTTTATTTACAGATTATTTTCGGATTATCTTGATTACATAATGATGTAATCAACTTAATTAATTTTGTGTGTATTTTAATTAATTTTTTTTCGAATTTTTTGCGCGATTTTTTTTTAAATTCAAATTTTTGGAACATTTTTTAAATTCAAATTTTGGCGAATTTTTGAAATAAAATTGAAATATATTTTTTGAATAAATTTTTTTTTTCAATCACACTATAGTCAGGGGAATTTTTGAAAAAGACTAAAATAAATTGGCTTGAATCGCCTAACTGATAAAAAAAAGCATAAAATTAAAATTGGCTCAAATCGCCTAGGATGAACACACTATAGTCAGGGATATTTTTAACTCGTAATAAAAAACAATGCAATATTTGGTCTCAATACTTTCTATAGGTAAATATAGGCATAAAATAAAAATGGCTTGAATCGCCTACTGATAAAAAATTGACAAGGGTATTTTATAGGCTTGTTAAAAAAACACTTGAAATATTTGTTCACACAATTTTCATAGGCAAATTTAGGCTCTAGATAAAAATAATTTAAAATACCTAAAGTTAGGGTGACCAGGTAAAATTCTAAGAAAATCAGGACATTTCCAAAAAAAATAAGGACATTTTAAAAAGTTTCATATTTGAAGATATTTATGTTCCAAATATTATAAAATTACACATTTTATTATAGTTTTTATTGTTTAGTTAAGGTATTTTTCTTCAGATATTACATTATTTAAAAACTTGGTATCCTTCTTCATCATGTCAAAGAAGTCTAGACAGCTCATTTTTGAATTGAACTGAATTGAAAATATTGCATTCATCGTATCAATATTCAAGCGACTCTTATGATCATCCCAAACATTATTCATAAGTGAAAAAATTCATTCACATACAGTAGATGTGCCAGCAAGACAAAATGCAAATTGTACCAATTTCTCCATATTAACAAGAGAAGTCGAGCGTTCACGAAATTTTTATCCAAATATTTTCAGGTGTCAATTTTGCGTCCATCCAGCTTGAAATGTTATCTTCAATAAAATTTCTCATTAATCCATATTCATCAAAAAGTACATCTCTATTAATAATGTCATAAAATTTATCACCATATTTATCAGCTGCATATGAAATTGACAAATCTATTTCTTTCCATGATGGATATTTAAACATTAGCATCCACATAAAGACATCTGATCCATCTAGAGCACCTTCCCAAAGCTTAAGATAATCCAAAATGGTAGCATAAATTTCCGAAACTTTCTCCTTTACACGATTTTGGAGCTTAAATGAGAATTTTTCATATTCCTTTTTTGATTCATGAGGCAAAAATCCAAAATTTTTCCGGTTAACCAATTTTTCCTTTAGTATTTTCATATGATTTGCCACTTCAAAAGATGCAATATTTGATGATTCCATGGCACGTATCGATTCATTAAAAAGTTTGAGATTGTTGCAAATAAACAAAATCCAAAATTTACTTGTTGGATCATTAATGAAGTTTTGAATTGAAACAGGACAGCTTTTTAAAGTTCCAAAATATTCCATCAATGGCTCAAACAACTCAATAAGTCTCCGAACTGCAGGTTCTAAAGAAAGAAAGCGAGTACTTGAATGATTCAAAAGTGGCATATAAATTTGTTCCATCTCTTCGCATAGTGACTTAAAACTTTCAGTTCGAACGGAATATATGCTGAAGTGTTTTGTTAAGTTTTACTATAATAGCTTCAAATCAACTTCCAAAATTTCACAACCAGCACTTGATGCATTATGAGTGATGTGTGCAAAACATCCATTTCGAACTATATTTCTTCCAAGGTCTCTCTGAAGTTTTCTCCAAACATTATTTTGACCGTTTCTTTGTACACAGCCAAAGTTCATATTTGTATTGTCTGCTGAATAATCAACGATCATGTCACACAAATTATTTTTTTGAATCACGTCCATTATAGTGTTACATATTGTCGATGATTGATCATTTGGAATTGATGTAATTGTAATCTTCCAATTAATGATTCCCTGAATTGGATCAAAATAACGGAGCACAACTGGCAACATTTTTATATTTTTGTGATTAGAAGCATCGGTTTGTATAGAGGCGAAACTAATAATATCCATCCCTTTAAGAATTTTGTTGTCAATGAATGGTGCAATAACCTTTGTAATAATTGCTGCCGTTTTTCGTCCGTCCTAATGAGAATTTTCTGTCAAAGAAATGTCTTATGATGTTTGATGAGCAGTCATTTGATCGAAATGAAATGTTATGTTTAGCAGCGTGATATGCTAAAGCGGACTCTTTTGCAGCAATAATCAAGTCTTCATTGGATATTCAATTCTCTTAAAAAAATCGCTAACTTTTTGACTTGATGATCCAGCGGAAACAGATGATTTATGGTTTTTAGTTTCAATATGCTTCAATGTCACTACGGCCTCCACTTGCTATTGAAAATTCTGTAGAACAAATAGTACAAAATGCTTTTGATTCATCCTTGTCGACTTTTTTGAGAAATCCAAATTCCGTGGAGTACTTTTCATTCCATGATGTTTTTCTTTTCTTTGACGACATTTTAGTCTTAAAATAATTTTAAAAAACAACTTTTTGTAGATTATAACTTAAGTAAGAAGCAATTATTTAAGCTTATTTTACTTACTTTGAAATTTTCTTATGCTTTTCTCTTCAATTTATTCAAATCTATACTAAAATCAACACTTTAACTATTTTTTATTATGATTTACATTTTATGATGAATTAAAAGCTCAGTTAATATAGTTAGAGTTCTGTATTACTTATATAAAATTCAAAATTTAGAAAACTGATAACTTTACTTCTATATAACAACATTCACTAAATTAATTTACCGTAATGGAGAGTTAAATTTATAGATAAAAATTGCAAAACTTCATCTACTTGTTCTTGTTAAAAAAGCAAAGAATTAAAATTTTACTATAAATTTCAAAAAATTCTTTAATAATTAAAAAATAAAGAAGTTGTCATTCAAAAATAAATTACTAATAAGTAATAAGATTAGGAATTTTGCTATCACGAAAAAAAATTCAAAAATCAGGACAAATTCTTGTAAAATCAGGACGCAGAAAATTTTGCAAAAAATCAGGACTGTCCCGCTTAAAAACAAGCAGATGGTCACATTACCTAAATTAGATTAAGATAAATTAAAGTACATTATGATACATTAGAGTATATTAAAGTAAATTAAGGTAAATTAAAGGGTCTAAAGTAAATTAAAGTACATAAGAGTATATTAAAGTAAATTTAGATAAATTAAAGTAAATTAAAGTACATTAGAATACATTTAAGTATATTAGAGTAAATTAAGGTTCCTCTAGTAAATTAAGATACATTAGAGTACATTAAGGTAAATTAAAGTAAATTAAAGTAAATTAAAGGGTCGAAAGTCAATTTAAGTACATTAGGGAATTATTTAAGTAAATTATGGTTCATAAAGTAAATTAAGGTACATCAGAGTAATTTAAACTACGTTAGAATAAATTTAAGTAAATTAAGGTTCTTAAAGTAATTTAAGGTGCCTAGAGTAAAGTATGGTAAGTTAGGTAAGAATTTTTTTTAAATTAAATAGAGAGTCAACAGTTAAGTTACATAAGGGTAATTTTTAAAGCTGAAAATTTTAAAAGCAGTTATAGTAGGCAAATTACATAAGGTAAGAATTTTTAAAAAGTAAATAGAGGGTCAAAAGGTAAGTTACATAAGGTAAGAATTTTTAAAGTTAAAGAGTCGACAATATTGCATGATAAAATTTATTAAATAAAATTTTTAGTATAGTTTTATCGATCAATTTTTATACATGATTTTTAAATAGAATTTTTAGTATAATTTTTAATATGACTTTTTTATACATGTTGATAACGATCAAATTTTCAAAGAAATTTTTCAAAAACTTTTTTCAAAGAATTTTATTAAATTAAATTTTTGAGTTTCAGTGTTACATAGTATTGCCTAAGGTAGGTAGTAGTCATTCGCAAGAGCAACCCATCTCCTCCACTCTGCAGCAACCCATCCTTAATAATAATAATATTAATAAATAATAATAATAATAATAATAATAATAATAATAATACTTTCAGAAAACATAAAATGTCAACTTACTTGGTATCAACTTCTGAACACTGATAACCCATACACTGTGAATAAATCATTAATAACTGAACAACAATCACTAGGTACTGTGTACAAATAACTGAGTACTGTACAACTCTCTATATACATACTAGGCATTGAATAATTTACTTATTCATTAAAATGTCATATTTAAATAATATTTAATCTTTGAACACCGATATTCAAACAACTTAACCCACTTCAAAAATAAAAATTTCTCTCAATCATTTCCCTTTAAAATACATGGTTATTCACACACTCACAATATGTTATCAATAACTAGTTACTGAACAAATCAATATCAAAAACTAATTACTGAACCAGAAAATATTAATTATAGGTTACTGACCAACAAGTTTTGAAATAAAACACATAAAAGGTTGAACAAAAGAAATACAAGTTGAGATTTTATTAACTTCTTCACTCTTTCACATCATTGGTGTCTCAAAATTGGTAAATTTTTTGGTTGTTTAGTTACCTTGTTGTTATCAAGCGATAATTAATCAAATTCATTGAAACCAAATCCATTGTTATATTTACTTGGTATCAACTTCTGAATACTGATACACAGTGAATAATTCATTAATAACTGAACAACAATCACTAGGTACTGTGTACAAATAACCAAGTTCTGTACAGCTCTCTATATACAACTAGGCATTGAATAATTTACTTATTCATTAACATGTCATATTTAAATAATATTTACTCTTTGAACACCGATATTCAACCAACTTAACTCACTTAAAAATAAAATTTTCTCTCAATCATTTCCCCTTAAAATACTTGGTTATTCACACACTCACAATATGTTATCAATAACTAGTTACCGAACAAATCAATATCAAAAATTGTTTACAGACCAAGAAATCTTTAAATAAAAGCACATAAAAATTTGAACAATCAAAAGAAATACAATTTCAATTATAAATTTTATTAACTTCTCCACTTTTTATCGATCATTGATGTCTCCAAATTGTTTGGTTACTTAGTTACCTGATTGCTATCAAGAAACTATTAATCATTGAAGCCCAATCAAGTGTTGTATTTTCTCTGAATAAAATTTATTGCTTTACAAGTCTTGTATGTGATTTATTGACATTTTGTAAAACTTAGTTAAAAGACTTTGAAATTTTTCTACTATTTTTGTAATATTTTTAATTGCGTCCAACAATGAACAATTACTTAAAGTTATTTTCAAAGATAAATGTCAACCTTTTCATTTAATTTTCACATGTCCCTAAATAAATTAATTGCTAACTCATCAAATAATTACTTAAATTTATTTTTATAGATTTTCTGATCTTTTCACCCCAAACTCTTATTGTTTACTGAATGATAAATTAATTAGTAAGTACAAGTAGTGGTTAATCTAATTGCTAGTGAAAAGAAACTTGATTAGAAAAATATTCTTAAATTAATTTCTCAAAACATATATTACTTTCATTGTACATGGAATAAATTTTCATATATTTATTGAAAATGATTCAACTCTTAAAATTATTAACTCAAAGATGCTAAAGGTTTGAATAAAACTGATATAAAAATAATATCTACCACACTAGAAATTAAATGATTATCGACCAACCACTAAATAAGTTGTATTTCTAACAAAGCTTAAAAAACTACACGGAACAGGTACTTATAGATACCGACAAAATCTACTAAAAATCCAAATATGTATGTTTAATTATTGTAAAATACTTGTTTTTGTAAAAATAAGACTTATACATAAATTATGATTATCACGTGATTAGAATTTGATTAAAGTTGTGAGAAATATTTTAAGTTGTTAAATTTTAAATAAAACTGCTTAATTTGTAAATAATGTTAGTACTTTGAAGAAATTTTAAAATAAGACCTTCATCAAATTGTTAAGAAAATAGTAGTTATTGAGTAATACTTATTAAAATTAATAAAGTTTTATAATTTTTGACAAGTCTTGATATATTTTTAATAAAATTTGTTAGTACTTTGAATAAAATATTTTAAAAAAAAGTTTCAACACAGTAGCAAATTGTAAAGAAAATAGTACTTATCAATTAATTAAATTAACTGATTTGTAAAATAATTGAAAAAAAAATTTGTTAGATTTTTAAAAATTTTAAGATTGTTAGGTAATTGTTCTAGATACTTGTTGAATGAAAATTAATTGTACAATTTCTCTTCATTCGTAGAAATAATCATATATATTTAAATTATTCAGAAAATTGTCAATAACAACATAAGTAATGGGTAACATAAATTTTTTAAATACTAGTCATCTTTAATTAAATTACAAATAATAAAATCAAATAAATACTTGAATACAAATAATTACATGAATCAAACATTTTTTTAGAACCGAACACGTTTAGTATATTTTATTCAGATTCCAATAATATCATTAAAATTAACCAAAATCTTACTGATATATTTTGATAACCCTTACTTTTAACCAATTATTTCTCTTTAAATGACAATATTTCCTGCTATATTCATTATTTTCATAAAAACACCGATTTATATCGATATTCAACCGAATAAATTTCTTGAAATTCCCTTAAAATAAATTCATCTCTTGACCAATCATTGTGATATGTTGTGATATGCAAACCCTCTACCCTACTAGTATAAATGTTGTATTCTAACACAACACTCACACACTTATAATGAGAGTATGACAAAGTGCAGACAAACGCATGAACAAATCCAGGTGAGAAAGATCGTGAGAGAATATTATTATGTGAGACGTTCATTGGTTCCAATATCAATTGTCAATTGTAAGTGTCACGTGCATTATTACTTGATACCTGAAATGATGTATTCTAAGTGCGTCTGTGTGTGGGGGATGAGTAGAGAGAGACAGACAGAGTACCAATGTCACGAGTGTAAAATGGTATAGTCTGCCTACTTCAAAAAATAGACGAGAGCGAATAAGCTAACTAATATGAATGCAGAACTGTTTTGAAGATGTTGGTGAGACGGATACTACATTAAATTTCTCTTGTGTGTAGGCTAAAGCAACTTATGGTCAGAGAGTGGTTAATGGAAGATCATTCCTGCCAAAGCAGAGATTGAGAGATATGTAATCAATGAACTCTATTGTAAGAACTCCATCCGCCATCATGTGATAAACATATCATAGTGTCAGCCAGTCACAATAATTGTTTAAAAAAGTCTGATCAGCTTCATTTTAACGCGAGTATTTGTTGAAATGAGTTAACGCCTATGCCAGAAAATATGACATGAATTGTCAACTGAAAAAGCTAAAAACTAATACACAATGAATTTTGGACAAAAATTTCCATTTTTTCTCAAAACAGAATAACTTGTCATAACTTTTTTATTTTAGTAGTTATGAATGTCTGCTAGTTTTACTTGAATAAAGCATAAAAAATTGACAAAGTCATAGATTCACAAAGCAGGGTGTTTTTCAGTTTCCAAGAAAACGTCACTAAAAGAACAAAATGGACATTTTTGTCCAAAAAATCGTTTGCGGATTAAAAAATTATTTAGAAACTCCATCTTCAGTAAATTTACCTTAAAACGACTTATCACCAAATCCCGATCAAACCTGAAGGCTATGCTCTGACAGCCTTCAAAGTTGATAGACGTCTTTATGAATTCTTGAGACTACCTTTCGGTTGCACTAACGCTGTGCCAATATTCCAAAGAATAGTAAATAAATTTTTTGACGATAATTCTCATAAAAACACATTCGCTTACTTAATTATCGTAAAACAAAAGAGAAGCATGACATCAACCACCTCAACAGTTTCATCAAACCTGCTTAAGATCACAATCTCCAAATAAACGATCAAAACTAACAATCTCCTAACAGAATTGGTTACTATGATAAAAATGCAAAACTATCAAACCAACTAATTTACTCAAATAGGAGGTTTAGTTGAAAATGCTTAAAAGCACACTACTTTGAGATCAAAGATCGGCCTGTTGGAGACAACTTGTTGACATGTTAGAGATTGAAGATTAACAGATTTGGGGATTCCCTAATATTGAAAATTTATAAAATTTCAAAATTTCAAAATTTTAAAATAAAAAAAAGATTTAAATTTCATCCACAAGTTTTTTAATTCCATAATATCCAAATGGTAAAGTTGTAATTCCATCATCTTAAATCTATCTTTTATCATAATAAATGTCCAATGTTGTTTTTAAAGATTTTTCAAGAAAAATTTCATGATTTATTTCAACTTGTTTTTCAGATTTATTCTCAACACAGTTTTAAAAATCATTAAAAAAACCATTAGATTTTTCAATTCCTTTATTTTTATTTTCTTCACCCTTGACCATTTTCAATGCATATTGTTTTGATCTAATGTCAACAACACTTAATATTGGATTCCCAGGTTTTTCATCTTTATAAGTAAAAAATTCACCAGATTCATTTACTAAACCATTTCATTTTTCATTTTTTTTAATTTCATAAAATAAATTTTCACATGTAACAGACCAGAGATCATCAAATGATTCAATTCTTTTAATTTTTAAAAACATTGAATCGGTATCCATTAAATGTAAAGAAATTCTATCCTTCAAATGTGGTTGAAGAATATCATAATACATTTGTAATTTTGATAATTCTAGAATACTGAATCCAACATACATTGGTTTATTATGTCTTTACATAATTTTCAATCTCAATAGCAACTAATTCAATTGAAAATCTTTCACTATTTTTAAATGTTGGTTTTGAAAGCATTTTAGAATATTTTATTAAATCTTGAGGACTATTTGTTAACAAAGTTATATTTACATATTTATCTATATTTTCCATAGTTTTACCAAAGACTGAATTATTTAATAATTTATATAACATTTTACCAAATTCATCCTTGTTTGATGTTGCTTCTTTTCTATTTTTAATATTATCTTTAATAAAACTTTTCCTAAATGGTTTCTGTTCAAAACTAATAATATTATAAACTTTTTTCAATTTCATCTCATGTCTTAAATAAAATTGTAAATTTCTGTAATGGCATAAATATTTATTTTTATCATATTGATTACATAATAATTTATTAGATGATTTTTTCTTTTCTGGATTTCTTAATTTTTGCCAAGGTGATAATTCTTCATATCCTATTCTTGTTTTTACTGGTGCTAAAGGAAAATAAATTGTCTTGTCATGAATTTCTTGAGGATATTCCAAGTCAACTTCTAAAAAATATCCAATCCTTGAATCTTTTGGTGTTGATAATATTTTATCCAGTAATTCATCGCTGACGCTATCTCATTTAAAATTTGCAAATGCTAAATATTGTGTTATGATTCCAGAATAAAAAGCAGTTGCATCAATATAAATTAAATCAGATTTATCATTCATACATTTCAACACGAGTTCATATTCTTCATATTTATCTTTAAGATATTTTTCATTCCAAGAAGTAATCAATCTATTTCCCATTACAGAACTAACTCTTCCACGAATATTATTTTTTATAATATTAAGCATGTCAACATCAGTTAATAAATCTAAAACAACACCACTTTTTTTCAACATTAAATCCCAAGAAAATAAAAGTGTTGAAATATAATTACAAGGATTTAATTCAAATTTTTTTATAAAATTTTTAAAAGTCAGTTAAAATAAAAGTATCAAGTCTTAAATATAAATCTGTATATTCTCCCAAATTTTTACATTGAAATAATTGATACATTTCTAAATATCTTGAATATTCTTCATCACTAATACCACAATCATTTAAAATTGAATAAAAGTCATCTTTTTTAATAACATCACCTGATTCATATTTTTCGAATCTCTCAAATACAAAGCAATTATACCGTCTGCTTGGATTCTTTGCATCCTACTCGAAATGGATTCCGGAATATTCTGATCATATTAGTGTCCTTACTAAATCTCGGTAAAGCATCTGTCAAGGTAGCTCCTTATCCCCTAAATGTTTACAAACTATCAAGTGACTGAAACCAAAGTTTACTATAGTGTCATTAATCTCCTTAATCCTGCATGAGCCAATAGATATAGAAACATTCTAGGCAAGCCATAAGGGACGTCCTAAGTCAATACGGTAGACCGATCGCCTACTCAGAAAAGAACAACTCAATCATCGAGTAAGGAGCGGCTGCCATCGTCGAATCCTGCAAAAAAGTGGAGAAATATACTACATTCAGCTCCGTTCTTCACTATCCATACAGATCGAAATTTCGTTTGGTTCTACTTTGATAAATAAAAATTATCAAAAACGAAAAATGAAAAGATAGCTCGTTTGGATATAGAATTATCGGTTCTCCAAGTTGTTATAAAATACAAACCATTTCCAGAAAACGTTTCACCTGATGCCTTATCATGATATAGCTCAATCAACTCCCAAAAATCACTAAATCTGCTACATTTATCACTATGCCATTCAGGAATAATTTGGATGTATCATTATTGAAAGCAAAAGAATCTACCATATTCCATTCAGGACAACAAAAATGCAATAACAAACTGTCGAATATGTAAAGAAACTAAACCAAAATTTATCAAACACCCTCTACATACTCTTATAACCTCTACACGAACATGGGAGATACTATCAATAGATTTTGTAAGACCAATCCCATCATCGATACCAAACAAATATATCTTGGTAGTTATTGATGAATTTCCAAGATACCCATTTGCCTACCCTTGTCGTGATATGGAATCAGAAACAATGATATCACTTGGTGACTTATTTTCACTATTTGGACCCATTCATACATCCATAACGATAGTGGCTGCCAATTTGAAAGTTATTTAGTAAACGACTTTCTACACAAAAACGGAGTTCTTAAAAGCCACACGACGCCATACAGCCCCAAGGTAACGGCCAGTCCGAGAGAATAAATGAAACTCTACTCAAAACGATCAACATAGCCTTAAAAGAACGGAATTTAACCAAGGAGCAATGGTAAAGGTACTTAAAACTTGTCTCTCAACAATGCGATCGTTATTATGAACCAAAACAAATTCAATGCTGTACGAAGAAGTAAAATTGATCGAAGCAATTTCGCCACACTTCTATATAGTTGAATTCCAGAACGGTAGAGTTGACACTGTCTCAAATGAGTTCCTCGCAACAACCGTTGATATGAGCAATGTCCAAACCAACTAAATTGAATCACCCACCATTAGTGACATCAAACCAGGTGTAATACCAAATGAAAATCAGGGCCAAATAACTATAGACAAACCGTAAATATTTTGACTTTTAAAAACATTTGTGTTAGGCTAAATGTAAAATAGGAAAATCAGCGCAAATTTCATGACACCAGAGCTCATCGTTCGAGAATTTTATTCTACTTCAAATAAACAAATAAATATCTGCTTTAGAGTTAAGATGGCAAAAAAATGAAAACAATCTTCAGTTATAATTAGCTCAGCTGAAGATTATATATTGTGAATTATTAATTTACTTAATTATTAATTTGACTGAAAATTTGGATGTTGAATACTTTGCATTAGACAAAGGTGAATTAAAACAATCTAAATATGAAATACATTTCTCTTTAGAATTCCCTGTGAGGAAACATAACTAATTATGCACAACCTTATTGCTGATTCGTAAGTTCTGAAGAAAGATTGCAGACAAGTATTCCCAGGGAATATGTCTTTTTCAACAGATGCAAACTACATTAAAACGACGAAAAAATAGAAATACTATTAATAAAATTTCCCCAACTAAAAGTCCGACTCAGACGTCCAATTTGACTGACATTGCTTATTATTTCAAATTTTGTCAATAAGTTTTCAGTGAGATATAGTTTTATGCAAATACAGATCAGAAAGTCATATTACCGATTTGACAGCGTAAAAAAAATATATAAAACTTGAATGATTTTTTTAGGAAAAACCTAAAATAATACAATTATAAAATTATATATTTAAAGCATGTGTGTCGTACGACATATTAGTGTGTCGCGGAAATTGTTTGGTGTGCCTTGAAATTTGTTGAAATTTCATTAATAGTTGATGTTGGATGTAAAGTTATTTGTTGATAAACAATATTAATAAATTTTAAATTTAATTGTTATTTGTTGAAATTGCATAATATATCTAAAGATTATGTTGATATTTACTAATTTTAAGTTTCTAAAGCTTTACATATGTTAATGATTTAAATATGAAATCAAACTAAAATATTAAGTGAAGTCAGAGTATTTTAAATAAAATTACCCCGTAAATTTAATTGATAAATTTATTGATATTAAAAAAGAATTCAAAAGAAAAGGATGATGAACACCCAAAGCCAATTGAAACCAAAAATTTTAAAATAATTCAAAAAGAAAATTTACAGATGCCTATTTGAAAATTGGATTTTATTATAAAGTTGAAAATGAAACGCATATACCAGTTTGTATGATATGTTGTGCGGAATTATCAAATGAATCTCTTGTTCCAAGCAGGCTTAGTAGACATCTTGTTACTTGCCATCCAAGCTTGAAAGATAAACCGATACGTTATTTTGATCAACCGAAAGAGTCTTCGAAGACATCGAAGCACAAACTGAAAAAAATTGCAAAGATTTCTTACAAAATCGCAGAATTGATTGTATTAAAAAAGAAAACTCGTAATATCGGAGAGGAATTAATTTTGCAAGTCTGTAAAGTTATAATGAAAGAATTTTATTTACCTTAAAGTAAAATAGATACTATCAACATTCCGCTTTCAAATGATACTATTAGAAGAAGAATATCGGATATGTTTGCTAATATAGAATTTACATTTTCAAACTATATTTCTAAAAAATTGCAATTTGCACTTCATTTGGATGAAAGTGTGGATATTTCCGGAAAAAGTCAACTTGTTTGTTTTAATAGATTTATTTACAATGAAGATTTTATTTTGACCAGTTTTTACTTTGCAATGAATTCCAAACAACTACTACAAGAAAAGATATTTTTTAAATTGTAAATATATATTTCAAAGAAAATGCAATATCATGGGAATGTTGTATGTTAATTTGCTCAGATAGTGCAGCATCCATGACAGGTCATATTAACTGAGTTCTTGAATGTGCGAAATTTCAAAATCCTAGCATTACTTTTACACATTGTTTCCTTCTTTGTGAAGCTTCGGTAGTTAAGTCCATGAAAAATGGTGTATTTTCTGATCAAATTAAATCTTCTATTGAAATGGTGAATTATATTAAAATCCTGGATGTTTAAGAAATTATGTGAAGAAAACGATTCAGAATATAAAAATTTATTGATGCATACAGAAGCAAGATGACTTTTCAAAGGAAATATGTATGAAAGATTACTATTGTTAGTAAATAAGCTCGGATATTTTTTTGAAGCGAAAAATTTTATATTTTCAAAATTATGTAAAGATCCATTTTGAATCTAACATATATTTCTGAAATATTCAAAAAAAAATTATATTAAATACCAGTATGCAATATTGCCTGGAGAATATAATCACATCAAGCAATAAAATAATAGGATTTATTAACAAACTGTCATTATGGAGTTCTTATATCGAGAATGATGATTTTTCATGGTTTCCACAAACATCTGAACTACTAGCAACAATTGATACAACTTTAAGAACAAAGCTCAGGCAAGAGATTATTTGGAATTTACACAACCTTTACTGAGAATTTCAGAAGTTTTTTCCAAACTTTTCTATTACAGAATTCTCTTGGGTTATATCATCTTTTAATTGTTCTAATTAAAAAAAGTTTAGATTTAAACAGATATGATTTGACATTAGAAGAAAAAGAAGAACTTATAGATATTAGATCTCAACTTGATCTAAAAGATAGTTTATGTCGATCTTGGAATTAATAAATTTTGGATCTCAACATCAAACAGATTTCCAAGAATATCCAAAAAGGCAATAACGATCGTTAAGCCCGTTTCAACATCATACCTATGCGAATCAGCCTTTTCAGCTATGAAAAATATCAAACCAGTGAGTAGATCAAAACTTAAATATCTAGACGCAGAAATGCGCGTTAGGTTTTCTAAAATAAGACTAAATTTTGAAAGCTTGTGCTCAATAAATATCAACAATAAATCTCTTTGATTTAAAAGGTTTTTAATTTTTAAAATATAATTAATTAAATTTTACATCTATCTTTTTAACGTCGAAGACGTAAAATAAGAATTTATAAGTGTGTCACAAGAAATGAAGTCTTGAGAACTTCTGATTTAAAGTAATATGTGCTAAATTGTAAGACTAGAGGTTGTACAATTATTTATTGAGTGTCAAAGGTGAATATTTGCACTTAGTCAAGGTTAAAAGGCTGTGCAGAAAATTCGTGAATACCTTAAAAAAATCTGATTCATAGTCAAATTTTGTAGGAAATATTATGTCACTTAAAAAGAAATCATAGGTGAAAAACAAAAAACTCCTTATAATATAATTTACATCATTTATAAGTCATAATATTTAGTGACAGTTTCAAAAACTGTTTGACCTCCTAAGTAGTGAAATGTGTCATACTTAGTGCACTTTTTGGTACCTCCCCACATACTACTTCCTAAATATTTTAGATTACAAATAAAGCATGTTGTTATGTCAAATTAATTATTTAAATTTAATTTATTACTTATTTTTATTTACTTTAAATTAATTATTTATTTTAACTATTGATCAATTTAATCATATTTAAATATTAATTGCATATACATAATGGGTAGTCAGTTTATACTTAGAATTCATATTACGAAAATAACAATAAACAATAACAATAGAAACAAATATACAAATGAAGATAGAGAAGATGTGATGTATCAGACGAGTGACTGAAGACAGTGAAGCAAAATGAAATGTTGAAATTGATATGCTATGAGAATTGGGAGCTGCTATAACAGTTATGAGTAAAAGTTGCTTGCAAAAAATTGGAAAACCAGTTTTACTAAATACAAACATTATACTTAGTTGTGTATTTTCGGAAAAACCCGATTGGATAAACATCTATAAATGTTAATTAGAATGGTAAGTGTAGATTAATAGATGTCTTATTAGTTACAAGAATTTATTAAAATTTTATTTTCGGAATTAATTTTATAAATGGCTTTGGTATAAAGCTAATGGAAGTTAATAATATTGATGCTTCAATGAATTCGGAAAAATATTCTAATGAAGATAGAGTAAGGAATGCGTTAAATTGGTTTCAGGATCCAAAAACCAATAAACTGAAAGTTTTGATACAAAAATATGAACAGTATTTATGGCTTCAAAATTTTATTTGGTTCACGCTAAAATATTAAGTCATGAGATTACTGTTAAAGGGTCTCGTCGCCAACTAATGCATTTCGAACATAAAATTGATGAATTAGTCAGAAAGTTAGTTTTAACAGGAGTAGTAAGTCAATGCCAAATCCTGTGTAACTCCCAGTTAGTAATTGTTGGGAAGAAAGACGGACGAATATGAATGTGTGTAGATTTCAGACAACCTAACGTAGTTATAGAGAAATTTACGCTCGATTGCCTCGCTCACTCACAGATATTTTCGTCAATAGATCTTTGGACAGTCCTACTATCAAGTAGAATTAGATGAAAACTCTAGGAAATATACAGCATTTAGTACTGAACAAGGACAGATTTTTTAGTTCGCATTCCTGTTTGGTTTAGCAACAGCATAAGCCAAAATCCATAAACTGATACATGATTTATTAGCTGATTTTTTCTTTTCTGAACTTCTGGAAGGTTTAATTTTCAACGGTGTTATTGTATATCTTGACTATATATTAGTATATGGAAAATAGGAGAAGCAACATGATGAAATACTATAAGTTTTTAAAAATGTATTCTGAAGTCAGGATTAAAAGTTAACCCAGAAAAATTCAAATTTTATCAAAAGAAACTTACATTTTCCCTCCATATTATAAGTTCAGAAACAATTAGATAAAATAATTTGTAGCCAAGAGATATTTTTAAAGTCTAAGTCCAAAAGTTTCGTTTAAATTAAGATTATTTCTTGGTTTAGCTAATTATTATCGTCCGATTATTAAAGTATATCCTGAAATAAGGAGGGGCACTTTACAGGACAACTTAAGCATGTAATAAAAGCTTACAGTGGACTAATTGTTGTGGAAAATGTCTCAATGAGTTAAAAATGAAACTTTATAAAGCGCTAATATTAGATTATCCTAGAAAGAATTTCATGTTTGTTTTGGATACAGAGGCTAGTTTTAGAGCAATTTGAGCAGTGGTAAGTCAAATAACAGAAATATCCCAGTAGTATTATGGTGTAAGTTTCTGGGACGCGTTGTCCTAATAGTGGCGAAATGGATAATAAAGATTTTATGTTGTTTTAATAATAAATAATTATTGTGAATTACTGGTTTTTTTAAAATGGATAAGTTTATTCCTACAATTATAGCATATCTAAGAAATAATATACTTTTTTCATGTTATCGTGTTATTTCTATTGGGCATTTTGTTTATAATATACTACAGAATTTACTTTCTAATTTGTCGATGTTTAGATAATGCACTCTCACAACTAAATGAACAGAAACATTTGAGACTTGGAAATATTTGATGAGATTTACTATTACGTAGAAACACTTATATATTTTTACACATAACATAGTGATCCGTTTATAATAATAAATTACAACCTTTTGGATTTAAATGTAATTTAGGGTTTTGTTTTTGAAATTTTTTTATTCCTTCCAATGATACCGCAAAATTTAAAATGTAAATTTATTTCATTTTCAAATTTCAAATATCTAGTTACTTGATATTGATATTCTGTTGTTGAAACCGAATGAAAATATGCTAAAATTGACCAAACGAAACATTTATTATCTTTATTTTTGATATTAAAGTATAACATTAGATTTAAATGGAAAGATAATAAATGTTCCAACAATTGGTGTTTTATATTGGTTAATATTCATTGATATTTTATCAATTGTTTTTAAAAACCAACCACTTCCTTCAACCAGTTCTTCATAAATTTTTGTTTCTAAATATTCAACTTGTTCCTCAATTTCTTCTGATATTTAATCCTTGTCAGTCATCATATAGTTAAGGGCAGTGTATTCTCTACTATATATTTCATAATCATCTTGTATTATTTCGGGAATTATTCCTTTGGATGTTTTTTTTACTTAGTAGTAATGTTTTTTTTTTAAAATATTCCTATTTGATATTTTTTTATTTTGTGTTCTCTTGTCTAACATTTTCTTGTTTAATATTATTTCATTTAATACTTTCTTTTTGAATATTGTTTTGTTTGGTCTTACGTTTGGTCTTACATTTGACTCCACTATAACATCAGGTTATAAGAAAATACCTGGTTCCCCTGGTTCATCTGGAATAACTAGTTCATCCATTGATTAAACGCGTTTTGTAAATATAAAATGTACTCCTATTTAAAATTTGATTGGAATGATAAAATGATCAAAGTAAAATTCTAAAATTTCATTAAACCTTTCAAAATTCAAAATTCTAAATTTCTGATATCTTACAAATTCAACAGAAGTTAATTTTTTAAAACTTTCTTAGATATTCAAATGTAAATTCTCCTAGTTCTACTGGTTCCTTTTTTGTTCGTTGATATTTTATACCAAGATCTCAATTCGTGCGATGTGAGTTTGAATTTGTTTTCTTTTACTGGAATTTTTATTTTATTGTCACATCTCGAGAAAGTAAAGTTTTCCCTGATGCATAATAAATAAGTCGTGATTGGTTATCATGTTTTTTTATCACGTCAATTTTAAAAATTATTAAAAAACCTACAGCTACAGAAAGGAAAATAAAAACCAAAACATAAACCGCCAAAACCTTACAACAAGATTTAGAAAATACACACGCGGAAGTGGCGACCAAAAATCCGAAATTAAATAGTAAAAAGAGAAAATTCAAATTCAAATTTAAATTCAAATTCAAATTCAAATATTAAATTTAAATTTAAGGTGCCTCATGAATGGTTTTGTATAGCTTGTGACGTTACTCATGTAGAAATTGATCTTTTTTGTCGATTGTAGATTGTGGGCCCATCAGATACAGTATTTGGAAGAAACTAGATCGTAACGACTCAAATTCTGTTTGCAACGCATTAAATTCGGTTTTCTTAGGACGACGTCCTGTAGAAGAAATTTTGATAGACAATTGGCCGAGTTTTTGCTCTGAAGAATTCAGAAAGTTTGCAGATATGTGGAACGCCAGGATAAAATATCGTTGTGCTTATAGATTAGAAGGGAATGGAATAGTAGAAAGAAACCACAGAACCATAAAGCGAATAGTGTCGAGATTAGGCTGCGACCCTTTCAAGGCTGTTTTCTTCTATAACATTACGCCACATTCAGGTTTAGACAGTAATGCCGTCCCATCAAAGGTGCACTTCGGAACAGAATGGAGAAGCCGATATTTCCTCTTGCAGATATCGCTTTAGATAGCTTTGAAGACCTTATTCATCGTCACTACCGTTGGCAGCCATGTATTCGTTAAACCACCAAACTCGAAATGCAACACTCAATGGACAGTTAGCACAGTCACAGATATCAATTCCTCGACCAATGTGGAAGTTGATCGAATACCCTAACATGTAAGTAACCTGAGAACGGTTACCGATTGTCCAGACAAAGTAGAAACTGTAAGCGGAGCCAATTCAAAACATGCTGATGTAGAAGATTTGTCGAATTCAAGATCAAGAAGAGAACAAAGACCCCCAGAATTATTCAAAGACTATGAGATTGATCCTAAGATCACGGGGCGTGTAATGATTTTGATAATATCAGAAAATTGCAACATATTACGTTGTGGTATTTTAACAAGGGGTCGGCACATATTTATCATATCTCAAAACCTTTTTGAGCATCGGTCGGCCCATATTTATCAAATAATATCATAAAATTTTTCAATAATTCATTTTTTATAATATGTATATAAAAACATATCAGTCAATATTTATCAATAAAATAAATAATAAATATTTGCAAGAGGTTTCCCATATTTATATGATATCTATAATTTATTTAAGGGTAGAGTTCTGTCCAAATAGAGCTTTAGGATAAAGACTGAAAAATTTATGTCATTAATTGCACACTTGGGAAAAATTAGTCTAAGATTATTGACTCCTAACAATTTGTAAATGACTATTTAGCTAAGGAAGTTATAAACTTTGACTACTTTACCTTTGACTAAATCTGCTTTTACTGGTACCATTGTAAAAAGAATCTTTCCGGACAACTTTGCAATCGCTTTAGAAATTATTGAAGAAACTTATGATTTACCTCCGATCATGTAAGGAGTGACTGAAGTGGAATATGAGAAAGCTCAAATGATTTTTGATAAACCTAGGTGTAGAAATTTGCTTGACTACATGAAAGTTTATTTGAAACTTGATTGTTTTCTCTTAGCTGACTTTTTCAGTAATTTAGAGCAAAATCGATAGCTCACAATAGATTACAGCCTTTGAATTATTTTGGTATTCTTGGAATGTCTAGGTCTTCTGCTTTAATGTCTTTGGATGAACCGATTGAACTGATAACTGAAAATGAAATATTTAGCTTTTATGATGGAGGTATTACTCTAATATACTTTAATTTATTTTGATTTACTCTATTGTGTTTTATTTACTTAGTTTTTTTTATTGACAAACAAAAATACTTTCTGATTATTTGAAAAAAAATTACATTAAAAATTAAATTGAATATTAAATTGAAAACTTTTAAAACAAAACAAAATTCACTATCAATTTTATAACAAAAATAATATGCCAAAAAATTTTAATTCTAAAAATTGGACCAAAAGTTATTTTGAAAATTATTTTTTATTAATTATTACGTAAAATGTGATCATGATTAATATTATTATTATTATTATTATTATTATTATTATTATTATTATTATTATTATTATTATTATTATTATTATTATTATTATTATTATTATTATTATTATTATTATTATTATTATTATTATTATTAACTTTAAAATTTATTTCAAATTAATTAATTCAAAATATTTTGTATTAATTAAAACTTTAACCATATGTAACATAACTGATGATATTCTATTCACTTATAAAAATTATTACCAAAATATACTATACTTTACTTTAAGCATTTTGATTTACTTTAATTTACTATAATATACTTTAATTTATTTTGATTTACTCTATTCTGTTTTATTTACTTAGTTTTTTTATTGACAACCAAAAATACCTTCTGATTATTGGAAAAAAAATTACATTAAAAATTAATTTTAAATTTAAATTGAAAAATTTTAAAACAAAAAAAATATGCCAAAAAATTTAATTCTAAAAATTGCACCAAAAGTTATTTTGAAAATTATTTTTTTATTAATTATTATGTAAGATGTGATCAGGATTAATTGCATCATTGCTTACAGACCCATTTTTATTATGCAATGGTGTGTTGCTGCAGGGTGCCACTATAGGATTTTCTGGTGTTTTAACCAGATTTAGTGTGATAAAAACAAAGGGTTTTCAATTTCTTTGGGCTTTCTTTTAAATAGAATATTTCTTCTTTTAATTCAGTAATTTAATCCATTAAAGAAGGGACAGCCAACCCGCTACCGCCTTGAAAATTTTTGCGTCCCGCGAGAATTATCACATCTTTACAAAATATATTTATTTTATAATAACTGGTGTATTTTAAACATTTTAGTTGTATCAATAAATAAACATTTAATAAGTATAATAATATAAATTTATTTTTAATTAATTTAATAGGTTAAAGTGATAGCGATTCTTAGCAATAATATTATATAATTTGTTTTTTATGATAATTTTTTATTAAGTTGTTTTATATTTTGTAATCAAATAAATTTATTAATAATACCTTTTAAAATACTTTTTAAAAGTATTCAAATTGTATTTGCTTGTAAAAGCAATTAAGCATTTAAGTTATTATTTTTAAACATTTTGTGTACTTGTTTTAATATACATGAACTTCATAAAAATATTTAAATTTTAAAATTTTTATTCAACAACATCCAGGTAATAACTCCTATTTAATTACAAATGACTATTAATTTAACAATTATTTTATTCTTCTATATTAATTTTTAAATATGTTGGGCTCAGAGCCACAGTTTAAACAAAAAATAAAAGTTAAAAAGTAAAGTAAAAATAAATGAACGAGTCACTGAAAATAAGCACGCACCGTACGAAGATACCAAAAATTAATGAAAAACATATTAATTAAAACAAAATAAAAATATAACAAAATTAAATAAAAAAAAATAGTTAAAAAAAAATCATTAAAAAGCATACAGCTGCAGAAAGTAACATATGAAAAGTAAAATAAACTGCCAAAACCTTGCAAAATAAGGTTTAGAAAAAACATAGGCAGAAGTGGCGACCAGAAAAAAAATAAAAAGGGCTAAAAATAATATTATAAGAAAATAGTAATAAAAATAAAATCCAAATATAACATAAATAGTATATCAAAAAATAAAGAAAAATATATAAAAAATAATAAAAACAGTTTAAAATTATTAAAATTATTAAAAAGCCCTAAAATGGCGAAAAATCGCCCATTGGTCGCACACAAGCATAAAAATAGTATATATACAGTGATGAAATTTATTAATTTACGCACTTATTTGCTTTTAAACAAAATTGGGATTTTGCAGAACGTTTACTAATTTGAACAAGACGTAAGGACTTTAATTGTGTATACATTTGCTTTTGCTATGTTAATGTAAATTTTTATGCTCAATTAAAACTTACGATGTGTAATGTTTCGCTTAACCATTTTAATAATATCATATTCATATTTATATTTCAAGCCCTTTAAACTCATGTATACTTATTGTATCGTAATAGACGGTTCATGGGACGGATCTCGGGCCGGCTGGTGGGTGAAAACCCCTAGTTGAGCTCGCGGGTCATGCCTCGTGAACCCCTCGGCAGTCCGCAGTCGGGTCTGGCAATATGCACAGGACCGCTACGCAGGGCGCCGTTGTATACTCGAGGCGGCTGCTGAAAAGTGGCCGGAGCGAGTCGAATTAAAATCAAGGAAAGAGCGATAGTTCAGCTAGAGGGAGATTAGGTATGATCACGAATTGATCTGAGAAGTCGTTTTTAATCTCGAACTAATCAATAGAGAAATGGTAGCAGGGATAAGCATTAGACGTTGATAATTACTTGTTAGAATTTTTACGAAAAATTAGAACTAATATAAATAAAAATGGAAAAACACATGATTTATTCTAAACATGTCATGACCGCGAACAGAGTCAACGTCACACTTTCTCTCACACTATTCGGAAAGTCCGTGACACGGGAGTGTAGCAAAATTTCGAATTGAGTTGATATGACCAACGAGGAGAAAAATCCATGTTTTTGTTCCGACATAAAATATCCTAGCAAGACCGCGAATCTGCATTGCGGTTTTTTTTAAGCATGCTTAAGTGTCCGCAGGAGATTAAATGACATCGTGAGAAACAACAGACAGCACGCGTTAAAATTGTCCACCATACTTATTGACGACTGAAAAATCAGGAAACTACATGTAGATTATTGTAGCCAGAGAGTGAATGAGATTCTCTTCAGGTAGGATACCCGGGGAGAGAAGAATCCGGTCGATTTATCGATCCATAAGCTAAAAACTCCTTGAACGACACGGTCGACTGAATAACACAGCATAAGAACTAATATCATCAATGAGTATGTACCCATACATGCGTGCAAATTTCAATAGTCAAATTTCAACACACTACTATCAGCATCAATATTAGATAATAATCAATAACCATCTTCGCAACTCCAATTATACATTTAATAGCACAGTAGAATTTGTCATTTCGCGATTTAAGCCTGTACGGAATATACTGGATTTTCTCTATGCTAGGTTTTAACCCTGTAAAGGTAATTACTTTTCTAATAAATTCTCAATTAATTTCTTTACCATATAACGCCTCTACTAATTAACTTTTGTCGAAAATCGATTGAGGTTTAAATTCTTAATAGGATCGATAGAATCATCAGGATCTATGACGTAAACCAAGTACGACGCTAAACTTGGACTTACGACCGATAAGATTTGATAAAGTAGGTATCGTTTTCAGTCGTCTGAATAAATTGAGATGGATAAAGATCGTCGACAGTGCCCCTCTGTTTTAATTAACGTTGTAAATTCAATCAATGTAGATCACCGCTAACGTAATTATTGTTTTAAATTGGTGTAATAAATAAAAATCGAGAAAAGATGTTAATAACGTAAATATTAATGGAATAAATTTAACAAGTTTAAAATAGCAATAAGCACTAATGCCAAGTACTATCCCGACAAATTTAATCAATCAGGACCCAAAATGACCGTCACTATGGCAGTTTGTTACGAAATTTCTGGGGAAATGATAGGGTGACACTGAAACGAACCTGCCACGAATTTCACTAATTAAATCTTCAAGAATTTACCAATCAATAAAATCGTTAATATTGCTTAATTTGCTTAAAAGTTTGTTTCCATTGCGTGGAGTATCAAACTCTAGGGTAGCGGGAAACCAGCCTTAACCGGGACGAGAATAGAGTTTATCATAAAAGAAGGGAGTTATATAGCAACCCCGCTAACATGATGGGATAGTAATGAATGTAGGATCTAATCTACCACCCACACATCCAACCCCCCCCCTTTTTTTGTACGGCTCCGACCATTTACCTCACCTTTCATTGACCTCCGTTGCTAATTTTCTTTTCCCTTTTCCTTTTTAGAATGGATAATAACCTCAAATTTGAGATAAATCGCCTAGCGAAGATTCCCCCACTTCCCCCATCCATATTGGCCGTCAGGCACCAATACGAAGATTTAAAACAAAAGCACAACGAGCTTCGGGTTAAATACGAGCGGGTGAAAGGCACCTGGGCCCCGCCAGAAACGGTAAGAGAGCTGAAGCAGAAAATCACTAAGCTCACTCAGGCTCGCGATGAGTTAATCGCAGAATCACGCAGCCAACGGCTGTTAATCCGGGAGCAATCAACCGCACTCAGGCGAGCATTCACGGACGTAGAGCTTCGGACTCACGTCCCTGGGAGTGTCCGGGCCAGCCAGCTAAATATCATCCCGGTCCATTACCTCCCTATCGCCGACACCCCTCCAACTCCGTCAGTTCCCATTCCCCCGCCAGCTGAGATCGTGGCGAATGCTATCGTAAATACGGCTCGAGATCGGCCAAATCAAAACCGGCGACGTCGTGACCGACGCCACCGGGAGGAGGAGCTCATCCGAGAGACGGAGTTCATCGAAGGCCCATGTCGAATCGATGACTTACCGCCTCCTTATCGGGAATTCGAGATTCCGGGGCTTGATCCAGACATTTGTTATGCTCCCAACGTCACCTTCACGTCGCCCTCCCGATCCATCCACAGAAATCTAGTGGGTGAGGATCCCGACCCTCCCCGGGTCGCACAAGCTCTCAGCCATCTAGGACTAGGCACCGACGATATCGCCATCCTCACAGGCGAAGTGCCTAATAACGTTTCTCAACTCGAAATCGCAGGACCCTCCACCCGTAGTGAGGGCATCCACAAAGCGAATCCCCCGCCCTATCGACCGGCCAAGATGGGGTGGCTACCCACCGACATTGATGCCGAAGGAGATTAAATTGAAAATGGGCCAGTTCTATTCAGCCCGGCAGTGCTCATATGGATTATTTATTTCTACGAAATATGTTATCAATGTGCGTCCCCTTCAATATAAATTACCTGTGTTTTCTTGTACTGTTTTGTTTTCTTCTGTTCTGTTGAAACTAACGTTATTAGTTCTATATCATGAAAGATGAGGTATCGATCACAACGGGTATCGCAAAAGCTTTGCAAATAAATATTGGGACATAATTGTTCTCCAGGATTCTCTCAACGTAGTCTAGATAAAGGTGGTGACTAGCAAGGGGTTAGGAAGTAGAAGCGTAAGTCCTTCCAGCGGCAGCTAATGAACCAGGAAGACGAAGGTCCTTCGAGGAGTAGTGTTAGCAATGACGCTCACCTGCTCGAATGGCATTCGGCTATTGCGTACAGTACCAACATGATTTCGGTCATGGGTACGCAATGGTTATTAAAATCATGCGGCGTATCAGAAAGATATCTCTAGTAGTTATATGAGAAGGTCATGTCAATAGGATAAGTGATACAGTACGCCAAAAATTCCTATACGTCCAACAAATATTAAATTTTAATTTCTTTCATATTTACAGTATGACTACAAAGAAAAGAAGAATAAAAGACGAAAATAGAAAGTATAGCGAAGAATGGGAAGAAAAGTACGTTTTTATAATTCAAAATAGAAAATTATTGTGTTTAATTAGCCGAGATGTCGTAGGTGTGTTTAAAAAATATAATGTTAAGAGGCATTACGAAACTAAACATAGTGATTATTTGAAGTTTGAGAAAGAAATGAAACAGTTGAAGCTGAAGGAGTTTAAGTCTCAATTAAAGTCTCAACAAAAAATAAGTGAAGCATTACAGCAACCGCCCAATATTGTTAAGACAAGCTATTCTATTTTATATGTGATTGAAAAAATGAAAACATTTTCGGATGGTGAATTTGTGAGAAAATGTCTGCCTCAAAAATTTAAACTGTTTTCGAACATAAGCCTATCTCGGCAAACAGTGTGTCATCGAATTAATGACATTTCCAACGAAATTATCTTAAAACTACACGACAGAATTCGAGATTTCAAATGTTTTTCCTTGGCATTCGACGAAAACACATACATTTCAGACTCAGCTCAGCTAGAAGTGTCACTTTGCGGAGTACATGAATCATTTAAGTAACTGAAGAAATGTTAAATTTGATAAGTTTAAAAGGTAAAACAACAGGAAAAGATATTTTCCATACTTTTGAAAATTGTTTATGCGAAAACAACTTGGATTTGGAATTACTTTCTGGAATATCAATTGATCTAGCACCAGCTATGATAGGTAAAAAAAAGGTAGCTATAACATTACTAATCGATAAAATAGAATCCAACAGCAAAAATAGTAATTACTCCAAAAGAAAGGATTTAATTATAATCCATTGTTTGATTCATCAACAAAATTTATGTGCCCAAGTATTATCTATGGATCATGTTATGCAATTATTTCTAAAAACAGTGAATTACATTCGATCACATGCACTTCCGCATCGACAATTTAAGGAGTTCTTAAAAGAATTAGATTCTGAATATGGTGATGTTGTATACTCCAGTAAAGTGAGATGGTTAAGTCGTGGAAGATGTTTACAGTGGTTTTATGAGTTACGAGAAGAAATTGATTTGTTTATGAAAGACCTGTACCAGAATTAAGAAATGATGAGTGGTTATTAAATTTATGCTTTTTAGTGGATATTGTTGAAAAACTTAATCAATTAAATATCATTGCAAGCAAAAGATAATGTTATAATCGATACATTTAATCACATCAAAGCATTTTAGAAGAAATTATTGTGATTTGAATTGCAATTGAAAAATAACAATGCTCTCCACTTTCCATTGTTGAAAGAATTTAAGAAATCGAAATGTAACAATTACATCAAATATGCAAAAGAAATAAGAAAACTTAAAGCTGCTTTAGAAAGCCGATTCACTAATTTATAGTTAGACAAATACAAAAGGTTTTTGAAATATATTCATTTCCGTTTCATGTTGAAATCGAGTCGGCTCCAGAATATCTCAAAATGGAACTGATTGATTTACAGTACAATATTGAATTAAAACACATTTTTGAAACATCAAAATCAAAATAAGATGTATTTGTGAAACTTTACCCTCGTTTGGTCAGTATTTTTATCAAATAATCTGATAAATTTCTACCGGCTAAACCCATTCGAAACATTGCGCGAGGTAATGAATTGGAACAGAATTTTTTACACAATTTCCAGAATTCTGAATAATACTTATTGTATCTCAATACTTATAGAAAGAAAGAACTGCTTGAATTGCATCACACATACCTGGTGAGTCTATTGTCTCAAACATCATTCGAGTTAACTTTTTGTGGTTCGTCTTAGGATTCAACTGCGTTTCAATGCTATTCTCAGTTCATTATAAAATGTATGATGCAAATTATTTTTCAAAATTATCATAATTTGTCCAAATATTGTGTTCAACATAGATATATTTTTGACTCATTCTTATTTATCCATATGCTTCAGAATAACTGCTCAGTAGGAACTAGTTCTCAGACTTCACATGCTTTTTAGACACCAGTGAAGTAACTCAACACAGAAAATAATTTTTATCGAAAAAAAACTTTCAAAATAGTTTACAATTTTATCTTTAATTGTGTTGGGCTTAGAGCCACCATTTAAACAAAATAAAGAAATAAAAATTTAAGGTTAAAGAGCGGAATTAATGAAAGGAATCACTGCACATAAACATGCACCGCACCAAGATATTAAAAATCAATAAATAACATAATAATTAAAACAAAATAAAAACATAACAAAAATTAAATAAAACAAATAATTAATTAAAATTCGAAAATGCCTACAGAAGCAAAGAAGAAAACATAAAGAAATAAAATAAACTGCCAAAACCTTGCAAAATAAGGTTTAGAAAAAACACAGGCAGAAGAGGCGACCAGAAAACAAAATATTGGGGCTTAAAAACAATATTGTAAGAAAATAATAATAAAAATAAAATCTAACAATAAAATATTAATAAATCAAAAAATAAAGAAAAATATGTAAAAATTTAGAAAAATATTTTAAAATAATTAAAAAGCCCTAAAAATGGCGAAAAATCGCCCATTGGTCGCACACATGCACGAAAATACTATAAATACAGTGATGAATTTCATTAATTTTTAATCTTATGCTTTACTGATAATTTTCAAATTTGAAACCTGAAAAACTTCGAATTACTTAGAGTAAGGAATTTTTGTTATATAATACGTTTGTAAATTTTATAATAATTATAACACTTTCGCTGTAAATGCTTCATTTCATTTTTCATAAATATACTCTATTTATAATGTTCGGACCCTTTAAAAATATTATATGTACGTATCGAAATAGATTTGGTTCATGGGACCGACCGTGTGCCGGCTAGTGGGTGAAAACCCCAATTTTAGAGGACGCCATGAGATCGAAACGACTCTGAACCAACCAGTTTTCTTTTCTTGTAACATTATATATCCGCTAATAACTGGAAATAGATGACGGCCGGTTAACGGTTAATAAATCCATAAGACGTAGAATAAGTGTTTTGAGACTATGGGTTGCGCCGAGGGATCAAATACACGAAAGTATAATATTTCAGTCATGAATCAATACACAATAGTTGGATAAAAATATCTGATCATATCTAACGGTGCATAATTACGGTAGGCGGTATCAAATTTCTCAAAGAATCGATAAAATTGACATTGTGAAACCAAATAACAATAAAACTATTTTTTGATTGTGTTATTAATAAGATTCACTGATCCATGACGATAGAACGGTTCGTAGAACATAGGGAAAAGGTACTACTACATCGATCGTACCTATGACGCGTGGCACGACTCAGAATGTAAACTACCCACTTACCCTTCCACCAAAATACCCGTCCGAGTCGACGTTTAAACATCAGGGTAATAATGACCGTGAACATGCATATTTTCGTGCGAAGGTTTTGATGGTGGTTATTCCGAAATTAACAACGATTAACTCGCCAAATGAATCACACGTATATAGGAAATAAGGGTACACGAGAGAGAGTCGTCCTGATTATCACCGATGTTCCATTTTTTTTGTCGCGCGAATTTTCCTTCCAAATTTCCCTTTTAAAACTTTGTTTTTTAGTTTTCTTTTGTATTCATTTTATTTTCTTATCTTGCCATTTAAATGTATTACTTCCTTTTCCAATAGCATGTCAATCACCGAGAACACAAGCCCTTCGATGAGGATTCCTCGCCTGCCTCCGTCAATTGTGGCGATTCGCCACAAATACGAAGACCTGAAAATGCAACATAGAGACCTGCAATTGAAACATGAGAGAGTGAAAGGAACCTGGGCTCCACCAGAAGTCGTCAGGGAGCTCAGGCAGAAGATTGCCCGTCTTACTCAGGCGCGCGACGAACTAGTCGTCGAGTCGCGCGCCCAGAGACCGTTGATTCGTGAGCAAGCGACAGCCCTGCATCAGGCCTACACCGAAACGGAGCTCCGAATAAAGGTCCCGGGGAGTGTTCGGGCTGAGCAAATCGATATCTTCCCTGCTCATCACCTCCCCAGTGCCGAGGACCAAGCTCCTACAGCAGTGAATACTCTGATCTCGAGTACGAGTGCCCCCCAATCATCATCTATTGGGACTACCGAAAACGGGGCCAACTCAAATGTCCCTACGGCCCGCCGTCGGCCGAATCGAAATAAGCGACGTCGAGATCGTCGCAGACAAGAAGAGGCCCGTCTCCGGAGAACTCAATCGACGGAAGGGGTGGGCCATTTGGAGGATCTGCCACCCCCTTACCAAGAGTTCGAAAACTCGGGGGATGGACCCCGATATCCGATATGCTCCGTGAATATTATTCTCCTCTCCCCCCAGCTTCCATACATATTAACCTGGTGGATGAGGATAATGAAGCCCCCTCGTTGATGCAGGCGTTAAGCGACCTCGAGTTGGACTTCGATGAGATCGCTGTTCTCACGGGAACGGTCCCAAACATTGGCCCCCGTGGCGAAATAGCTGGACCATCTTCGCGGAGAGACGAGGATCCTTGAGGCCATCCTCCATCGTACCGACCGCCTAAACGGAGACGCCTCCCGATGGATATGGACGCGGAAGAAGACTGAACCGCCGAAAAAATCACAAGTTTACTTGCACTATAAGTTGCTCGTATGTTGACAAAGGCACGAACTGTTCATTTTTCACTTTGCTTCATTTTTTTTTGTTTTTGATTTAAAGTTGTTTTGGTTTTAATAAATGTTGTTGAATTCATGTTTCTCCTTATTAGGCGAAAGCAGGACCATCGGGGATGAGAATTACGGACGCGCGGGGTTGCTAGGACGATGTTTTTCCATGATTTCCACTTCAGAGGTGAACGTAATATCAGGGAATAAAGGGTTTTTACTGCGTTTTAAGGGAGAGCGTAAGTCCTTCTATCGGCAGCTACGAACCGGGAAAAACGAAGGTCCTTCGAGGAGTAGTGCTAGTAGTCGCGCTCACCTGCTCGAATGACATTCGGCTATTATGCACAATTCCAACGTGATCTAAATCACGGGTGCATAATGGTAACTAAAATTGTGTGGCGTAAGGAGGAGTTACCCCTAGGGATTAAAAGAGCAGGAAGCTAAGGTACCCTCAAGAATTTCGTAATTAACACTCCCCTACGACCAACAATTGTATGGCAGGGATATGTATTCTACCCTGTCAACATTGGATTTTGTCAATAGTGAAAATAACCTGTTTAATTTTTAGCAAATAAAATCATTACATTACGCAATTATTACCACCATGTTTTTAAAAAATCAAATGAAAATTATGTGTCCACTATTTTTTCAGTAGTTGATATCAAATAAAATGTTACCGTCATGTCCATTATTGCCAGGGTAGTAGGTAGTTAGGAGCACTCTGCCCCTACACACCATTGCTTAAAAAATAATGGGTGTGGGGGGGGGGGTCACGACGGAATAAATTATGTTGAAAATACCTAAATAATAGAATAAAATAATTAATAAACATGTGAAATGATTGTGGGAAACAAGGATAAGTGATTAAGATGTGGTTCTGGAGCTTAATAAAAAGGGAATGAAAAATAAATGTTGAATAACGAGAAAGGAATAAGAGAAAATCAATAAAAACAGACAATTAAATTAAAGAAGGTCATTTATAATTAACAACTGCAAATTCAGGAAAACAAAAACAAAAGCAAAATTTGCACGTTATCTCGAAAGCCCTTTCAAGATAAGGGAAGAAATGTTGTTTGGAAATCCGGGAAAGGGCATCTCTAAAAAATTATTTATCTGGACAGCTGCCAGTGATTATAGAGGCCCAAAGGAATTAGCGGTAAAAGATATCAGAAATTCTATTTGACAACAGTAAGTATTATTGGATGACGGAGTATAAAAAGTAAGTGCAATTGGAATCAAAGACAAAAAAAGACAAAAAAGAAATTAAAGAGAAATTTGAAACAAAAATTAAGCAAGGTCAAAGTAAAGCAACTAAATCAGAGTTACCGTTCTCAGAAACCCGTCACAGTAGTCAACTGATTGTGAAATCCAGTTGATCCGAAAAGTGCTATTCTTCCCGAAGAGTCGTAATAAGCACCAAATTGTGATTGATAGATAATTCGTTGTGTCATTTTAAAGTGGAGATAAAGTGTATAAATCAATAAAGTTTATATCGTTTGGAGTTCATTACTGTTGTTTAAAAGCACGCTTGGAGTCAGATTGACAATAATTCCTATTCGAATTCACCGGCAACCCCAACATATTTGGTGAGCCCGACGTGATCAAAGTCGGTGAAAATTGATTGAAAAGAAACATTATTTTAACCAGATTGGAGGTAAATTGTGGGTTCTGAAAATTCTGTATTGAAGCTTGAAGCAGAGGTAAAATATTTATTGTGTTAATAAAATCGAAATTCAGGTTGTGTGATTTGAGGAAATTTAATAAAGTGAATCATTATAATTTACGAAGCAAAAGTAAAAAAGAACTTTTAATGAGTAGTGAAAACTTGCCGGTTTCAATCGCTAAAGAGAGTAACGATTTTGTCAGTTGTCAAAGATTACCAGTTGAACAATATGGAGGCGATCCAGTTATTTTTGTCGATTTTATGAGTGACTACTAGATGTATGCGACAGCATATGGATGGTCCCAAGCAATTATGATTCAAAGATTACCTTTATATCTAAAGGGAGCATCGAGAGAGGTGTGGCAGCAAATTGACAGCAAAGCGGTTGGCAATGATTGGGCTAAGTTAAAACATGCGCTGGCAGCTAAACTCATTGGAGGAGATATAAAGAGACTAATGCGTCAAAAGTTTTATAGTCGAGTTCAAAATCTAAACAAAACAGTGAGCGAATTTGCCTACCATTTATCAATCTTAGCAAGTAAATCATTCCAGGACGACTCAAAACAACCAGGTCTAGCGAAACAAAAGCAAGAATTAGTACAAGATCAGTTTTTGTCTGGAGTAAACAAAGAAATAAAAACAGCATTGTGTTGCGTAGATTATGATAATTTTGATGATCTTGTTAAAAAGGCAATGAAAATTGAATTAAACTTAAAAAGTACGAAAGAGAAAGCTCAGGCATTTGCAATACTTCCAGTTAAAAGAGAAAGATCGATTACACCACCGCGGAGCAGTAGGAATGCAGTAAATACACTCCAGCAATCAAGAAGTCCATCACCAAGTTGGAGAAATGAGAATAGTATAAACAGATCAAGCGGTAAAATGCAAAGTAATGAAAGAATAAGACTCATCCAATGTGAAAATTGTAAAAAAAGAGGCCATTATATAAATCAATGTTGGTTTAGAAATGATGGCAGCAGAGTCCCAAGGAGAGTAGTTTCTAACTGGCAGAGAAATGAGATAGAAAATAATTATCGAAGAATAGCGCTTGATAAAAAGGCTAATGTTAATGATGTTCAATGTTATCACTGTGGGGGCATATTTCAAGGAATTGCTTTACAAAATCAAGGTCAACATCCACTTTCCATCGCCTTAACGTTATAATGTGAATATAAATGGACAAATTCAATGTCATGCATGCAAAGGTTATGGGCATATGGCTAGATCTTGCCCAAAAACCTCGAATAAATTTCAAAGACCAATATTAAAGAAAACAATAAGATTTCAGGATGAAAGTCAATCTTCCAGCAACGAGACAATTTTAGAGAAAAAATCAAAAGCGATGTGGAAATCCTTAATCAGAAATTGAATAGACTATTATCAAAATTTGAATCAGATAATGAAGCTGATACTCATATGATAGACGGGAGAAGTATCCGGTAGTGAACCCGATTCAAGCAATGATCCAAGTAGTAAAATTTGCGATGATTTATAAAGTGAAATAAGCACAGTATTCATTGCCAAAGTTCGACGGCTGAGTGCAGATCCAGAGGCGAATTCTCAGAGGTTGATTGAAGTCTAAGCAAAATTGATTAAGATGCCTTTGAGTTTGAGAAAAAATGTATTTAAAGACATAATGAGACTATTGGGGCAATCGCTGCGAAACCATAAATGGCTAGATCCTATAATTTTCAAAGTAATTGGACTAGACAACACAACGTCAAATTCCCAACTGGAGCTTATGAAAAAGTAAATAAGTTAAAAAGCGAGGTTATGCACAAATGTAAAGGTTAAAGAATAGAACTTGAATTTATGGAGCAAAGGTTAGAGGATGATGATTATTTGATCGATTGTGGAATAATCCCTGGAGTGGAAAACGAAATAAAAATCCTGAATATAATTGAATCTAAAGAAACCGTTAAAAATGATTTCGATGAAACTAAAAGTGATTTAATAAAAATATTGATCAATGGAAATACAGTTGAGGTTAATGATAAATTAGATATAATTTTAAATTCAGAATTTGACGTGAAAGAAAAATTAAAACTTTTGGACTGTATTATACCTTATTTGAGTTATGAAACTGGTTTTGGAGAAACAATAAAAATTGTTATTCGGAAATTTGGACAAGAATTTAGAGAACAAGGCATTTATATTGAACCATTTGTGATATTATTAACGATAAATGATCAAGATGTAGAATATACAGATGAACATTGGTGTACAAAAGTGAGTAAACTGCAACGGAGAGCAGCAGAAATCATGGGTAATGACGGAATCATTGTGTTTATTTACAAGGGTTTTGAGTTAGATGATGACGAATATTTATTCGATTGTGGCTGTGTACCACGAAAGCTTGATGAAAATGGGTATTTTACGGGCAAGGAACCTTTTACAAATTTTATTAATGAGATAATTGCCGTTAAACAATTAAATTGTAGCCAATCAACAAATTGGAGTAAATTTGAGTGGTCAAATTTTAATTATGAAACGAAGAGTAGTAATGATGAAGTGTATGAGAAAAGTGAAATGACCAAAGATGAGGTAGAAAACGTCATTGCACCAAACATAGAAAGTGTGACAAAAACAGAAGTTAAAAGTGAGGTTTGTGCAACAGAGACAGCAAATAAAATGCGAAATAGTACAGAAACTCCAAGAGGAGAGAAGGCAGATTAGTTTGAGTAAAACGAAAGGAATTCTAAAGTCCTTAGCTAGTGAACTGTATATTAAACCAGCATTGCGAGAACAAAATGAAATACGTATTCAAAAAATTGCAAAAAAATTAAAAAAGAGATTCCATGTTGTGTTGGAATATGCGAATTAAATAATGTTATCAATCAAATGGGATCTGTTAAGATTCAATTTTGTATTGATGTAGAGTTTGAAAAAGATTGAGAATTTCAATCTTTCATCATTTCAAACTCTGCCAGAATAATGAATGATTCATTTTTAGAAGAAGGTGCTACTCTTCTTTACGAAAAAATAACATTAATTAATGAAAAAGGTAGTAACTGGGTTATAAATAAAATAAAAGAAATTCATTTTGTTCTTACCAAGTTTTCACAAATAAATCGGTTGATTGGTCATGGATTTATTCCAACACCATTATCATTATTAAATAAACATTGTACTGTAAATGTTGCTAATTCCGATAATTTATGCTTTGTTTACAGTATTTTAGCTATTATAAATCATGAAAATATAAGTAACCATCATAGAAATGAAACCTTTAGCTACAACACATCTGAACTTGACTTTTCACCATCGGATTTACCTATAAAACTTTGTGACATTCCAAAATTTGAAGCTAAAAATCCAAATCTTTCCATTAATGTCCCTACGTATGATGAAAATAATTTAATTAATAATTTTTCTAACTCTGAAGTTTTCAAACACCCTTATGTTGAAATAATTCATCGTTCTAAAGTTGTTGGAGGACAACCTATTAATTTAATTTTATTAGAAAGCATTGATTCTTATCATTATATCGCTGTTACTAGATTAGATAGGCTTATAAATTATAGGAATCATTCTTTTACTGATACTAGAGTTCAAAGTATATGGTGCCATCGATGTCTAAATAAACATTAAGGGTTGTGTGATAAAAATCAATTAGGCATAATTCTTTATACATTACCTTTAAATAAAAACTTGGAATTTAAGAATTGGGCTAAAAGCGCTACTCCTCCTTTTGTCCTTTACGCTGATTTTGAGGCTATCTTACCTTCAGATGACATAAATTTTCAAATACATATGCCGATTTCGGCCGGTTTACTTTTAATTAACAATTTTACAGGTGAAAAATCATATAAGAGTTTCCTGGGTGATGATTGTGTAGTTAATTTTCTACAAGAAATAAATAATATTTCAATTAATACTGTTTTACCCTTTTATCAAAATAATTATAAAAAGAAAATATTATTAACAGACTCAGACATTCTTTCGTTTTCCTTTTTTTTGTGTAATAGGATTTTATCAGTACCGGTTAAAGACCATGATCACTTTACTGGAAAATATTTGGGAGCAGCTTGTTCCAAATGTAATATTTCTCGACAAATAAGGTTTGAATTTCCAGTTATTTTTCATAATTTGAGAGGATATGATCTTCACCATATCCTCAAGTATGGTATGAGTGATTTTAACACGTGGAAAATAAGTTGTGTACCTGTAACAAGTGAAAAGTTTCTTTCTTTGTTGGCAAGAATCAATAGATTAACTGTAAAATTCATTGATTCTTGTCAATTTATTAATAGTTCATTAAGTAACGCAGTTAAAACATTGACCACTCTTCCTTTAACTCGTTCGGAATTTGTAGGTAGTATTATCGATACTAAAGGCATTTTCCTTTATAACTTTGCAACTTCTCAAGAAGTTTTAGAAACTACATATGAACTTCCACCGATTTGGGAAGATGTAACTGAAGCCGAATATATTAAGGCTCAATCTATTTGGGAAGAAACCAATTGTAACTCTTTACTAGATTATATGATGGTTTACCTCAAACTTGATGTTTTTCTTTTGGCTGACTTTTTCCAGCAATTTCGTTCAAAGTCCTTAGCTCATAACCGATTGGAACCACTTAACTTTTATGGAATTCCCAGTATGTCTTGGGCATCGACTCTTAAGACTCTTGACGAACCAATTGAACTTCTCACTGACATAAAGATGTATAATTTTTTCGAAGGGGAATCCGTGGTGGATTAACCTTTGTGAATAAAGATCACGTAGTATCTGATGACAACACCGAACTGCTTTACATTGACATCAATAATCTCTACGGTTGGGCTTTAAGTCAACCATTACCATATGGAAATTTTGAATGGGTTACTGATACTAATCAATTAAATAATTTAATTAGTTTTTTGAATAAGGATCTTGAATCACTGTCATTTGCTGTCACATTTGAAGTAGATTTAGAAATCCCAACATTTCTTCATTATAAACTTAATGATTTTCCAGTAGCTGCTGAAAAGATGTGCACTTCGAGTTCTAAGGTTGAGAAGTTAATGCTAACGCATTATCCAAAGAATAATTATGTTCTTCATTGGAGACTTTTGCAGCTTTTTGTTTCTTTACAAATTAAAATTACACATATACATAGAGCCATTAAATATAATCAAAATTCAATATTTAAAAAGTATATAGACACTAACACACAACTTAGAGCGCAATCAACGAATAACTTAGATAAAAACTATTATAAACTTTTAAATAATAGCCTCTACGGAAAAAACGTTGAAAATCTTAAAAAACGAATTAATTTAAGATTATGTAATTCTGCAAACAAATTAATTAATTATTGCTCAAAACCAACTTTTCGGAAATCATTTAAAATCGACAATGATTTGGTCTCTGTTATTAAATAAGGAATCGGTGTGTTTAGATCGACCGAGTTACATTGGACAAACTGTACTCGATTTATCTAAACTTAGGATGTATCAATTACAATATATAGAGTTAGAAAAATATCGAAAAGAATTCACTTGTGAAATTAATATAGTTGCTGGAGACACCGACTCCTTTTTTCTATAAATTAAGAATTGTAAGTTAGACATTCTTTTATCTGCTATGGTTCGTGATAATCTTCTCGATACTTCTAATTATGACCCAAAAATCCCTTATATAGTAGGAACCTTGATTTTGTCATTGGAAAGTTCAAAGACGAGAATAAAGGACTTAAATACAAGGAGTGGGTGTTTCTTCGTCCAAAATGTTATAGCCTTTTGTCTGAAGTTGAAAGTATCAAAGCTAAGGGTATAACATTGAAGGGTACTGACTTAAAACATAAGTCATAGTTAGATTGTTATAACAAAAACTTAATTTTTTCGGTACCACAAACTCGTATTACTAGTAAAAAACATCAATTATTTACAATTAAAAACAGTAAAACTGCATTAACAAATAAGGATGATAAAAGGGTTTGGATGGGGAAAATATAAGTGTAGCATATGGTCATTATAGGGGAGGTGATGTGGTTATAGGTAACAGTCCAGAAGAATTTTCGGAATTTAATGAAGAATATGACGATTATGAAGAACTTTGAATGAATAAATAATTTGAAAATATTCTTTGATTTTGTATATTTTTGTTGATGTTTAAAATTTGTATGTTTTTAAGTTAGTATTATTTTTTATTAAGTATTAAAAAATGTCAAAAGGTAAATCATGTATATTTAAAAATGTATTTTATTTTATTATTTAGTTTATCTCTTTGAAGTAATTTTAAAGAAAATTCAGGAACTTTATCCAAGAATTAAAAATACGTTGGATTATTGCGCACCAGAGTTTCTCGCAACAAAAATTTACCATTTCACGGGGATTAACATTGAAGAACTTCTCGAGATTCACTATGACAACGTTCAGGGATCTGGTGACCGATGTGTTGCAAATTGCATTGTTTGTAAAGATAGTATGAGAGTAACATGTTCAAATGGATGTCCATGTTGCCACGATTTCAAACGTGACCAAACAATCCATATATTGTTGGCCGAAATGCGCAAAGCATATTACTCGGATATTTTTGATTTGAAATAAAAATTAATCTTTTTTATTTAATCTTTATTGTCAATAAAAAAATATTTGTATGGATTGAAAGTTTGTTATTTTTACAATTCAAAATTTATAGATGATTTATCTTTTTTACATTGAAAAATTATTAATAGACTTAGAATTAAATTTTAAAAATAAATAAAAAAAATGTTAATAATAATAAAATAATAGTATAAAATAAATAATTAATTAAATATAAATAAATAATATTATTGACTTAAACAAATAATTAAAGTAAATAAAAATAAAAAAATTCATGATTTTTAGTCGACAGGCGATTTAAGCTAATTTTATTTTTATGGGTTTTTAAGTATGAAAAAATATTTAGGCCTTTTATTTGATATTTTTAGGTTCTTTAATCGGGTTTGAGCCAATTTTATTCGAAAATACTCCTCACTATAGTACGACCAATCATAGGCGATTTAAGCCAATTTTTATTTTTTAGGCTTTTTAATCGAGAAAAAATATTTTGAATTTTTTATCATGAATTAAAAAATTTTTAAAAATTTTAAATTTGAACATTTAAACAAAAATTATATTAAATAAAAAATGCATTAATTAAAACAAATAATTAAAAAAATGTCATTCATTAAAACAAATAATTAAAAAAAATTAAACCCCCCTCCCCCTGAAAAAAAATTTTTTATGAAGGGTCTCTGTTTTTTTTCAAGCCAAATATCCACGGGGCATAGTCCTCATATTACACTACTGAGGTAAACTCGTTAAATTTTTAAATGATATTTTATTGAAAATATGGTAAAGATATAATTTACTGTTTATATATACAAAATAATGATAGATTCAAATTATTATAAAACTTGACATAATATTAAAAAAAACTATACAAAAGATAAAAATTTATTCAACATTTTTGATTTTTCAAATAGGTAACTCCTTGAGTAATTATCTAGATTTTGTATTTTTTATTATCCTGTACTTGTTCTTTCAATTTACGTTCACAATTAATAAATGAAAATCTCTCATTAAAAACCATGTCATTATTCACCAAAATGAAGAATATCTGCAATATTTTTTCGACCTTCATCTTCGATATTTCCAATCTGAATATTATATTCATAAGCTTTTAAATTAACTGATTCCTAAAAAATAATTAATCAAGTTAAATTGAATTAAAAATTTACCTTGAATGTATAAGTAATTGGAAAATTTTAATATTTCATACTGTATTTAAGGTGTTGAACAGGTTGCTTGCATGTCATCACAATAACAGCTGTATTATTCTTGCTTGTGATATTCTTGCTTTTTCATTCAAAATCTAATTTTCATTTATAGTTAAAAAACAATTTGATTGGATGCACATTAATTGTGCATTTATTTTTAATAAATAATTTAATAAAAAATTAAATAATTTTTATTACTAGATAAATTATACACTAACTATTGTCAATTGAAAGATCATAATAAAAAATTTCACAAAAAAATGGAAGAGTATTAGGGTCAAAAATACCATAATTTCATTTACTTTATATACCCCGTATGCATAACTTCCCAACCCATTCCCTATTAAGACTTTTATAATCATCATAAAAATCATTTGCGTCAATTTCATGTTAAAAAATTAAACTATTTAAAAGACCTGCAACTATTGAAATCCCAACATCAATTAAAAAAATTAAATTAAGCAGCACCCAAATTACCTCATTAAGTAATCTTATAAGTGAACCCATTAGCGAACTTACAACAGATCCTATAAATAGTATTTGGGATGACCTAAATGAAAATATCGGATCGATGGATTCACGGGTTGGAGCGGTGGAAGAGATAGAAGATATCAGATCGTTGTATACATGGGGTGGAGCGGTGGAAAATCTTCGATTGATTGATTCATGGGATTGATTAATGGAAGAGGTTGAAAACAAATGGCAAAATGAAAATATTACATAAATAGTTGGAAATGCACCAATAATTCAAAGTGATTTACGAGGGACTCATCAAATAACGACTTGAACATTAAGGAAATTATTTTTCCAGTAGAGGTAATTAATAAATTAAGAGAAACAATAGAGGAACTAGGATATGTGAAGATTCAATTCGGACTAGAAATTGAATTCGAAGAAGACGGAGAGATAAAATTTAATAACATTAGTAACAGTGCAAGACCACTTACCCAAACATTCTTTGACGAAGGAATACAAAAGTTAAATGAAAAAATATCTTCAATAACTGAGTTATGGACTAGTTGGGTTATTAGATGAATAACAGAAATTCACTTTACTGAAACAAAAATAAGTAATATAAGTAGATTGAGCGGTAGAAGTTACATAAAAACTCTAAAACAATTGGCTAACAAAAAGTGTTTAATAAATGTAAAAAAACTGATAATCTATGTTTTATTTAGAGTGTGTTGTCAATAATTAAAAAAGATGAGATTGATTATGGCCATAGAAATTATAGTTACAGTTATACTAAATATCTAAACGAATTAAATTATGGCCCGAATGATATTCCCATGAAATTAAATGGAATTAGAAAATTTGAATCAAACAACGAAGGACTTATAATTAATGTATTTAGCTATGACAAAACGGAAAACCTGAACACAACGACTTTGTTTTAAAACATTCGTTTTTAAACATAATTCACAGGTCCAAAGTTACAGAAGGAACAATTATTAATTTATTACTATTAAATAAAGGAGAAAAGTATCCTTATTTAGGAATAACATCGCTTAAAAATAAGAATATATTAAGAATTCAATCTTTATGGTGTCATAGATGTCTGAACATTTTTAGAGATAAGTTGGCATTGTACAAACATGAGATATTATGTATGAGAAACGAGTTAGGAACAACTTTATATACTTTCCCAGAAAATAAGTTCATTAAATTCACCGACTGGTCCAAAACCGTAACTCCACCATATGTTATATATGCAGATTTCGAATCTGTTTTGCCAAAAGATGATGTGCACCATCAAATACATTTACCCATTTCTACCGGTCTTTAATTAATAAATAATTTTGATGGTACAATATGTAAAGAATTTATAGGAGAAGAGTATGTGGAACAATTTTTAAAAGCAGTAGAAAAATTAGCAAAATATACAGTATTACTGTATTATTATAAAATGTGAAGACAAACAATTAAACAATTAACGAACCTACAACAGATTCAATTTGATACTTGTATATAATGTTATCTTTGTATGAAAGGCATTGTTGATCCAGTTAGAGATTATGATCAATTTACTGGGGAATACTTGGGTGCTGCTTACAATGACTGTATTATTAATAGAAAAATAAACAAAGTATTACCCATTGTTTTCCACAACTTAAAGGGATACGATATGCACCACATATTAAAATAGGGATTAAATAAATGTAAATATTGGGCTTTAGGATGTATCCCAATAACAACTGAAAAATTTATTTCATTAATTGCCCATTTGGAAAAAAATAGCGTCAGATTTATTGATTCTTATCAATTTGTAAACGACTCTTTAGCAAAAGGGGTTAAAACTTTGACGACTTTAATTTTGACTCGATCTGTTTTTACGGAAACTACAGTTGATGAAAAGTGAATCTTTCCGTACAACTTTGCAACTAGTTTAGATGTTCTTCACAATACTTATGAGTTACTACCGATTTGGAAAGGTATCACTGGGACCAAATATGAAAAAGCTCAGATAATTTGGGATGAAACTAATTGTAGGACTTTACTTGATTACATGAAAGTTTATTTGAAACTAGATTGTTTTCTTTTGGCTGACTTTTTCCTACAATTTCGGGCGAAATTGATAGCACACAATAGATTAGAGCCTTTAAATTATTTTGGGATTCCCGGAATGTCTTGGTCTTCTGCTTTAATGTCGTTGAATGATCCTACTAAATTAATTACTGAAAATTAAATGTTTTGCTTTTATGAGGGAGGTATTAGAGGAGGTCTTACTTTTGTTAATAAACACTATGTTAAAACTGATGAAAACACTGATTTGCTTTATATTGATATTAATAATTTATACGGTTGGGCTTTAAGTCAACCTTTACCTTGTGGTGAATTTAATTGGATATTTGATGGATTTGATTCAGTAATATCTGATTGTTTGACTTTGAATCTTGAATCTTTGTCGTATGGGTATACTCTTGAAGTTGATCTGGAGATTCCTTCTGAACTTCATGATAAGTTAGATGACTTTCCTATTGCTGGTGAGAAAATGAAACCTGAGGGTTAAAAGGTTGAAAAGTTCTTGCTGACTCATTATCCTAAAAATAACTATGTAATTCATTGACGATTATTAAAATTATACTTTTCTCTTGGTGTTAAGGTTACTCATGTTAATCGTGCAGTAAGATTCAAACAGTCTACTGTTTTTAAAAAGTATATGGACATAAACACTGAACTTCGAGCTAAAAGTACGAATACATTAGATAAAAATTATTATAAGCTTTTAAGTAACAGTTTATATGGAAAAACTATTGAAAATCTAAAAAGTGGAATGAATTTGCGTTTTTGCACAACAGATAAGAAACTTGTGACTTATATCTCAAAACCCACCTTTAAAAAATTGATAAAAATTGACAATGATCTTATTGCTGCGTTGTTAAATCCTGATTTGATATGTTTAGATCGCTCAAGTTATAAAGGACAATCGGTGCTTCACTTGTCGAAACTTAGAATGTATGAGCTTCAGTATAAGGACTTGAAAAAATATCGACGACAATTTAATTGTGAGATTAATATAGTTGCTGGAGATACGAACTCTTTCTTCTTGGAGATTAAAAATTGTAAATTTGATATTCTTTTGTCTGAAATGGTTAAGGATAATCTTTTGGATACACCTAATTATCCAGCTACTCATCCACTTTATTCTAAAAAACTTGATTTGGTCATTGGTAAATTTAAGGACGAAAGTAAGGGAGAAGGTTATGACGAATGGGTGTTCCTCAGACCTAAATGTTACAGCTTGTTAGGTAAATCTTCTTTTCTAAAAGCTAAGGGAGTGACATTAAAGGATACTGGGCTAACCCATAAATCTTATAAGGAGTGTTATGAGAAAAACTTTACCTTCTCTGTACTACAATTTAGAATAGGAACAACAATTCATAACTTTATAGTTTTAAAAATAGCAAAGTAGCATTTACAAATAGGGATGATAAAAGGGTTTGGGTGGGTAAAAATAAAAGTTTTGCGTACGGGCATATAAAAGTATCTGGAGATTTTATTACTGAGGAAGAAATCGTCGGAGAAATTGCCGCTGATGAAATACTGCAAACTATTATTGAGGAAGAACTCATAGACATAGACGATATTCAGTTCTCCGACGATGATGAAGAAAATTTTTATTAATAAATTTTGTAGTTGAAAAATGATCTTGTTTTTGTCTTTAATTTTTATGTGATTTTTTGTTGATTTTTATGTGTATCATTTTATTATTCAGTGGATAATAGATTTTGAATAATTAAGTTGTAATAAATATTAAATAACAATTAAATTTTATTTAAATAAAAATAATTTATTAATTTTTCTTGATTGTTTTCTTGATTGTTTATGCTTTCGAAAACCAGAAACATTATTACATGATCGAAATAATTCTGATGAAGATGGAAGAACTCTTTTCGAATATGAAGAACAAGCTTTCGTTTTGTGCTCCTGAATTTTTAGAAACACGGGTTTATCAAATAACAGGAATCAACATCGAAGAAATTGTACGGATGCATTACGAATCAGTTGAAGTATCTGGTTTGAAATGTTTTGATGACTGTATTGTTTGTGCAAATCCCTCAGTGTTGACTTGCCCATTTAGATGTAGATGCTGCAGGGACTGCAAGAAGAAAGAAGTTGTCCATATTTTGTAGGCAGAACTAAGAAGAGTTTGTTATAAGACGATTTGTGACGATGTAAATTAAATAAATTTTTAATTTGATCTTTTTACATGTTTATTTTTATGCGTTTATTTTTATGTGTTTATTTGTTGAGTATCAATTTTTTATTAAGTATTTACTAGGTTGTATTAATGTTGTTGAAATAATTTTATTATTATTATTAGTATTATTATTATTATTATTATTACTATTTTGAAAATTTCATTTTATTTTGTTAACTCTAAATTGTTTTGAAAAAATTTCAACTTTTAAAACATCTATAAAAATTTTACTTTTAAAATTATACTACAAAAAATTTAATTTAAAAATTATACTACAAAAATTTTACATTAAAAATTAAAATATAAAAATTTGACTTAAAAAAAAATAACATCTACAATTACAAGAAAAATTATAACTTAAAAAATTTTAAAATTACGGCTTTACGTAATTTAATCCGTCGCGAACCTCCTCCCCCCCCTATTTTTATTATGCAATGGTGTGTGGGGGCAGTGTGCTCCTAATTACCTGCTCAGGGTAGTCTATATATTTAGAATTCATGTAATTATCAATGACAATAAATTCTCCATTTGTAATTTCTGAGAACAATAAGCCGTTTTTACCACGAAATTATCAAATTTACTTGCCAATATTTGCTGGGCTATAATTAATAAATAATTTGACGGGTGAAAACATAAAAGTTTTATTCTCAATATTCAACGAATTAAATTTCCTATTGCGCTTACATATTGAATAAAATTAACTTCAGTCGTCATCCAGAATAATCCAAGCTTCCTCTTAGGTACATTTAGTCTGCTTAGGTATTTAAGGTCTTTCAGTTTACATTCTTAAATCTCAAGGCTAACATATACATTTAGTCTTTTCTGTTGATGATTAGAATTTAAAAGTCAGTTTGTTTGTATTTAGTCTTTTCGTGTTTTCAATTCATATTATTTATTTCAGCTGACAAGCGTTAATAGCTATAATAATGTTTAGAATAATGTTGTAATTTGTTTATTAAATACATAATATTAACAAATTTATATATGATAGTTATAGTGAAAACGTCGAAATACATCGCAAAACGTATGTTTGAGTAGCACTTTATAATAATTTCATTATTTAACTACTTTTTTAAAAATAAATTCAATAATTTAATTAATTTAAATTAAAGATACTTAATTTAATTAAACAATAAATCAATAAAAATATCTTTGTTTAAATTAGTCGACATTTATCATTGCATTAAAATGCTTCATAGTAAACTCGATAATGGGTCCCCCTTTTCAATGTTCCATTTAAATTTGTAATTAATATCAATTTCTTTACTAAGACGTCAAATAAATTATTTTTAATCTTACTTATGAGGAATTTCGTATGATAGTCAGGAAATTTTTGTTTTGATTTATTATTAATTAACGGAATGGATAATTTATTGAATTTTTATTAAGAGATTATTAATTAGCGTAAATCATTTAATGCTTCCTGGATTTTAAAGCACTTGTGTAAACTTTTCAATTTTAAATAGCCGTACAAAATTGCTGAACCTTACAAAAATATCAAATAATGCACTTTTCCATCATAATAATTAACAATTGAGCTTTTTATTTTGAAAATCAGGCAAGTCCATTTTTTGATATTACGAGATATTTAAATATTTTCGTTTCAATAAATTTAATGATACATTATAATTTTACACATAATTTTGTTTTAAAAAAGAAACACAAAACAAATCTCGTCCACAGTCGGGATATTCTGAAATTTTGATCATGGGGCTTACTTAATGTTGCCACCAGGCCGGTTTTAAGGTTTTTGGTGCAGGTCAATTTGTACGTTTTTCATAAAAAATATGACATCATGCATTTTTAAAAATATTTAATACATAATTAACGGATGAGTTAAACTTGACGCTGACGTGTGAATGACACTTTAGATTAATATATTTGTTAATGTGTGAAATGCATAGTTCAATATATGCAGTGCTTGAAACGTTTACACATTTTTAATTTTATTTGAATTTTTTATATACATTTGATAATATATATTTTCTTTGTTATTACCAAATATGTAATTAATTGTGCAGTTAATAAAAGTTGATTGATTGTAATACATAAAAAGTTATTTTCGTCTTCCAAGGATTGTTTTTTACCCAAATGTCCGGGTCAATAATTTTCCAAGTGTCAACACTAGGCTTACTACTACTATTCTTGTTACTACTCTCCCGTTTTCTTTGGAGTTCTGAAAAAGTGTTTTATGAAATAATTAATAGACAGAATTTAATTCTCTACAAGATTTTTAAGTTTAAAAGTCAAAATTATTTTTTAAATTAATAATTAATGTATGAATTTTAATGTTTGGTTTAAAAATTAATTAATAAATCATTATGTAACAAATTATTAGGTAATTTATACAGTGGATTTATTTTAACTTAAGAATTATAGAACTAATATATTTATTCTAATTATTAAATTTTACTTTGTAACTTATTAAGTCAAATGTTTTAGGTAATAATTGAATGATGAATTTTAAAATTATTATTATTTATTTAGTAAAATATTCTTTTGGGAAACTATTTTAAGAAATATTTTAAAGATTTTAATTTGAAATTTTTAGTACAAATTTTGTCAATTTTTTTTTAAGTTCAATTTTTAATAGAAATTTTAGTTATTGAATTTTAGAATTTGAAAATTAGTTAATTAGTTAATTCATAAATTCTAATTTATTTGATGTATGAAAGATGTTTAAATAAGGTATTTAAATAACCATTGTTTAAACTGATATTGTTTTATAGATTTTATTAATACAAGAGGTGCTGTGACCAATATGGCGACCAGGATTTCGAATTCCATCAAGTCACCAAATTTTTATGAACGATTTTTTGAAATATAAAGTTTTTCATTCAATGCTATCAAGAAATATGATTCAACGAATAATAATGTTCATTATACAAAACGATGTAGAAAGGTATTAGCCAAAAATAAAAGTCTTATTGACAATTTTAATGAATTCTCAATTATCGCTAAGTAAAAGATGCAACTGAAGAATTGTGTTCAAAATTTGAGAAGCTTGTGAAAATATTCAAAACATATATTGGATGAAGAGGAATTAAAGAAACGCTAAATTCGCCTGAAGATGAAGACATAAAATCTCAAAATTCAAGATTTGAAGTCATTTTATGAATCCGAACAAAGATTTCAAAAGCATGACCAAGTTTAATATTTATGAGACTTCAATAAATAATATTCAACCTTATGCTGATGTTGTAAAGATATGTTTACCAAGATGTGATTATGAATTACGGAAAATAGTGAATGCATACAATAAAGAGGATCTAGAAGTTGAATTAGAAGTACAAAATGTGAATGCTCCAAAGCACAAGGATGTGATCAGAGCAATAAAATAAGTTATAAGTAAGTTATGAGTAAGGATTGTATGATTGCGAATGACTGTAATAGTGTGAATGATAATAATTGTGATTGTGTGCCTGACTTTATAAATTATAATGGTATACCTTGATCTATTTATTATGAGTGAACTGTATAAAGTCTTTTGTTAAATTTAATTATTCTAATTAAATAAATGTTTTTAATCGTGATCTACAAAATTTAATATTATACGAAAAAGGGTTAAAAATACTATGTGTTAACATAGTTATAAATAGTGTTTCTTTTAGATAATGGGTCCAAATTAAGTGTGATTGATTATAGTGTTTTTAAATGGTAACTTTTGTTTGGCAAAAGTTGTTTAACCTTTTGCGGTCAGTAAAAAACAGTTACCAACCAGGTTCACAATTGTTTTAATGATTTTTTTATTTGTGCTTTGAACTAAATTGGGTGTTTTTAATGAATATTCTACACGTATTTGTTTTTAACACGAAATGCAAAAAAAATACATTCAACGAAATCTGAAACTTCAAATGAGCAATTATTGGAATGTCGAGTTAGACTCGACATAGTACCGCAAAGGGTTAAGATGTGCGATTGATAGATGAAATACATTTTTTGAAATAAAGCTACTTAACAAGTAAAAATTGATAAAATTACATAAATTCGAGAATTATAAATTTTCAGCGTGCAATACCTAAGAAAATTTTGGCAAGATTTTGATTTAAAAAACTTTACATCATTTAAAATCTTGGTTATATTTTTGATTATCTTTTTATTTTAAGAGATAAAACGTTGAATAATATTATTTTTGTCATAAAATAGGTATTTGGTTACACTTTCAATACACATCAGAGACCTGCATGGACTCGGGCTAAGCCTTTAGGCCGATAGTTTGTTATTTCATTCGGCTCGGGCTCGGGCTTCATTATAAAATAATCAAAAATTTTTCTTTATGAATTTTTAGTATAATTTTATTTGACCCAGTGATGAATGAGTTAAAATAAAATTTACGTGAGTAAATGAACTTGTTTACATAAATTTAATTTTAATTAGTCAAAATGAATGAATTTTGATACGATACACTTGAAAATGTAATTTCTATTTTTGGGGTCTGGCAAATATTTTACTGGGCCGTCAGTCTCTGTTACACGTATAGATTATAACATTACAATACAGTGGAAACCATTTATCAAGTTTCTGAGATTTTAAATATTTTTTTAAGAAAAATTAAAAATGTACAGATAAAAATTCTATGCTTTTTAAACTAATTTCTAAGACTTTTGCAACTATGGATAGTATGGCCCACCATATTTTCCATGATGGCTCCAAATTATGTTTGAGCAAAATCTAAAGTTTCAATTCTTGAAGGTTTTGAACAAAGTATTAGAAGTTCGAAACGCCCTATTTGATTCATTGCCTTTATCGTGGTTTTTTTGTGGATTATTTTTGAATATTTTACAAAACTTTATAGCACGTGATAAAATTTGTGTCAAAATTTCGTTCTAAATGAAAACTTTATATTGATCAAAATCAACATTCCGGAACTTTTCTCCTACACGGTTCACTCGAATTCTTGAAATACACTATGAAAATAATTTTAAAATATTGCATAAAAACGGAATAAAGACATCATTTATTTATCTATATAAAGTTATTTGAGGATTCGTTAAAAATCACTTATAAAATATTTGTTTTTGTTGGGCTATAAGCCATAATTTTAACAAAAATGAGAAAATTGTGTAAATTAAAACAAAATAATTAATGAGGTTTGAAAATTCTCAATATGGCTGCTGTAACATAAGCACGTACCGCAAGCAGAAATCAAAAATAAAATAAAACATTAAATAAAACAAAATAAAAACAACAAAATTAAATAAAACAAATATTAATTAAAATCATTGAAAAGCCTACAGATGCAGAAAGAAACACAAAACCAAAATATAAAACCGCCAAAACCTTGCAAAAGAAGGTTTAGAAAATACATATGCGGAAACGGCGACCAAAAATTTAAATATCAGAGGGTAAAAATAGAAACAATCAAAAAGAATGGTTAAACGATAAAAAATAAAAATTTACGAAATATTGAGAAAATAATATCAAAAAATAGAGAAAAATAAGGAGAAAAATAAAATATTTAAAATAAAATTAAAGCAATAAAACCCCCCGAAAAATAGCCGAAAAAGGCTCAAAATACTCCGATTGGTCGCACCCAGGCATGAAATGACTATATATACAGCAGTCATTTTCAAAATTTTTAGACATTTGTAGAGAAAATTTTGTAGACACAAAATTTTTAGACTTCACTGTTTATGCCGATGTATGACAATTTTTCAAATTTGGATGCTTGACTGACAAACTTGTCGATCGTAAGTATTGTTTTTTGTAGAAATATATTTTTCTAACTTAATGTTTTGTTTAATTTAACTTATTCTGGATGGCCGCAATGTCTTTTGGCATCGCTCGGCAGGTTCCCCCTAACTTATTTATATTCATTTTATATAAATGTTAATTGTGGTGAATGGCAGGGCAACATTCAATTCCGGCCGTTAAATTGGCAGGACGTTGACGTGTTGCTTTGTCACAATCCACCCTTCGGTGTCTACTTAGTCTGGTCAGGCCTTGTTGCACTGATCACGGGGTAGGACACCGTCGTAATTCACCGTGGCGGCCATTTTCAATGTTGGTCGGAGCGGTAAGAGGGTAAACTGCGGGAAGATCGCCATAATTAAGGGGATAACATTTATGTAAATGTTTAAGTAGGAAAATTGAATTTTTAATTTAATTCCTGCCGATTATTATATTATCAAGGGTACGACTAGTGATAGAAATTTAGGTCAACGAAAGTATAAAGTAGGGTTAGATCACGTACATTATTTGATAATCATCGTGGTGGAAAATTAAAATAAAACGATACATTTTGGCATAGATCTGTGAGATTATAATATAGAGATTTACGAATGGTGGTAACTGTGGCGACCATAGGAAAGCAAATATGAGTTGTTGGACTAAAATAAGTACATTATAATAATGCATTCATTTCAATTTACCATAGACTAACGTTTGCATGAAACAAGGAATTTTCCATAAAATAAGGGCGGAACGCTGCCCAAATTTTTGAAAAATATTTTAATAAATAAACAAGTAATTATGACAAATTGATATAGGAATTGTAGAAATAGATGAGTATGGACAAGTGTATAGATAGAAAGAGACGTAAGACCTTCCATCGGCAGTCAGGAACCCGAAAGTGAAAATATCATGAGGAGTAGTTCTAGAAATGGAGCTCACCTGCTCATGAATTTTCAGCTACTATATACAGTACCAACATGAGCTTGCTCATGGGTATATAGTGGTAGGATTAAAATTGTGGGGTGTCTGGCTGAGACAGCATAGACCCTAGGAAAAGAAGGTATTTTGATAGAAGGAAATAAGTTTGAATAAGCTTTGCACAGATTTAAACAAATTAATTACACCCAGTACACCAGCATTTTAATAAACAACAAAGATTAGATATGAAGTTCGATATTTAAAAGAAAAATGATAAATTTGAAAAAATTCACATAAATACATTGTAGAAAACGGAAGGAACATTTTAACGGCTTTATCGGAAACCTGAAGTTATTTCTTCTAAAAAGAACTTTAAAGAATTTTCGAGAATTACATTTTTAGCGCTTTTGTTTTAAATTTCGACAAATACCTCAATAATTGTGTTATGTTTTTGACATAGTTTGCAGAAATCATATTTGTTTAAATGGAAAGATATATTCGATACCAACAATACGAAAACATAATTATTAATGAAATACAGAAATCTGAGAAGTTTGAGAATGAAGACTTTGAGGCGCCATTATTTCGCCATCCAGAAACCTAATTTAGGACAGCTAGAAGCCAAATCAAATGCAAAGGGTCTTGTGAGTTAGAGATTCGTCATTCTCACTTTAAATTTAGTTTTATAGTTTATTTATATTATATCATCTAAAGGTCCCGACGGGCCTTAATTTGTTGTTAGATTTCTAAACGAATCGAATTCAAATTATACATTATAACTAGTGTAGTCAAGATTACAAAAATATATTTTACAGGTTTTGCACTTTGTTCAGCGATAAATGACGAAAAGTAATAAAATTAAAAATAGTTGATCAATGGTGTAAATAATGTTGGCGAATAGGGTTGGTTTGTTTCTTATTTTTTCTAGGGTTTTTGTGTATCTACCACCTAAACGCCAGCAACATTATTATTCTATCCCTCCTATGTACCCATGGTGAGTGCCATGTTGGTACTGTACATAGAGGTTGAAAATTCATGAGCAGGTGAGCTCCATTTCTAGAACTACTCCTCATGATATTTTCACTTTCGGGTTCTGGTCTTACGTCTTTCTCTTTCTATATCCTGGTCCTTACTCGTCTATTCCTACAATTTCCATACTTATTTATCATCTTTACCCATTATTTATAAATGTATCCTTCAAAAATTTGGGCAGCGTTCCTCCCTTATTTTTCGGTAAATTTCCTATTTCATTTGTTCAATCACGGAATCGACTACATTTGTCCTAGTTTACCTTTATCTTTCCTTATATTAAAATTTTGATCCACAATTCCTTAATTCCCGGTACGTTTCCCGTGATTTTAAGTAATTACAACCCTCTGCGGTCACTTTAAGAAACACTTCTCTCTTCTGTCAGATTATGTCATTCAACCTTTGGAAAACTGCTTTCAAATTTACATTCCTGTACTAACCTATCCTTTCCTACTCAATTTTTAATTAATTTTCCGTAATTATTTTAAATTTTCCCTACAAACCTTTAATCCCACTTAACTATAGTCGCACTTCCCGAATTTTATTTTCTACTCGCTCCGGCCACTTTTCAGCAGCCGCTTCGAGTTATACAACGGCGCCCTGCGTAGCGGTCCTGTGCGTATTGCCAGACCCGACTGCGGACTGCCGAGGCGACCACGAGGCATGACCCGCGAGCTCAACTAGAGGTTTTCACCCACCAGCCGTCACGAGATCCGTCCCATGAACTGCTATTGAAATACTTATTATAAATAAGATTTTAGGGGGACTTGTCAGTGGCACCAAAAGATTCCACGACCATCCAGAATAAAATCAAAGTAACAAGACTTCGAAATATATATTTATACAAAAAATAACAGTACTTACAATCCACAGTCATGCAACCAGATTTGAAAAATTGGCATAAATTGGCATAAAAATTTTGACTACAAGTGATTCACGGTTTATCTAAGAATGTCTAAAAATTCTGTAAGTCTGTAAGTCTGTTAAAATTCTGTCTAAATTCTGTTAGAATTCTGTTAGAAATTATGAAAATGACTGCCGTATATATAGTGTTTTCGTGCCTGTGTGCGACCAATGGGCGATTTTTCGCGATTTTTAAGGTTTTTTAATTATTTTATTAATTTCAAAATATTTTTTTAATTTTTTATATATTTTTCTTTATTTTGTGATATATTAATATTTTATTGTTGGATTTTATTTTTATTATTATTTTCTTACAATATTATTTTTTAACCCAAATATTTTGTTTTCTGGTCGCCTCTTCTGCCTGTGTTTTTTCTAAACCTTATTTTGCAAGGTTTTGGCAGTTTATTTTATTTTTCGTATGTTTTTTTCTGCATCTGTAGGCTTTTTAATGATTTTAATTAATTATTTGTTTTATTTAATTTTGTTATATTTTTATTTTGTTTTAATTAATATGTTTTATTTTATTTTTGATCTCTTCTTGCGGTGAGTGCTTATGTTACGGCAGCCATATTGACAATTTCCAAACTACATTAATCATTTTGTTCTAACTTATACAATTTTCACCTTTTTGTTTAAATTGGTTTTGTAATTTTTGTTTTAATTTTGGCTCTGAGCCCAACAATAAGTTAAAAATTTTTTTTGAATCTAATATTTTTACAAACTTTAATTTAATTGACTTTCAATAGCAAAGTAAGATTTTCTATGCCGAAAAATTAAATTATTTGAAATTTCATTAAAAACTTTTAAAAAGATTTCAAAAATTAATTTTATAAATTTTAAATAATTTAATTGACTTTTAATAACAAAGTAAGAATTATTTTCTTTGCCGTAAAATTAAATAATTTGAAATTTTTTTTTAATTTAAAAATTTTTATAAGATTTTAAAATTGATTTATTATAAATGATAAATAATTTAATTAACTTTTAATAAAGACAAAATACTAAATATTAATATTTCCAGTGTTTTCATCAAAGGGTCTATAAAAATTTTAAGAATGTTTATGCTGCAATATTAGCTCATTATTTTTATAATTTCGCAATGTTTAAAAGATTTTAATTACATTAAAAATAAATAATTAAAATCATTGAAAAGAAGAATATTTCTGTAAATTCTTTGCATGCAATTAGACATTTTATGTGGGTGTACATGTAGAATATGACTTTAAGATTATAACATGAACGACATTAATTATTAGACAAATAATGCGATGCAGAAATGAATTAGTTTCTCTCTTAGATTTTTTCATTTGAATTCAGTTCGGATTGTATTTTTTTGTATTTATTTTGAATATATTTTAATTAATTTGAATAAATATTTATCTGACTGTATACAAATTTTTGTCTTTTTATCAATACCGATTTAGATTTTTTTGTCGTTTTGTAATTTTGGTAAAAATTATTTGAAAATTCTAATAAAATGGAATGTATCTAGGTTTGTTTAATGTCATTTTTATATAATTAAAACAAAGCAACTGCAATTTTTTGGCATTTATAAATGTCACCATATGTGCTATTTATTTGTAATAGTTGTGTTGTCTATTATGTGACAATGATGATGTAGAAATTGGCAATCTTTGAATTTTATAATTTTCTTTTAATCCATGTGGGGAACCCGTTCACTCATCTATTGACTTAGGCAAATTTCACCGTTTTAGACAATCAAAGACAATTGTCTACTTGATTTTGATACCGATTGTGGGCTAATTGCAAAGGCAATTATTCGATGGGTTGCTTCATGTGTTGAAGAAGATTGTCCTTAAATGCATTCATTACTTTATAGTGACATATTTTATCCGATCTAGAACATTATTTAGTTCCGTTGTCAGTTTTGTAATAATTTTATCTTTAGTATTACACAGTGAAATACACTTGACTGTCATATATCTACTTCTATTCAATATTCTTCTCTCAATAATATTTTTTCTTGTGTAAAAATAAAATTCTAAATCACAGACTACCTAATTTCCATCAGAAAATATTAAATATATATATATATATATATATATATTGTTGGTGTACTGGGTGTAATTAATTTGTTTAAATCTGTGCAAAATTTTTTCAAACTTATTCCCTTCGATCAAAATACCTTCTTTTTCTATGGTCTATGCTTTCTCATGCAGACGCCCCACAATTTTAATCCTACCACTATATATCCATGAGCAAGCTCATGCTGGTACTTTATATAGTAGCTGAAAATTCATGAGCAGGTGAGCTCCATTTCTAGAACTACTCCTCATGATATTTTCACTTTCGGGTTCCTGACTGCCGATGGAAGGTCTTACGTCTCTTTCTATCTATACACTTGTCCATACTCATCTATTTCTACAATTCCTATATCAATTTTTCATTGTTACTCTTTATTTATTAAAATATCTTTCAAAAATTTGAGCAGCGTTCCACCCTTTTTATGGAAAATTCCTTATTTCATTCAAATATTAGACTACGGTAAATTAAAATGAATGCATTATTATAATGTACTTATTTTAGTTCAACAACTCATATTTGCATTTCTATGGTCGCCACAGTTACCACCGTTCGTACATCTCTATATTATCATATCACATATCTATGCATAAATGTATCATTTTATTTTAATTTCCACTGTGATGATTATTAAACAACGTACGTGATCTAACCCTACTTTATACTTTCTTTGACCTAAATTTCTATCACTAGTCATACCATTGATAATATAATAATCGGCAGGAGTTAAATAAAAATTCAATTTCCTTACTTAAACACATAATAGTGTTGTCCCTTTAACTTCTTTCATGAACCCCGCTGTGAAGTCCAGCGAAGTCCTACTTTTGAGATCAATACAAAGCTGACCTCTCCCAGCAGACATCGAGGGGTAGAAACGATAAATCGACACATCAACGTCCCTCAAACTGAGAAAACTGAATACTTATATATATATATATATATATATATATATATATATATATATATATATATATATATATATATATATATATATATAAAATGAATATAAATAATTTAAGGGGACCTGCCGAGAGATGCCAAAAAACATCGCGGTCATCCAGAATAATAAAGGACGTTAACATATAACGAAAGTATATTTACATCATTAAAAAATAACTTACCAACTGGACAATGTTGAATCAACAAATCTTTTGAAAATTAGCATAAGTTGGCATAAGTCAAAAAATGTCTAAAAATTGTCTAAACAAATTTTTCTCTAAAACAAATTGTTTCAACAAATGTCTAAAACGTTTTGTCTAAAAATTATTGTGTCTGAAATTATGAAAATGACTGCTGTGTATATAGTGTTTTCATGCCTGGGTGCGACCAATCAGAGAAGTTTTGAGCCTTTTACGGCTATTTTTTCCGGGGGGTTTATTGGTTTTATTTTATTTTAAATATTTTATTTTTCTCCTTATTTTCTCTATTTTTGATATTATTTCCTCAATATTTCGTAAATTTTTATTTTTTATTATTTAACCATTCACTTTGATCGTTTCTCTGTTTTACCCTTTGATATTTAAGTTTTTGGTAGCCGCTAACCTTCTTTTTCAAGGTTTTGGCGGTTTTAAATTTTGTGTTTCTTTCTGCATCTGTAAGCTTTTCAATGATTTTAATTAATATTCGTTTTACTTAATTTTGTTATGTCTTTATTTTGTTTTATTTAATATGTTCTATTTTATTTTTGATTTCTGCTTGCGGTGTGTGCTTATAGCAGCCATATTGATAATTTCCAAACGACATTAATTATTTTGTTTTAATTTACAAATTTTTCTCATTTTTGTTTAAATTATGGCTTATAGTTCAACAATATATATATATATATATATATATATATATATATATATATATTCATGTATTTGATGATCTTCCTTCAAATAGTCGTTTTTATCATTGCTCGCCTTTTTATTCGCATCATATAATGTATTTCGATTATTGTAATTATTTGTATAAAATAATACAAAACCTTTCCTCCAACCTGATAAATGAATTAATTCAACCAACCAAACATCGTTACAAAAACTAATATTTGTCTAAAGACTGTCTTGATAAAAACTGAAAAATATTACTTTAAAAGAAAAAAGCATAAGAAAATTTAAACAAATAATTATAAAATATATTTAATTTTTTAACTTGCAGTTTCTGGTATCTGGCGCCATTGGAATTCTGGAAATTCTACAAATCAATTCTTTGACGCTTATTTGTGCGTGCGCTTGGAATCGATTATGAAATGGAAAATAAATATAAAATTGATTTATTGAGAAAACATAATTTTTCACATTATGATTTTTCTATAATTGAGCCTCAAAATATTTTATCTTTTCCAAAAAAAATGTGGCGCCCTTAATAGATAGTTTTTCTCTTAAATCGGTTTTCAAATTAGATTTATCATTGAAGTGGAAACTAAGATAAAGAATTTCCATAAAAGAGAAAATTATGACATATTTGTTTTTAGGACAAATTGTACAACACGTTTAATACCATAAATTATTGTTAAACAGGCTAATGAAATTAATTAGAGATAATTAAAACAAAAATAAATGTTCAAGAAATTTACATTCGACCTGTTGATTGCACAATATTTATGAAGTTGAAAGAATAAAATACGAAATTTTTTGCTCACAGTATAAAATGTATTTTGATTAAATAAAATAGAATTAATTTATTGAGAAAGATTAAATTTATTATTTAAACAAACTAGCTTATTTAAAATATATTTGAGGAATTGAATTAAATGGTAACTCATCCGGGCAATGTGTTAATTCAAACGATTATTATATTTGTGATTTATATGATTCTATTAATTTTTTTGTGAACAAGGGCACTCTATATCATTCTTTCTTTCTCCTTAACATTTTCAGTATTTTTTAACTACTGTCATGATGACACTCGAAGAAATATTTTCAGAGAGGTGCAAATATTATATTATATGAGACAAATATATATCGTACCATCTTACTGTCAACACAAGGTACTAAGTAGGAGGTATAATTGTAAATTACTTGAATAAAAATTAAAGTCTTCTTTGATCAGTATCAAACTCGTTAATTATACTGTCAATGAATTTTTCCTGGTTGTTATTAATTTTTTCCTGTGTACACTTACTATATAAAAGCCAGAGAAACAGTCATTAAACATAGTGGACCTCAGTCAAGTTTTGACTCTTCGTAGTATATTAAAGGATTTCTCTGTTGTATAGGCGATCATAGAAAATGTTAATAAAATCGCAATTACGTAACGAATAAATAGAAAAAAATAGAAATTACTCAATTCTAAGTTTTCTGGTGTAGAGCGTATAATATACACTTCATATCATTAGTTGTCGAAATTTTCGTTTTTATATTTATTTTATATAACATCCAATTTTTCTACATAATTTTCACTATTGAAGTTACCAATTTTAATTGGATGTATGGAGCACAGATGGAACTGTGCAGTGTTACTTACAGAAAAACAGCATTTCAAACAATTAATGGTTGAGTCTAAATATATTTTGCCGAAAATAATCTTTCATATTTGATGATTCAAGGTTGCTCCGGTGTTTCTGTTTACATTTTTGTAAGAAGAGTCATTTCAACATTTAATTTGTTTGCCTTGCTAACCACTTAACGTACATATTTATTTTGACTTTATACCTTCTTATAATATTTTCTCCCTCTTTTTCATGTTGTTGGGTAGTCATGAAGATGTTGAACCAGCAGATCAACACCTCCCATTGTGTCATTGCAGTTTATGACTAACTTCGACTTTGAAATAATATTACGGCCTTCCGTGTCAGAGTCGAGCGTGTAGAAATCTACCAGTACGGAGCATTCGTGTCAGACATGGGCGTCTACGTTAAGTGGTTAAAAATGTTTGTTTTAAAATACTGTTGAAATCTTCTGTATATGATCTTGTACTTGCACAATATCTAAATGTTGTGTTTGTAGTATTTGTGCAATTGGTAATTACAAAACATACATTTGATAATCCCCACTCCTAGATAAACAGATATAAATATATTGTATAACATAGAGCTCGGGTCGCCACACTTGTACGAGTACTAAAACATCGACTTTTAAAACATAGATTGATAAAAAATTGAATTTTCAATACTAAACATCGACTAGCATTAACATCGAGTCTCAGAAACATCGATTATCAAAAACATCTACTTAAATTGACAAAAACATAGACTAGCGAAAACATCTTACAAAAGTATTTTTGGAATAAAACACTATTTAAAATAACTAATTATTAATTAACTAATATTCAAATTAACATTTATTTAATAATCCTGCCAACCACATATTAAATTAAAACTCAACCTACTAAATTAAAATCAAAAACTTAACTACAAATATATAAATTCTAAACTTATTATCACTTGAATACCCATACTATCATAGCCTATTCTTGTTTCTTCAATAATTAATTGTGAAACTGTCATTGTTTTTTGGATTCCGATTTTCCAATTTCATCAGCAATTTAGGTAATTTTTTATTTTTCATCATGTTAATTTTTTTAATTTATTTTTTACTTTTCAAAAAAATAAAATAAAAACATTTATGTTCGTCGATGTCTTTGACAGTCGATGTTTTAGAAATCGATGTTTTAGGGGTGCGCACATAGAGTTATATATTTTAGCCCTTAAAAAAATAAATAGATAATTATATTTATATTTTAGTCATTAATTAATAAAATGCTCTCTATGGGCTATTTTATTAAAAATATTTTTTTATTTTGTTAACGCAAGGCGTCAAGTCAAGTTAATGTTTAAATTTAATTGAAATTCAATTGAGATATCACTTGAGTACCTTAAAAACAGAAACAATAATTATGGTAATAATAATAATAATAATTGACGCGAGGTGTCATTGAGTTAGTGAAAAAGATATTTTAAGTATCAACAAAGACAAAATATTTTACTATATAAACTGACAGAATTCTTAGTCAAATCATCGAAAAATTGTAAACTTAGAAGAGTTGCAAATTCAGTAATTGATAATTTGAACATACAAAAATCACATATCTGAGCTCAGACCACTACAAAATAGAACTGGCATAGGAAACACAATAAAAAGATAAACAGGGTCATTATTAAAAGTTGGTGAAGGTAAGTATTATTGTTGTTGTATAAAGGATTGTATTTAAATAAAAATTTTGAACCAGTGTTAGTGTTCTTATTTATATAAGACATCAAGTTGAAATTCTGGGAACCTCAACATATCATTAAATTATTTATTTTTAAATATATCTTTAGTTTTCCGATGCCCTACAGTAAATTTTCCTTTTTTAAAAAAATATTTCTTTTGTCTGGTAAAAATATCCGCAGTTTTGAATTTAACGAAAAATAAGTATTTTTAGTATTTAGGTAAATGGCACTTCCAACTCTTCATTCTAAAACATAAAATGCATAAAGAAATATTAGAAAAATATGCTTTTTCCGGCCCCACGCGTCCGTTACGGTCACTTGAGTAATTTTACTAAAATTTTCGGAGCAAATAATGAAATTTGTTATTTTGTAAACAAAATACATTCTTTCTTTATTTATAATAAAGATTAGGTCAACTTATTAATTACCAATCTAGTTTCGGTAATAAAAAATGTATAAAAAAGCTGTCAAATGAAGCAAATTTTTGTTACATAAATTATTATCAGTGTGCTTTTTAAATTTTATTCAGGAAAACCAATTTTCTCCAGGCAGTTTTCTAAACTTGTTTTTAAATAAATGCTGAAAATGGTGCAAAATCCGCATCATAGGAGAGGAAAAATCCTAAATTGTTCTGATTGAAATCGATGTTTGAAATGTCAATTTATAATTAAATTAATGAAGACAGATGGGTCACGAGAGATGGGGGGGCGCGCAGTGGTGAATAAATGTAGCCCGTTAATAGCAGCCATCACTTTTCCTGAACTGATTGCGCTAGACTTTTCTGAATTTTTTCTTTGGATTTATTAATTTTGTTTTAAAAAAAATATTGTTTCAGAATTAAAATTGGAAATTTTTCCCATGGATTTAATATAAAATTTAATTGAAAAATAATAAATTAATTAAATGTAATAAAATTCATGAAATTGTTTTCAAACACGCAGGTCAAATTTATAACTATACAAATTTTGTCATTATTAAATGGAAAGCCAACTTTCACTTTTTTCTTTTTTATTTGCTTTTTTTGCCCACATGGTCAAAAACGTGAATCTCTCGTAGTGTTTGACATCAACCGCCAATCTTTCCCAGGTTTCCGTAACATCCGGTGTCCCATGCTTCTATTTAATTGATAATCAGTCGATTTAACAGAATTCAGTATAATATTTTCAGACTTCCTTTATGTTTGCTCGGTTGATTTCCGGATTTTCCGATTTATTTTTCAAGTGAAAAGGGTGTTTTTGTTGGTTTTTCGTTTCTTTGCTTAGTTTACAGTAACCATCTCCCTGCAACGCGCGTGAAAACATACACTCCACAGTGTCCTAATCCTTCATCAACTCGATTCTTTTAACTCCCTATTTAGATTTCTAGGTTGATCACCTTTCCAGTTCCGCACCTGCATCCAGTTCCGCAACATTGATATGGAAATGCTCGTCGCTTTTCTGCGCCACAATACCTTTTATATGATATCACCATTTATTACCAACACAACCCATAATACGAGAGTACTCGCATCACGTCATATTAATAGATCCTTGGAATTAATGATAGTTACCGTCAAGCTTTCCTTAACTGGATCGTCCGATTTAAAGCGAGTACTTACTTCTTTCATCTTTGATCCACATTCTTTTTTTATTAATTCATCCCGTTTCTTTTAACTTGACTGCATTACACAATGAGCTATCCTGCAACTGGATAATATCCGACAAGTGTTCCACATGTTGAGAATTGAATGTACCTCTGGCGACGCATATGAAAAAGGAGATTCGATATAAAATTGTAGCTACGGTGTGCACTCCGGAACAAACGAATATTAAGTAACAAAAGCATATTACGTAATTATTTTTACGAACTCCCGCCACCTACTAACTTACCCCGTTATACCGTTATTTTTTGGATTTAAGTATTTTCTTGTAATCATTTTGAATAATAGAGCTTTCTAATAGAAAGACTTTTCTTATATTCGAATGTATGACACAATGTTTTTTGGTATATCTATATATTTTATTCAAAATTATGAAAACAAAAAAATAAAGAAATCAAAGTATTTTAGTTACATACAATATCAAAAATATTAGCAAAATTAACGAAATAGGAATTCAATTACCAAAAATATATATAAAAAGAACTCTGAATTAACCCTTCAGCCGCGGGCAACTTGGTATTATTATTCTATACAATTTCGGCGGGGTATGCTATTATAGCGTTGCATATAATTTATAGGATATTTAAGAGTCGGAAAACGTTATTTCCCTGTCGAATCTATTAATTTTATTTTAAAACATCGAGGGGCGTTTTGTCTTCATTATCATGTCTTACATGAAAACAGTTTGATACAAAAAAGTTTAAAAACTCGCCCACGATTGAAGGGTTAATTTTAAGATATTACTTGATTTAAGATATTATTTATTCAATTACTTTTAATTTTAAACAGTCAAAATCGAGCGTTTGAATAGCACTTTCTTTTAGTAAAATCTTTGCCAAACTTATTTAATTATTTATTTTATTTATATTACAACTTTTTATTTATTATGAATGTCAGATCATTTATGCTTATTTTTTAAAATGTGAGTTTTATTAAATTTTAACTTAAATATAGATTTTAAAGTTTCTTTAAATGTTTTCATTTTCAAATAATTTCGAGAAAATCTTTTGTGTGATTGCAGTAATTGTCACCTTTTTCTCTGATATTGATCAACCTTTTTTATCAACTTTCGAATGCCTAAAATTTTTAACTTAAAATTATTATTTCCCTTATAAATTACATTTTTCAATGCTTTTCTCATATATTTTACATAATTTACGGTAATCTGTCAAAATTCTCCGAATTTCTCAAAAATGTTTAAAACTGGAAGTTCATTAAATTAATTATATTGACATTGATTTTCTTTGCTCGTTTATTAATTATGAAAAGTAAATTTTGATAATTCACTTGGAATATCCTCAAATTGTATTTTTTATAATTAAAAATGTCCATAAATAATTGTTGTCCGTAATTTATGTTCAGTCGTGTTTATTTTTTATTATGAGGTTATTGTGTGACGTAGATGTGTGTTTCTTCTTTTGTTTGTATATTTTTTCTATATATAAATTAATTATTTGTTATAGTAGACCTCAATTTTTGAAGTAACTGGTGGTAATTTATGAACGATGGTGTAGAATACTAGTAATATGGAATTGCTACGAATTTAAAATACTAAATAAGGCCCTAAACAATCTCACAAAAATTAAAACATTTTATTTATTAAATACGCTTATTCAACACACAAATAAGTGTTTCTATAATATAAAATTATTGATTTTATTTTTATATTATCGATTGAGTTTATTTATTGAAAATAAATGTAGTAATTCTCATTCCTTTAAATTTTTTAACAACTTAATTCTTTTTGATTTCATTTTCTATTCTTTAAAATCCACTTGAATTCAATTGGACAATAAAAGTGACAATTTCAACAAATGACAATTTAAGTAATACTACAACTGATAAAAATATAAATAAATAGCAAGATAAATAATGTTTGATGATGTAATTTGTGATTGTCAATTATTCCAGGTAGTTGCATAATTTATTTTATTATGTTGGCAAATGCGATATTTTCCATCAAATTTTTTTGCAGGTTTTGTACACAATATTTTTTTGTCCTCGTATTGATAAATTTACTGAAATTATTAATATTATAATTTTTATTGTGTTAATGTTGTAAATAATTTGTTTTAATCATTAATAAAATATATTATTTTTGACTAGGGTTAAGACAATTATGTAATCACTATTTACTTATTCCTAAAGCTTACAATTCCTGATAGAAATGTAAAATATTCAAATAAAAAAGTAAATCGGAAATGAATATTTCAAATAGTTTATATAATATTTTTTTGGATTGATGCTATTGGTTGAAAATTATGAATAATCAATTTCACCATTTAATAATTGTTGTGGAATTCGATGAATTCGATTTTTTTTTCTGAGAATTCGATTGAATATTCTCCATGTGGATTTTTAGGACGAAGAGGAAAACATTAATGTATTTTAATAAAATTAAAAATTATGTAAATTTAATTTTGATTATTTATGTCTACATTTGTAGAACTTCAAAATTTCTACACATTATTTTTTGAAGAAAATCATATCCATTTTTTAATATTGGTTATTGTTATTTTTTTTGGAGATTCCTTAAATTTATTCTAAGTCAATTTAAACAAATTATTTTATTCGACTTTTAATTAATTGGTTTGAAACTTTAAAAATATTTCGAGTTTATCTATTTATTTCGTATTTTCAGTAATAGAGTATTTAGATCTGCTTTTTCCCAACCTTTTCAGTAAAATGTACATTTGGTCATATCAGTTATGATAAACCATGTTTGGCCGTTGGTGAATTCCATCATCTTTTTAATTAATTTATTATCGATTGCAACAAGGCCCATGATAAGGCAGAGACATCGCAGCTGTGGAAGAACCCCGATCGACAGATCCAATTGTGATTTTTTATTGAATTGATTCAGATGGGTTGATGTTACTTGATTGAGGATGAGAATGCTTGCGTCAGAATTTCTCCAGGCTTTTCCACTTGATTGTTCACTATGACCTGAACCCAACGCTGCCATTAAATATCCCAAAACAAGACCATCAAACAGAAAGTTATGATATTCATCCATAGAGCATTCTTGAATATTTGTTGGGATTTTATCAAGTGCAGTTTTAATACGACTTGGAACTGTAGCATTTAACATATCCATCCAACGAAGAGTTTTTCCTGCTTCACTTTTATCGAATTGTGCAGCTTGAGGAGAAACAATATGAGATATAATTACAACTTGTGGTTTAAGAGTAGGCAAAGCTTCTCGAGCTGTATTAGCCTCTTTGGTTAGACGAGTCACAACTCTACACGAAACTACGTATAGATAAAGAGCGTGAGACAATTCACATTTAAGAGCCTGGTACTCTTGTTTCATGATAAATTGTTGAAGCATTAAAGCATTCCATTCATCCTGAAAAGATTTAAATAAGGCTGGAATGTATGTAAAACTGGGTGGTTTCGATTTCACGTGCATTAGAACTCTAATTTCAATCAAATCGTCTCGAGAAAACTGTACCCAGTGACTGGATTTAAATCACTGGTTGTTAAGTATTCATCAATTAACCTTCTCTCATAAGCATGCCCTGAAAATCTATTAAGAACTGGAACTTCAGGAATTTCATTAGAAATCGAACATATTAACGACATCTTAAAAGATATTTGAACTATTTCAAGCTACTAATTATTTATTTTTAAATTACAAAATTCTTCTAATTTAATTGATACTCATAAAAATTACAAAATTATAAAAATTTCAATTTTTTACCATTTAAAGTACAAATTTAAACAATTCTTTTTTGACCACTTTTACCAAAAAATGCAAAAATTCACAAATTTCAAATTAAAATGAATAAAAATGTTGATTCTTTTTCATTCACTTTATGGTAAATTCTGTTTTTATTTTTCTATCATTATTTTTATCATTAATTTTATTATTGTTGTTACTTGGAGAAAAGACTCAAATTTTGAATCCATTCTCCAAGTTACTAAACAACATTGGGCTAAGGGGACAGACTAACCAAATTCTCAACAGCCGTGTTACTCAGATTTTTGGGGAAAGGACCAATAAATATTTTGCAGTGTTACATGGCGACAAGGTTTATTATGTAAATAAATTAAACAAGTTATATAAATACACAGGTAGTAATATAAAGTTATTGAGTTCGAGGAAATAGAAAATATACCAGTACATGTATATAGCTAATAGTGTCCTTGCACACGTTAGCTACCACAATGTTAAGTAAAATTTGTTCTCTTGGCCACAGCCGGTTTTTCGGCTAATGTTACTGCAATTGGCAGTGAGACACTTAAGGCGGTCCACGCGGCTAAATATAATGGGGTATGTGAGACACGGCACAAGTGTCTCGCGGCTCCAACGCATGAAAATTTGAGACATGACATGTGTGTCTCGTGGCATCTAACGTGTTAATTTTTACTAAATGTACCAAAAAATACTGATACTAATGTGGCATATTATGAGTTTGTTTGTTAAGAGATAATTGAACAAATCGGTGTTTAATTGAAGACAATTTTACATATAATGGATAATGAATATTCACACAATTTAACCTTCATTATACTCATGGTTGAAAATTCGGTCTTAAAATGGTAAATCGGTGCAAATAATAAGAGTTTTAAATGCAGGTTCATATAAATATGATAATTCTGCTTTCAAACAAATTTAGAAAGAGACCAACGAATGTGTAATTTCAAAAAAAACTTTTTTAATTCTTGATTATCCTCGAAACTAACTGACATTTCATGATTCCATGTCTAAAATCGTATTCCAAAAATTCGGCAATACGAGAAAATGACAATCTGTCAAACGCCTTCTATCAACCGTGATATAATTTCATGTGCATTTGGTATTGTAAGGTTATTTAAGAATTTACAATTATCTCTATTCAGTCAATTTTTGGACTGAGCATTCTCACATACTGGAAAATAGTAATCAAATTTCTGTAATAAATTTGCAAATGATTATTGATTACATTATACATAAACATAATATGATTCTTTCTACCGTGATATCAATCGGTTGAAACAGGAATTTCTTATGATCCAAATTTTCGTTTCAATTTATCTATATTGTCTGATGTTGTAAAAAAAGATTTTATTTCTTGAATTAATTTATAAAAGTTTTTCGAAATGCAAAAAATATCTTATTAGTTATAATTATTTTTCTCATCTTTAACTATATTTACTTCGTTGAGCGCGTACCAACAATTAAGCAACACTGCCCAAGGGTCCTACACTCCACTTTGAAAAACACTGTTGTAAAGAGTAAAAATATGTCTTATGAATTTAAAATTGAATCATTTTATATATTTTTCATTTTCAAAAAAAAGATGTTAAATAAAAATATATATATACAATATAACTCCCCAAAAAATATTTCAGGAGTTCTCCATAAAGAGCATAGCTCATACATTTGGAAACACTGGTTTATATATTTATAGCATCATTTTAATGATCGGTTCCTAAATAATTTAATTATTTTTAAAAAAAACAATAGATGAATAAAATTATCAAAAAAAAACATAAATTTAGAAAATCATTTATTATGTGACATTTAGAGTTTTTGCCTTTCACATGAAATTATAAGCTTGATTTCGTAATAATTGTTAGCTTATGTTAATTTTTGCTTTTATTGTTAAAGGAAAATAAAAAGTTTTCTTGTCAAATGATAATAGATCAATAAATTATGCAAGTAAGAGTTTAACGGGTTATAAAGGTTTTAGTAATTGTTTTAAATGACAAAGAACAAAAAAACAAAAATAAGAGATTCTGCATAAATAGAGAAATTTAGAACTGCAAATATTAACATGCAATTGTAACTGTAAAATTATTTTCATTTTAATCTCTCAGTAAACAGTCAACCACAAAATTCCAATTATATTCTTGTAAATAGTTTTAAATATTCTATTTGTAGACTTTGTCGGATGTAACTTAAAAATGGCAGCCTCATTTTAAATTCTAAAACTAATTATACAAGTTACGAAATTTTAAATTAATTACTTTTATATTCTAGGTAACAAGAATCAAATATTTTATTGAATGGTAGAAAAGAAAACGACAAAATGCTTTATGCAGAATTTTTAAATTCTTATGACTTAATCTTTTGAACATCTTATGTTTTACAATTGATGTGTTTTTTTACTTCATATCTAGTATGTAATAAATTTGCATAAATAATACCCAAATTAAAAATTAAAAATATCAAATTAAATTTGTTTTATTATGTGAATTAAAGAAAACCTCTGATTTGATAGGTAGAATAGAAAAATAATCATAAAGGCGTTTAAGTGAGAGTCGCTGATAAATTAGAAAGTAACCCTAGAAAATTAAAATTTAAAATAAACCTTATCGCCAGCTCTAAGTAGAAAGATGCACCTTTTTCTAACATTCCACAGCTAGAACACATTACCATCGTCACTTCTGAATGGTGCCTAGTGGTAATGTATTTTTTTATGTGCATACTAGATTAGGATTTTTCGAATGATCTTGTTTAAATCAAGCTATATTTTCATTTTTTAGTATCCAGCATTGATAATTATAAGAAAATTTTGATTAATAAACACAGAAAGAAAAAATAAGTGAATCAGGACTCTTTTTACAGCTTGAAACAAAATGAATGAATAGTGTTATGTATGACATTTTTTGTTATTAATAATGCTTATTTTATTAGTAATGTTGGGCTAAAATAGAGAACTTTCGTGATTTGCATTATCAAGACGAAAACACCATCACTTTCACATATAACCACTTTGAATTAAAATTACTCGCTTATCACAAAATAATTCAAATAAAAATATTACAACCAAAATAAAAACAAGAATATTAATTAAAATAAATGAAAACACTTTAATTACAGAATGAAAATGGCATATAAAATTAAATATGAAAGTACGAATAAAAAAATCTTCGAAGTTTATTATTAAATGGAAGAATAAAATCAATTTACTAGAAAAGTGGTTTTATTAAAAATTAAAAAAATATTTAGTAAATTCAAATTGTAATGAAATCGAAAATTACTTTAAATAGAATTATTAAACTATTAATATATTAAATTAATAATAAAAAATAAATACTTAAAATTATAATCTAAAAATATTATAATTAAATGGAACTGTTAAAAATCGAAATTTTTATTTTTTAAGTTTTATTTTCTATATTTAGAATTTTTTTTAATTTATTTTTCAGACATTCATGCTTTCATCACAATAAAAAATGTTTTGTTTCTATTGAAAATTTTTTTATAAAATATTACACGCATGCAAGTTAAAAACATGATTTATTTCCCCCAGAAAATGCAGGTGACTTGGAGGTTGTGCCGCTAGTGGGTGATAATACGAACAGCTCAGATCTTACCCCCAGTTCCCTTATCGTCAGACCCTCTGTTGAGTGTTGGCTGATTTTGAGAACGACTTAAATATTACACATTATAAGAAAATAAATACGAATAGTGTTGGCGTACAGGGTAGAATTAATTTTGTTTTAATCTAAGCTCATTCATCCAAACTACTTCTTCAACTACTCTTGCATTCCCTAGGGTATTTCCTTTCTCACCCCGACGCCCCACAATTTTAATCTAACCACTGTATACCCATGGGCAAGCCCATGTTGGTACTGTATACAGCAGCCGAGAGTCCACAAGCAGGTGAGCCCCGTTTCCAAGACTACTCCTTGTGATAATCTCGCTTTCGGGTTCCTGACGGCCGATAGAAGGACTTACGTCTACCTAACTCCTTTAACCTTTTCGATATCTGTGCACACCTTTCCCATCATTCTATGACGAACCCGTGCATACATCCTACATATTGTTTTCCCCTAGTCGCGGTTTAATACATAGCAAAATAGGTAGTACCGAATGTAGTGAACCGTACCCTTACTAGGTTTTTGTCACTTCTCTATTCATCATTAATTTTAAATTAGCAAAAACCAATTTTAGGTATTTAACTTATGAAATGCAAAGATGATGATTAAGAAACTTTAATAAAATTACAATATTTATAAATAAACATTTAAAACTCAGCCTCTCGAATTTATCTAATTTTCTGACTTTAATTGCCTAAACTACTGAAAATAGGTAAATTTTCTAACCTAGAAATTTGTTTTAAATCATAAAGTATTTTATTTAAATAACCTGTAAAGATTTAAATTATTACATAAATTATCGAAATTTCTGTTATATCGGCCGAAATTTTGGGTTTATCACAACCTCATTAATAATTTAAGAAAAATAAACTCCTCCGAGAATGCTTATTTCTTCTTTAATAACAATTGCTTTTTAATCATTACTATCTCTATAATGAAAACTGGAATTTTAAATTTTCGTTAACTGAGATCCCGTAATTCCGACTTTACGAGTGAAATAAGAACTTCCTCAATCTACTTCATGCATACCTAAGGTTCCATCAACATCATAATACCACTCAACCAAACTTTAAGCATCCATTCCTAATTCGATTAATTAGCGAAATCAGAAATTATTAAAATAACAAGAATTACAAAAATATACTTTTATTGGATTTAATAAAATTTAACAAAAGGAATCACAAAAATTATAATTAGTATGTAATATATAAATAATATCAGGATAATGGAGTCCGTCCTTCTTTCCACTGGGTAGTCATTCGTCGATATCGACGGGGAACTTTCGTTTGTTCCGGAGGGATTGAAATGGTGTAGTTCCGACCTGAGGAACGGTATGACATAATTCCTCTCCAAATTCGTCCATCCAGCAGCTCGCGAGAGTCGGCAATCTCTCTTTCATGTTCGTGGTGGAATTTTCGACGGGGGAAATGTCTGGGCATATTTGCATCTCATCAGTTTCCTTCCCATAAGTTGGTAGCACCAGTTCTGCTGATCTTTTCGGGGTTGAAGCGGTGTCATCTTCTTTCACAAATTCTGGGTGCTGCTCTGCGACGAGTGCGGCGGCTTCTTCGAGCACTTGTGCAGCATTATTTAAGATTGTGAGGCCTTCAGCTCGGCGTCGTTCACGGCGGCGACGATTTTTGCTGGGATGGTGCTTCTTGCTGGTCCTAGGGGTCTGAGCTGGACCAGCTTGAGTTGTTTCCGGAAGATGGTTTGCGGGGATCAAATTCAACTTTAAGGCCAGATCGCGACCCGCTAGGCGTTTTACCAGTTCGGCTTCCGTTGGTCATTGATTATAATTCGTTGAGCCCGGTTCTCTGCAATTAAATCCTCTCGGCATCTCGACAACCGGTGGATTTTATCCTGGAGGATTTTGACCGCCTCGGGAGCGAACCACGTGCCGAGCGTGCGTTCGTGCTCCGCGAACAGTTTGTTATATCTTTGTTGGCATAAATCGTGATTCAATTGTAATGCCGTGGTATCTGATTTTCGCGATGATTTGAGGATTTTGTATCCTGGATGCATTTTTAGAAAGGAAATTTTGATTATTGAGACGTTTGATGAGAATTTTCAGAAGGATTTTCTTGAGATTTTCCTGACTAAACGAGCGAGAGTTTCAGTCCATTAATGGGTTATATTGATAAATAAATAAAATATAATAATTATAAAATTTAAAATTAATTAGTCCAAACATTCCTCAAACATTCTCTATCACATTCATTTCATTATTTGATATTAATTGTGAAGATATCCTATTTGTCATTAGAACTAGTAAACAAAACGTTCGATGCAGAAAAAGAAAAATGCTGATGCTCCAATCATTTACTGAGTTTAAAAAAAAAATTTAATTTTTATTTAAAGATGTTCTATAAACCATTTCTTACAAAAGGCAAAAATTAAAAAGAACATTCAATTTTGTTAATCCGTTCATTTGTTTCTATCGACTTAACCCTAGTCGTCCCTTTTCATATAACAATTCGACAGGTTTTAAACAAAAATTGCATCCCTACCTAAACATTCATTTGAATGTTTTCCCCCTAGCTATGTCGATATTCCCGCATTTTAATCCCTACCGCTCCGACCAACATTGCAATGGCCGCCACGGTGAAGTACGACGGCGTCCTACTCTGCGATCAGTGTGACTAGACCTGACCATACCGGCAGACACCGAAGGGTGGTTGACGACAAGGCAGCACATCAACATCCCTCAAATTTAACTGAGGGAATTGAATCCTGCCAAGCCATCTTCCACAAATTATAACATGCATAAAATAATGTTAAGATTAGGGGGACCTGTCGTTGATACTAAAAGTACCTCGACCATCCATGATTAAAATTTAAAAAACTTAAAACTATAAACATTTCAAAAATTTATTTAATGAAATACAAGCTTACCAAAGTTCGAATTCAAAATTTTAAGTTTTCAAAAATATGTTTAAGATTTTTTAAGGTTAAATATTATGACAATGGCTATTGTATTTATACTGTTTTCATGCGTGTGTGCGACCAATCAGCTAATTTCGAATCTTTTTTGGCCATTTTTTCGGGTTTTTGATGGCTTTTATTTAATTTTATATTTTTCGCTTTTGTTATTTATTTTTCTTAATTTTTTAATATTAATTTTATTAAATTTGTATTTTTATTTTTTGCTGATTCTTATTCTGGTCGCCTCCTCCGCCTGTGTATTTTCTAAACCTTATTTTGCAAGGTTTTGGCGGTTTTATAATTTTACTTTATTTTTCTATGTATTTTTCGTGCAAAATTTATTAATTATTTGTTTTAATTAATTATGTTATTTTTTATTTTGTTTTAATTAATGTTTTTATTATATTTTTAATTTCTGTTTGCGGTGCGTGCTTGTGTTACCAATAGCCATTTTCATAATTTTTCGACATGACTTTTTCATGGTTGTTTTGTTTTAGTGATGGCTTATAGCCCAACAAACCACTCCCGGGGCCGTTTAAATTGCGCCCCGCAATTTCTCGGTCCAAATTATTATCTATTTGGCCGACACATTCATATACTTATAACACACAAAAAAATATTTCTTTTATACATTAATATGACAGAGTAAGGTCAATTTACAAGTTAAGGAAAGAAATCACGTAAGGTGATTGGTTTTATTTACATCATGCAGTTTCTCGAATAATTGTTTTCAAAATATTGTTATTAATAGTTATCCACACATATATATATATATATATATATATATATATATACAGGTCTATATTTGATGTTACTGACTCGGATCACGAATGTCATCTTGATTTGCTTGTATTGGTAGATTTCTGATTGTTTCCTTTTGGTTGAGGGGGTTGATTTCTGGGAGGTTGAGGTAATGAAGATTCTTTGTTTGAGTTCTCGTAAACTTGATGGTTTGGTTTGGGTTTTGTCTTGCTTGGTGCTTTCTTCGTCTTTTTGATTTTCGATAAATTTTTATGATTAGGATGATGAATAAGATTATTAGGATTGTACTGGTCTCGACGACTGCCAGGCTTATTAGGGATATTTCGAAGTTGTTAGGTTTTGGGTTTTCTGAAGTTCGGTGGGGTGGAGGAGAAGTTGTTATTGATAAGAGTTCTTCGAGATGACTCAATTGGATTATTTGTTGTAGCAGTTGGATATTGATATCTTTGCAAGAGGGTTTCATGAGGTTTTGATTTCGGGTTAGCCTGAGTTCAATCTTCATTATTTTTATTCTTCTAAGGGCTTCTGTTTGGTCACGCATCTGTCTTCGATTGTCTCTCAATGAGGTTATCTTTGGGTGTAAGATTGAATTGATGACAAAAGGAATTGTTATTAGGGATATGATCCTGAGCCATTGCATCTTCTTTCTATACATTTATTCATTTGATTAATGTCTTTCTATAGTTTTATTTACAAGAGGAGTTTTCGCTTTAGTTTTTATCGTCGATTTCAGGCATGCTTATTAACAATGTTTCGGCTCTCAGGAGACGACTTCTTATTTCGGGAATTATCGCAATAATTTTATCTTTACTTTCGATTACATCTTTCTGTTTCTCGTTAATGTCTCCCAACGCTTGTATCTGCTGTTCGATATATTGCAATTTCTGATATTGTTTTTCTGCGTACGTTTCGAGTTTCTTATATGCTCGGTTTAGTCTTTTCATTTTATAGTATTTCTTTTTGATTCTTTGGGCTTCTTTTTTCCAATAATCCTCTAGTACATGGTTTGCCCATTTATTTGATAGTTCGCTTTTCAGTTCCTCTACTTTTTGTTCCCATTCCCGATTCAGTTTTAGTTTTTGGTTTAAGGATCTATTTTCCTCCTTTAATTCCCGTCGTTTTATATTTGATACTTGAAATTCCCTTTTTAGTGTCTTTATCAGGTTTCTCGATTGAAACCATTGATTTGTGATACGGTCTATCTCCTGACGTTGTTGCTCTATTGCTATTCTCATATTTTCTATCATCTTCTCTTGCTCTTTATTTTCATTTTCTGTCGACTCTTCGATTTTACATTCTCTTGGTATTTGATCCTCGTTTTCCACCTCAATTTTTATTGGTTTATATACATCTTTCTTATTGGTGGTCTCGCTGGTATCTACCTCCATCTTGAATTCCTCCACACCCTTCATGACTTGGTGTGATCTGAGGTTGTGGCATAGGAATTAATGGTAACCATACCATTTGAGGTGTATTCATAAACTCGTTGATTCTCGCTTGTAACGTTCTTGAGGTACACAGTTCCTCATCCAATAAATATGACAATTGGTTGATCTCATCCATTAGGTCTTCCACCTCTGCTTCCAGCATTGTCGTATTCTCTCGGATTTTTAATCTCTCAATTTCCGTTTCCATCTCTTTTACTTTTCCTTCGAAGGCTTCCTTTTCGTTATTGCGTAATGCTTTTTGGCGATGTAGTGCGAGATCCCTTTGTTCGCACATGACTTTATACCCATTTACATCTCGTTCAGCGCAACTTAATCTCTGTCTCTCTATTTCGACTTGTAAGTCGCTTTGCTCTTTGTCTTCGGTTATCTTCCTCACCATATTTTGTGTTTTTGTTAGTTGATTAACTTTGACGGTGGTGAATTTTCTGAGGTTCTCTTCCCTCCTTTCTTGTAGGTTTAATTTTGCTTGCAGATCTCGGATTTCCTCTCTTTGGTCCTCTATCTGTTCTCACATTTTCCAATCGTCGAGAGATGTCCATTTCTGTGGTAGCTCCTTTAATTCTTGTGCCACTACTTGATATTTTTGTTTCCAGGTTTTCGCCTGTTTCTTAAGTCCCTTTATCATTTTCTCGTCTCTGTCCATCGCATTTGACCATTCGGTTATTTGTAGGACTTGTTCTTTCTTAGTGCGTTCTAGTTCTTCTCGAACTCTTATTTGCACGCTCCCTACTTGTTCGATTTGAGCTTGGAGTTCCTCGTTTCGTTTTCCAGCACTCTCGACTCGGCATTGGTAGTACGTGGATCTTGCCACTTGGCTGAGGTATTTTGCGCGCATTCTTTCCAACTCATCCATCTTTCTCAGCAGTCTTTGGCTCAATTCCTCAATGTCCTCTTCTAGCCGACCATTCCTTTGGCTATTTAACTCCAACATAACTCTTCCGAAGGTCATTTTCATCTTTTGTTCCTCACATCTGGCGTGGAATTCTCTCCTTTTTCGGATTGCTTTGTCTGTTAGACTTCGTTGATAGGCCGCGTCTATTACCTCTCCAAAGTAGTCTATCTTTGCCTCTTCTAACTTGTCTTGTAGTTCTTCCACTTTTTTGTTTAGTAACTCTACCATCATTTTTTCGTGAGTTATCTCCGACTCTTGTTCCTCCACTTGGGTTTGGAGTTTTCGTACTTTTTGTCTTTCCCTCTCCGTTAGGCATCTCGCATATGCGGCATCTATGACTTCGCTATGGTATGCGGTTTGTCTTTTCACACCTTCCCATGCTTCTTTTGCTACTCTGTTGCTCAACTTTTGGACTTCATTTTCCAATTGGTTATTACTTTGGTTCAACAATTCTAACATTACTTTCCCATAGCTCGTCTTCCAATTTTGTTCCTGGCTACTTTCGCATACTTCCTTTAGTTGGATTAATTGATTTTCCTTTTCGTGGATTTTCTTTTCCCACCATTCTGCTTTTTCTCGTAATTTCTCGGTTTCGGCTTTTTGGATTGTTACCGTTTGTTGTAGTACGTAGCTTCGCTTTTCTTCTTGGATACTTTGTTCTAGTTTTCTATTCACTAGTTTTTCAAATTGCTCTATTCATTCCTCGTATATTTCTTTTATACGACACATTATGTTGTTATTTTGCTTTACGTTTAAGCCTTCTTGGTCTTCTCGTCCGTCTTGCGTTTGTTGCCACATCATTTCACACTTTCTTGTTTCGGCTTTTATTCGGTTTATTGTTTCCGTTTCCTCGTTCTTTATTAATATCGCTTTACTCGTCTTGTCGTTCATTATTTGCATCATCCTCATGACTGGAAGGTCGGTTCTCACTTCAATGTTCATTTCTTTGATATTCATTTTTTTTCTATAATTACAAATTACAATTAACTTCTGTAGTTCGCGGTGGTTATTGTCTTTTTAATTTTACGCAAAGTTATTTTACTGTTTTATGGGTTCTACCTTTACATTATATACATATATAGATATTTATACTTATATACACTTTCCACTGATCAACACACTCAATCCGTTTTCCATATCCCCGTTCTTTCTACCGATATCTTTACAAATAACGTATCCTCCTTTACGTGGCTCCACATAACTTATTGTGTGGCCATTCTTGGTGCTCCGGTAGCGGTTCCTTCGTTTGTTGTTGGTCTATTATGGCATGACCCTCCTGTAGGCTTATATGTTTCTGCTAATATATCGTTTGCGCATAGTATTGCTAGGGTCGTTTTGTTGCTAAATGGCCATAGTAGTAGCTCATCAAATTCTCCTTTAGCTATTGTAAAAAATACGGATATGTGTGTGCCTTTTCCCAAACCATCTCCATCTAGATATACTCTCAATTTCATTTTGTATCCGTTTTTCCATGAATAGAACGGTGGGCTCGTTATTGATACCTGCGTTCCGTTTCTTGCTTTATGCCATTTTTCGGTGAAGTCCGTAATTTTCCATATGTATGGTGTTACTGGCAATTCTCCCGTGGTAGGAATCAATTTCGTCATTTTTTCGTACTGTTCTTTCATCTCTTTCATTATTTTCTCCATAACTTGTATGGTCTCTGTCGTTTTTTGTCTTGCTAGTTCGAATGCTTCTCTGGTGTCAAAGATCTCGGTCATTAAGATTTTGTGGGATTCCACTTCGATTTCTATCTCGTCGATTTTCTGCTTGTTATCGCTTATAGCTGTCATCCAGATCTTCGTATGCTCTTCGTTTTTTATTTGTAGATGTTGGGACATCTCTCCGTTCAGGGTCTTTTCTTCGCACCCCCATTTCCTTAAGGGACATTCTACTTTTCTTTTACTGCATTTTTTCCAATGTTCTTTGAGTTCTACCTCTTTTTCTACTCCACATTGATTTGGACATATTCCTCTGAAATATTTGCAAACTTTTTCGTCTTTTACGTTCGTATGTTCAGTTTGTATTTTTAACCGCGTTTCGGTTCTGTTGCAGTATTCGCATTTTATTCTCTTTTCTTCACACGTTTCGTCGTGTTGTCTTTCCTCTCCTTTGTTCATTAGTTGTTTGCATTGTTTGCATGGCTCCCTTTTATACTCACATTCGTTTATATGATCATTTGCGTCCTTGATTTTCCCTTTCCACTCACAGGGTGGATTTGGACAGTTTATTTTCATTGTGAGTATCTCTTTTGTGGTTGCTCGATCTTCGCGTGTTTCTTTTAAGGATTCTATCTCTATTTCTCCGCAATCTGAGCATGGTTTTGGTCCGTTTAATGTTAGACCGATTATACATTCTGTACATAATCTACATCCACATTCCGTTTGTCGTGGTTCTTTTAATAACTCTGTGCACAAACCGCATCGAAGTCTGGCTTCTATTTTTATCTGTGGTTGTTTTCGGGTGATTTCGATTATCTCGTTTATTTCTGTTGTCGTTGATTCTCGATTCATTTTCTACAATATATACATTTAGTTTTTTGTTTTCTTCTTACTGTTATACATAGAGATTTTACGTATTTTTGGATTTTTTTTTTTTTTTGTTTTCTATACTACTTTATACATTGATTTTTTATTTTTGTTTTTGTGTTTTCTTTCTACTTTATACATTTATACTTTTCACGTATCTACACTCTTTCGTCTTCTTTTTTATTCTACGCTACTAGATGAGTCTGGTTCCGGTCTTTCTCCTTCGTGATTTAGTAACCATTCAGTCCATTCTTCAGGTTGCTCGTCTTCTGTTATTTGAGTTAATCGTTCTAATTCATTTCTTTGCCACTGATTCTGTGTTTTTAATATTTCCATTTCTCTCTCCATACTGTTGATTTTCCTCTGTTGTTCTTCCACGTTCGTAAGGTGGTAGAAATTTGCATTTAGAGCTTCTCTTAAGGCTACTTGGCTTTCTGCCCACTGCTCTTGTAACGTATTTACTATGTTTGTCAACGTGTTACATTGTTGTTTCCACATCTCCGTTATCGCTCCTTCATTCGTATTCTCGTTGTAGTGTTGATTCATTTCCTTAATGGTTACACTTGTCATTTCTTTCCTCATCTAATTTTAAATGTTAAAAAAAAAATATAGGGTTATATATTATACATAGCGCAGTTGTAATACTAATATACATATATTTTATACATTTATATACACTCATATGCCCGTTATCTATACCCGTTGAAGTTTATGAGGAGTTTCCACCTGTTGGAACACCTCCTCCCACCGCTTTTGTTTTCTCAAGTCGTTTCCTTGTTTGCTGGTTTCTATTTTTGTTATCCACGTTCGTTCTTGTAATTGTAATTCATAGTTACATCGCTCTAATCTTGGCTGGTTTATTTGCCTTGGTTGTTTTTGTTTTCCGATGGTTTTTAGTATCCACAGAGCTACAACTATTGCGGCTGCACTTATCACTCCACTCATGATCCAAATGGTTCGTATAAGGTATGGTAGGTTTCTTGTTCCTTCCGTGTCGTTTGTCGTTGTCTTTTCGATTCTTTGTTGTGCCTTTTTTGACTTCTGGTTTTTCTTTATCACTTCTAGTATCTTTTCCATCTGCTCTTCTGAGATGTATCTTTCTTCTTCTTTATCTTTGGTTTCGTTTTCTCTTTTTGTGGTATCTTTTTCTTCCTCTTTGTACGTCATCGTGGTAGTTCCATGGGTTTTATTTTCGATTTCATCTTGTTGAGGGCACTTCGGTACGTTTAGTTTTCTCCATACGCATACTGAATATCTTGTTTTTGCAGTTAGGTGATTTGTCTCCTTTCGATGGTCTATTTTAAGTTCGTGAAATTGACATTGTAACATCTCGTTTTTCTCGCTTGTCATTTCTTTCAGGCATAGTCGTTTCAGTAGTACCTGCAAATTTTTTGTGACTATCAATTTTCTCCCTCCGGTGATGATTCCTTGTTGGTCAAAGTCAATTACTGTCGTTACATGTCCGACTGCCCATTTGTTTGTGGCCTTCCTCCTTATTGGTTCTCTCTTTTCCGTCGTACATTTTTGGTGTATTATTCTTGGTCTGAATATGCAGATTCTGTAGTTAGTCTGTGGTTTCAATCCTCGTAATAATAGTTGATCTCCTGGATTTATTGCGATTCCTTGACATTGTCCTGTTCCTTTACCGTCCTCACCGATTTCTGCTATACATATTTTGTTCACTTGGTGGGTATATATTTTTAGCACTTCGATGTTGTCATTGGTGGTTCTGATTTTACTTGTTTCCCATTCCGAAGGTTTCATTTGTTTTTTATTGTAATCGGTTACCATCGTTTCTTGTTTTATCACTGTTTCCTTTGTTATGCTCATTTTTCTTTTTGTCGTCGGCTGCGTACTTTTGCTCGTTGGATTCCCTAGCGATTTTCTCATTACGCATCTTGTGCGTTTCTTGTCTCTGTAGATGCATATCCGATATCGTCGTAGGGCTTTTATTCCTTTTATATATATAGGATCTCCTAGATTTGTTATTTCCTTTTCGCATATTTTATTTCCTATCCAGTTACGTTCGATTCTTGTTATGCACACTTGGTTTATTGCTTGCCCACTGATGTTTGTTATCTTTAGATAGTTGATGTTCATTATTATATCCTCTCTGTCTCTTCGGTTATCGCTTAGTCGGTACTGGGCTACTGTTAATTTCCACGTTGTTAGGACGATAGATATTGCTAGGATATTATTTTTCCAATTTACTTCTGTTTCTGGTAGACATACGGTTCGTTTTCCATAATTCGAGTTTTTGTTTTCGTTTTTATTATTTTTGTTGTTTTTGTTGTTGTTAACCCTGTTGTTGTTTCGTTCCTCGTTTTCTCTTTTCGTTTCTTGATTCTTTTTCTTGTTTTGGTCATTTTGATCCTTGTCTTCGTCATCCTTGTCTGTCTTCTCTTCCCCGGTGTTCGCACAAATGTCGTCCTCGACATTGATTTTCCTTATCAGTGCTTTGTATGCCGTTATTGCTTTATCTCTTGCTTTGATTAATTCATCTAGAGATTTTCTTTCTTCTTGTACCATTGTTTTAGCGGCTTGCCAATTTTTTACGAGGTCAATTAGCTCTGTTTTTCCGTTTCCAATTCTTTTTGGTTCTTTGAAGTTGTCGGTGAATCTAATTTCTTGTCGTTCCAGCACCATCATAATTATTTCGGGTTTCCTTCCTTTATTATCAGTTTCTTGAGTAATGCATTTTCTCTTTCTTCATATCTTTCATTTATGTCTATTGCATACTCCTCGGTTTTCGGTATTTTCCAGTTTAATAGGATTTTTATCGCTTCTTTATTTCGATAGATTGTTCTCCATGATAGCTGTCGGGTGTCTGCACATAGCTCCTCTATGTCTCTTCTTGTTGCATTTGCTGTTATGAATTTTATCATCAACATGTTTGGTTCACCTGTTGCTAGGTCGAGTATGCTACTCCAATCGTCTGATCTTTCTGTTAATTCCGATCCGGTTCTTATTAGTTCTTGTATTACTGAAGTTTTTATTCCTGATAACGCAGCGTACATTAAGGCTGTTTTGCCGTTTTTTCCTCTTCTATTTGATTTTTCTCCGCATTTCTCCAGTAATTTTATGATTTTCAAGCTACGTCTATCCTGTTGTTGGTGTATGGCTGTATGCAACGGTATCATTCCGACGGCATTGTCAAGGTAAAGGCTCTTGGTAACTTTCGCATTATTAGTTCCGTATCTGGGTCCTCTCCGTCACCGATTGCGTAGGATTGTACTATTATTCCCAATCTGGTAAGTATTTGCGCTCTATTTTGTGATCCGAATCTTGCGGACATTATTTGTCTTGCTGTGCGTACCATCTCATTCAATTGGTTTCTTTGCGTTTGTCGTACTTGTTCGAAAACTTCTCGTTTTACCTTCTCGCTTGCTAACGTTTGTCGGATATTTCGATTTAGCTCGCAGATTATATATATGATTTTCTGGTAGACCCGTTGAATATAGCTGAATTGACCCATTAGGTTGGAACACTGGTGTAGTTCCCATGCTTTATAATACTCTTTATGCCGAAATTCTCTTATTAGTTTAAACAATTGCTGTTTCTCTCTCATTACTTGTTGTTCGGTCCCGCTAAAGTTAGTTAACAACAGATCTCCTCTTTTGATTAATTCGTATGCTGCTTCCAGAGTATTGTATTGAAATAACGCTATCTTTATTAAGTCGTTTTCTCCTTGCTCGTAAGTTTTGATTGGTACTTAATTGCCCATTTTCCGTTGTCGGGTCGTCTCCATTTGATTAATCTCATTGCCATCTCCTGTTTATTGCATTCCAGTGCAACTCTAAGTAGTTCGTGTAGATCTTCTAGATTATCGATGTTTCCTTTGGTGACATACCCCAACATTAATTCCAAATTTTTTGGTACGTTTGTCAGTATTACATAATTCAGTGCTGTGGCTCCTTTTTTATCCATTGTTATATCCGCTCCCGCTTCTAACAGTTCTTTGATTATCCACGTTGGAGTGTCTTTCCTTGCTGCTATCATTAGTGGGGTTTCTCCACTTTCGTTTTTTACGTCGATTGATTTTCCTATTCGTTTCCAAACGTTGATGATTTCTTGAGTTCTTTCATAGTTATTGGTGTCGATGATCGTATGTAATGGGGTGTTATTCTCTTTGTCCCCCACGGTGAATAAGATTGGCCATTCTGTCATGATTGTCGTTATATGTTCGATATTTGATTCATCCGTTTGTAATTATCGATTATTCTCATTAGTCCTCCTAAAATTTCAATGTCCCTTTTATCTCGTGTCCATTCTGGTAATAATGCTTTGGCCTCTTTAACGATGTTTTCTGCCGTTTCGGGTTCTAATTTCCCAGCATGGTGATCTTCCCATTCGTCATCGTCGTATTCTTGATATTCGTCTTCATCATATTCATCTGCATCTATGCGGTTGAAATTTTGATTCGTACATCTCATCATACAGATTCTTGCTGTCTGTGAACGCGTTATTATACGTCTTTCCTCTGGTTGGGATGTTATCGTTTTTGGTATAGCTTTACATCTGGCTACGTTTACGTATATTGGTCTTGTGAATGGGCTGTTTACCAATTTGACTCTGACATTGGTTTCGCTTGCGTATACTATTTCATATGGCCCTTTTCCATTTCGTTGTAATTTCTTTGTTGTTCCAGATATTAGTTCGGGTGTTTCGATAATTACCCAATCTCCAATACAGAAGGTGTGTGGCTTTACATTTCTTTTCTGATCGTGTAGATCCTTGTAACTTTCTTGGTTGAATTTGATATTTAACCCTGCGTTTTCCAGATTTCTTGCATTCTTTCTTTGAATTTCGTGACGTAATCATCTTCTTCCATATATTGTGAAATTGGTGGCTGATATTCTAAATCCATCGGCATGTTACATTCTCTTCCATACATTAGTTTGAATGGGCTCATTTTCGTTGCTGCGTGGATCGACATTCTATATGCCATTAAGCACAGGTTGATGTATTCATCCCAATCTTTCTGGTATCGGTCTACATAATTCGATAACATTTGTATTAATGTCCCGTTGAATCTTTCGGTTAGTCCATTACACTGTGGATGATACGGTGACGTTCGTAATTTGGCTATCTTGAAATAATTTGTTACTTCCTTCATTATTTCGCTCATGAAGTTTGTCCCTTGATCTGTTAGTATCTGCTTGGGAGTCCCGTATCTGCAACATATTTCCTCTACTAATTTTTGTGCAATTGTTTTGGCTTTTTGATCCTTCATTGCAAATGCTTCTGGAAATTTGGTTAAGTAGTCTGTGACCACTAGGATGTATACATTCCCGTTCAACGTTTCTGGCAATGGTCCTACCACATCCATTGATATCATTGTCATTGGTTCTGCTGGTACTGGCATTGGTTTTAACGGGGTTTTCCATTTTGAACCCGTATTTCTTCTTGTTGCACAAGTTAAGCAATTCTTTATCCAATCTTTTACTGATTCCGACATGTTTGGCCAAAAGTATTTTTGTTTCATTCTGGCGAGCGTCTTTTTTGCTGACATATGACCTCCCAATTTACCGTCGTGATATTGTATTAACAGATCCTTGCGTCTATTTTCTGGTATAACCATCAGTCGTTGTTCACCATCTGCTATTAGTAACCATCTCTTTTCTATCAGATATCGATGTCGATGTTTGTCCATATGTTCTTTTAGTTGTAAATCGCTTTCGTATACTTCTGGTTTGCCGGTTCTGACATATTCCATTATCAGTTTTAGTTCTGGGTCCTCTTGTTGATCCTTCATCAATTGTGAGAAGTCAATGTCTTCGGCGATTATTGCACATATCCGTCTCACTTCTTCGTCCATTAAATCCGGGAAGATGAATCTGGACATACAATCTGCATTTGCATTTGCTTTTCCTGCTTTGAATTTTATAAACGGGGAGTATTCTTGTAACTGCATCGCCCATCTCATAAGTCTGCTGGATGCTTCCTTGTGTTGTCCCAACCACACTAGCGGTTGGTGATCTGTCGTTATACAGATCTCATGTCCCCATAGCAGGTATTTAAAATGTTTGATGGCTTGAATGATTGCCAAGGCTTCTCGTTCAGTGACTGAGTAATTCTTCTCATGCTTTTTGAACGTTTTACTATAATAACCGATTACTCGTTCCTTTCCTTCATCGTCTAGTTGACCTAGTATTGCGCCTGCCGCGTAACCACTTGCGTCTGTTGCTAATAGGAACGGCTTTTTGAAATCTGGGTGTACTAGAATTGGTGCTTCAATTAGTTTATCTCTTAGTGACTCAAAAGCGAGTTGTTGTTCTCGTCCCCATACAAATGATATATCTTTCTTTACTAATTCTTGTTTTGGTTTTGCTACTCCAGCGTAGTTTTTGATGAATTTCCGGTAATATCCGCATAATCCCAGGAATTCCTGTATTTGGGTAACTGTCTTCGGGGCTGGACAATTTTTGACTTTCTCGATGTTTCTTGGATCGGGTTCTTTCCCCTTTGCTGATACTATATGTCCCAAAAACGTCACTTTTTCTTTTGCCCAATCGCATTTTGATGGCTTCAATTTTAATTTCCATTGCCTTAATCGGATAAATACTCTTTTGATATCCTCCAAATGTTGTTCAAATGTGCTTGAATATATTAGTAAGTCATCGATGTACACCATGCACTGTTTTATCCCGTGCGTAACGAAATTCATGCATCGCTGAAAAGATGCTGGTGCGTTTGTTAATCCGAATGGCATTTTTCGGAATTGATATAGATCTCTACCGATGGTGAAGGCTGTTTTCTCTTTGTCTTCATCTTTAACTTTTATTTGCCAATATCCACTTTTCAAATCGAGTGACGTGAAGTATGCTGCTCCTTGAAGAGTTAGTAGCATTTCATTGATTGTCCGGTAATCTGGATATGTATCTCGTTTTGTTACCAGCATTTCAGATCTTTCTGCAGTCTATGCAGAATCTTTGCGAGCCGTCCTTTTTTTTCACCAATGACATAACCTGGGATAATTGGCAAGGTGAACAGCTTGGTTCATTACTTTTGCCTGCGAGCATTTTTTGTACTTCTTTTCTGCCACCCCGTTCTGTGGCTTCTGCTAGTTTATATTGGTCGTAATGGCGATGGTGTTTCGTCTGATAGCGGTATTGCATGTAGGGTTACATCAATGTCTAAATCTAGATCTGAATACTGCGAATATTGATATCCATTAGTAATTGTTTGCAATTGCCTCTTTTTCATTTTCGTTCATAACGTACTGTCTAATTGTCCATAATGCTTCATCTGTCTCACCTTCTTCTTGTATTTTTGGTAGTGTCGAATATCCATCATCTGGACGTCAAAACATTTTCCAACTTTTTCATTTTTCGTATATTATTTATCTTCCTCGTTCAAAATTTGTGCATGTTATCCTGGTAATTCACCGTTTTCGTTAATCTCTTACGATTTCTCTGCTAGTGTAATTTCGTCGTTTTTCGAAAAATTTTTTTTTTTTTACTCGGTTTCAAATATCATTTCACAGTGACATCTTCCATCTATTCTAATATAACTATCATGTTGTGATTTGCTGGCCCACTATTCTTTCCGAACATCTCACAATGGCAATTCATTGTAACAGATTTTTCCCGTTTTAATCGCTTTCAGACCATTGTTTCCTAAATCGAATGACAATCTCTTTGGAGTAGAAGTCTGGCATTAAATCCGGTTCCGATTATACATGTACCTTAATTGGAGGTATCCTGCCAAATAGGTATCTTATTTCGTTTCCTTGATATTTCAAACGTTTGGTCCACCATCTCCCATTACGTTGACGGTTTCTTTACTGCATGCAATTCGTGTACTCCGGTTGGTTCAATATCCCCCAAAGAGTCTGGGTATTTCGCTCAATAATATTGCTCGAGATATTTGCTCCCGTATCTATATTGCTTTTGTTTTCTTTCCGTTTTATTTCGATTACGATGGTTAGCGCTATGTCCTGCTGGTGTATACAATGCTGCTATTGTTCTACATAACGTCCTTTGTCTACACTTCGAGTTTCGGTTCTTGAGGATACAGGATTTGGTTACTTTCACAGTTGGGATTATATAACGTTGGGTATACATTTGCTGCGGTAATATTTGTCTCCATTGTCATTGCTTGGGTTCGTGATGTTTTATCTGTTCCTCGATGCATTTTGCCAATTGGTTCTGGTATCGCATGCATTGTTTTTCCACTGTCTCAATATTCAGGTGCTTTGAAATCATTGGCGTGGCGCGTTTCCGTTTCTCATTATTATCCTCATATTGTCGTCAAGCTATCGCTTGGTTAATTTCTCCTATATTCTTGACTCTTTCCCACATACTTTTTCTACTTTTCTTGAGTTCTTCTCTTGCTCTTTCCGTCGTTACAATGCTTTCCTCATCCGTTTGCCAGTTTCTTCTCCGGTTCCTTTTATCTTGGTCAGTTTCGCATTAATTGCGTTTTTATTTTATGGATATCGTGTTTGAATGACCATGCAATACATTGTTTTGTTGCTAGAATGGTAAACCCAACTACTAATTTCAATTTGAATTCTCTTTTCTCTCTTATAGATATCAAAGCAGCCGACAACATTTGGCGTTCAGGTATCTACTCTCACATCTTTGAATTATCATGTAAGATACCAAAATTCGCAGCCTCATATTGTCCGAATAGCAGGATCTTCCCACAATTGCTTTCTCATGTTGGGTTCGTTGCTAATTGGAATGTTGTGTGACAGCAAATAATTCGTAGTCTGGGCTTTTTGTTCGTAAGTTTCATTACTCCGCCTGTTATTGTTACGCAATATTTTGATAGTAGGATTCTCTCAGCTTGCGGGAAATAAAAGGTTTTGTCTGCGCTTCTAGACTCCTTGTGAGTATTACCACGTTTTAACTACGTCAATGGTCGAAATTCTTGTTCGTGTTAATTCCCGTTAATCCAAACTTTCCTTGGTTCTGCGACTGGTGTTATGGTTGGGGAACATATCCTTTTCCCATCTGGTTTGCTGGAATAATGGTCCAACTTGCTTGAATTGTAGTACATTTGGTTTAATAGACAGTGGGTTCATCATCTTGTCCGGGTTGAAACAAATATATGATTTGCTTCTTGTAGACCACTTCAACTCATGGTGGCATTTTCCTGGTGGCCGCTGATTGATTTTTCTGGTACCATCAGCAAATGTTTTTCTCACATTTGAATAATGTCAATAACTTCTCACTGCTATTCTTCCCGAAATGAACCTTCTGTACGTAATAATCGGCATTGCACTATACTAGATTTGTTATTGCGTACCGCTATTTTGTCTCAGAATTTCCTTTGTTTAGTTGGGGCAATGCGTTTCGTATTTAGATCGTGGTACACTTTTGGCAGCGATTCTTGTCCCTTTGTGTATAGGAAATGCCATTTGTTATTCATGTATATCGATATAGTTTAACTTCGTCTTTGCAACCGTGACTGATTCCCTCGTCTAACATTTGTCGGGCTGCATATAATTCTGGATAATTTGTGGCATATCATCCTTTCCGCACTTCTGAACTACTTTTCGCTTTAAATAAATCGCATTCCATTTCAGATTTCCGTTGTTATCAGTGCTGGAGGTGTTAATTTCGTTCTCAACGGATGTGAATCTGGTTCTGGCTTTGACCTCGCCCTTCTTTCAGATTATTTTATTTACGTTCGTTTATCTGTAGTTCCTCTGCATCTTCTCGAACATCTCTCTCTTACTTCGTCGAACAATTGCACTGTTTCAGGAATGCATTCTACATTTGTGGACATTTGCTGATATATTTATCGTTGACGAGGCACCGTTTTACATACTGATTCTGTTCGGCTTGCCCACATTTGGTTTGACTTCATTATTTGCGTTGTTCCATCAAATTGAGCTTCGTATTCTTTTAAATCCCACCGTATATGTTTCAATTATTACACTCCGTTACTAATTCTCCTTTGAATCGTATACTTTCCACTCCTTGCAGTCTCCGGTGCTGGAATTGATGGTTCCCGCAACGATGTGCTCTGTACTCGTATGGTTCCAGCTTCTACCCCTTTAGTATAACCATCTTTTAGTTTCATTTCTTCTCCATTGAACAAAATCTTTACACTGTTTCTCCCGATACTTGGACTATTTCTCTTCTGTTTCCTGGATTTAATTATATGAAAACGTGCGAGTGTGATCCACATGGTATGCAGTTTTTCCGCGTAATTTTAAAATTCTGCTTGCCTTTGCTCTGAATGAATCTGATTCTTGGTATATATCGGTATGTTTTACTTACTCGTCTTTTTCGATTGTGGTCAAGGTTGTTGGTATCGCCATTTTACATTCTTCGATATCTCTTAGGGAATATTAATCGCCGAGAATCTGCCTGCTCACAGTCATATATTAATCGTTTGGTCGCATTTGTACACATTACCACAGAACCTCATTGCTCATCAAAGCGAGTGTATACTTGAATTTCTCATGGGCAGTATCTTTCACTGGTAATCGTGTTCGAACTCATATCAATAGCGTTTTCAATCGCAAATGTGGTCATTGGTTTGATTTGCTCGTTTTTCTTGGCTGTTTATAGACTGGCTTCCATCCCGTTTTGTAGGAATTATGGTTCGATTTTCTGTTTCCTACTCCTTATTGCTGTGAAGTTCGCACGTTATTCATAAACTGTTTGTTTGGTATTTTGCTTGTTTGCCCCAGGCTCATTAGTTGTAACATTAAGTTAAGCAAATGCCACTAATCGATGTTGTCATTTTCGGTAATTTGTATTAATAACTGATTAACTATATTTTTGGCCTCTTCCCACTCTAATTTCATGGTTTTGTTTTCTTCTTTGATTAGTTTCGGGATTATGCTCGATAATGCGTATACCATAGTGTGTTTGGCTCTCTTCGCTAGCTCGATTCTTTTGCCACAATCTTCTGAGTGGTTGACTTGTTTATTAGCATGTCTGCAAAGTAATACGCGGATCCATTCTATCCTCTTTCTTCTTAAGGGTGAGTTTTGTTCATTTCGTACTGCTAACTTTTTTCTAATTTGCCTAATCTCGTCATCCACTGTTGTTGTTTTTCTTGAATCTCTAAGTTTTCTTTTTTGTCTTCTGCTGTGGTTTTCTGTCGGCCTCTTGGACGTTTCTCCATCATCTGTACCCGTTTCTTTTGGTCTTTTCGTTCGCTTTACGTTGGGTATGGTTTGATCTTTTGAGTTTCCTCGTGCTGTTGCCTTAAGCCATTCGTCCATCTTTGAATCAAGTTGAATCATCTCTTGTTCTGATTCTGTATTATACATTTTTTTCATTGGCGTGTTACCTCTTATCTTCTATAATCGGTTTTCGATGGTACTTCTTCGATTTCCTTGCTCATGCCAGTCGTCGTTTTGTTGTTTACTCGTTGATGTTGTTCGTTCTCGCGGGTTTCGGTATTGTCCATTGCATGCTTATTAATGGTGATGGTCATCTTCTTCATCTGTACTGGTTGTCCTGAAATCAATACTTCGTCCCTTGGGTATGGCTTTGGGCGATTCCGTTTTTATTTTTCCGCGATACTGGGTGTACTCATACTTGCTTTTATTGGTTTTTCTTCTTATTTTTTTTTTTTTTAAATGGGTA